>CM056596.1:29628302-30063191 GCA_029721355.1 Tegillarca granosa
GGCTGTCGGTTTGCTTTATTATTTATTTATTTTTTTTTTATATTATTATTCTTATTTTAATTTATTTATTTTTATTATTTTATTTATTACTATTTTTTTTATTTATTTATTTTTTTTTTGGATTTTCCTTGCTTTCAAAATAGACTGCCTTGCTAGAGTAAATACATGTAAGTCTTGAGTGCAGCATAAAATTAAACCCTATTCCATATACCAAACACACTGTTACATCTTTAATATATCTTGAAACGACATTAAAATTAATCCCCAAACAATGATTAAATCATGCTACAGTAATTCCTTTACATATCATCCTCTCAATATTATTGGACAATCCAATTTTGAAATTTCTTATGATTCCAATTGAAAATTCTTTTGCTTCTTAATCCCGGTGAGATTTTGCTAAAGCTTGCCTGGATACAGAGAACTATTTTTAAATATTGAATTTAAACAACAAGAAAACAATGTTATTTAATGTAAATTCTATGTAAATTCTATTACTTTCATGTGTTTGTTCCATAATTTATATTGCAAGTTTTACAATTTTCTTAAAGGACTTTGAGATACAAAAATGGATCAAATTCCCAAAAGCTTATCAAACAATTCCAAATCAAAGGTTTTTTTATTTTTTTTATTTGTGGTCATTAAACTTTTCTGCTATCCAGATTTTGCAATTCAGGAAATTAGTCAAATTCTGTTTTAAAAAGATTTTTGAATAATAATAATAATAAAAACAACAACAACAATAATAATAATAATATAAAAATAAAATAAATACAAATACATACTGTCATATACCACTTTTTTGAAATTAATCATAAAAATAATATATTAAAAAAGTACCACTTTTTGAATGTATTTTTATGATTAACTTCAAAAAGTGGTATATGACACATACAAATAAATAAATAAATAAATAAATAAATAAATAAACTGTAGTTTCTAAGTTTGTTTCTGGTTCTCTGTTTTCAGAATTTCTAGCATTTCAAAGGTCATGTCAAAGGTCGTGTCAAAAGTCATGGTCTTAAGGCATTTCACCTTCAGACACAAAATACATGAATCTCTTTCACTGCTTAATTCACTTAAAAGTTTAAAAATTTATTGCAAAAAAATTACCCTAATAAAGTTTTGTAAATATTCAGGGAGGCAAATCTAATTTATTCTAAAATCTGCACATTTAATAAAATTTTAACTTTTCATAAAGTCTGCAGGTTATGAAAAAGATTACTTTTCCCCTCAAAAAGAAATGAATTCAAGTGAAAAGTGTTGTCATGCAAGTCAAGAACATTTTAAATACAATTATTTTTTAATGATGGAAGAATTGGTTTCATATCCTGGTGAAGATTTAACTTAACAATGCAATGTTTACAGGTTTTGGCGAATTCTGGGAAACTATACCTATGCCGGTTTATGTACTGATGCCAAGTACATGTACTACAGATCTGCTCATTTCCAATACACTTTATTATTTATTTATTTATTTATTTATTTATTTATTTATTTATATATATATACTGAAAATTAAATCCTGACATATAATTTTTTTTTTTTTTGAATTTGGGTAATTTTACCCTTAAACCAATAACTTTTCTTCCCTAAACTTTTATTTATTTATTTTATTATCTTTTTTTTTTCAAATCTTACCTAATCGAGCCTGCTTTAAAAATAAAAATTTTTTTTTTGTAAAAAAATGATCAATTCATCAGATCTAGTGATCCCCAAACCAAAATTCATGATTCAGAATAACCCTGTATTTATGATGCATGTATATACTTAGTAACGGACCAGAATGTAAGTTCAAATAACTATATGAGCCATAAGTGGCCAAGTGGTCTAACATGTCAGCTTAAGGACCACAGAATCTCTTACTGCCCTTCTTGGAAATCCAACTCTAGACTGATCCCCAAATAGGAGAGTATGTCAGTTTGCTTGCTGAAGGTAAAAAATTTTCTATGGTCACTGGAATTTCCCAACACTGCTTGATCACCTTCATATAAACAAAAGAAATGTTGATCAAAAAAGTAAAACACTGTGATTGTATCGATTGGGTTGGTGGCTTAGTGGTAGTGTCAGTCTCAAGAACAAATGGTTGTGGGTACTGACTGGGTTGGTGGCTCAGCAATAGATTGTCTGCCTAAAGAGTGGAAGGTTGTTGGTTTCAACTATAGTCAGGGGTAACTTAAATCAGATTTTAAAATTTTGAAATACTGCTTCCTCATCTGGCACTTAGCATTTAAAAAGGACTGAGAATTAACAAGGTCATCCATTGTCAGGATCATGTGACTCGGGGAGTGATAATCTTATCTGCAGCATACCAACTTGGTCAGCTAGCACTTTGATTTTTAATTATTCCTAGAGATTTATAAGCTTATTCTTATCAATAATGACTGAACATTGCTGATGTGACATTAAACAAAATTACAACCAACCAACCATTACACTATCATTTCAAAACGGACACCTAACTCACTTCCATTACCTGTCATTGTCTTTGAGTTAAATACTGCTATAAATGACTAGTGTTGTGAAGATTACTCAGAAATTACAGAATCACTCTGACATTTAAAATCGTCTTTGCAATCATTTTATGCATGTTAACAACCAAGTCAAAGACATCAAAAGTTTTTTTTGCAAAATCTTAAAAGTCAGCCTCACTCAAATTTCTCATTTCTCAAATAAATGTATGTCTTAAAAGAAGAAATTTAACAGAGAAATTAGTATTTTTGAAATGTCAGAATGCCATGTGCCTGTCATATCAAGCTGGTTTAATTCTCTTAAACTTATTTCTGGATTTTACTCAATGAACATAAAACTGAGGCAGCTTCATTTATAATATATTTATCAAATTGAAAACTTTAAATTTTAATTGACATGTGAAACATCTTTGACTAAAATGCTGCATATATTGGAAGATACATTTGAAAAAACACTACTGCAAGATTAAAATCATCATGTGAAATAGTTTTAAAAAGCATATTCTATGAAATGTACATATAACTAAGAGCTTTTTTTTCAAATCTAAACTTTCTAAAGTCAGAACTTCATATATATTTTGAATAAGAAGGTTCCATAAAAGGAACCAAAAATCTTTGCAACCATATATTTAAAATAGAATTATGAATGTAATATGACCGTTTACTCGATTGATTGATTGATTTAATGAGGTTTTATGTTCCAGTCAAGAATGTTTCACTTATTTGGAGATGTCTACAGCAATAGGTGGAATGGCAAAATTTTGACCTTTGCATTGCACTAAGAACAACAGGCAGGGAGGGTTCTTTAATGTGCTACACTTGCCATAACATGAGACATCAGGTTTCAATGCCAAGTGCTTGGAGAAAGGACAGTAACTACCAATTTTCAAGACTTGGTCAGACCCAGCTGGGGTTCAAACCCTGATCTCCCACATATGAAGTGAGTTGACCATTTAAGCTTGACTGGTTATTAACAGGTTGAGATGTTTAAATATATTGTCTCTGAGGACACTGCTTGCTTCTTATTGGCACTACAGTACAACCTCACTTTAATGTTCTTTGACAACTCTGCCACCTTGTTATCTCCATAATATTTTGTAGACCCAAAATCTTGTTAAACCCAATTTGTGTTTGTAATTTTTTCATTTATTTTTTTATTTATTTTTTTTATTTTATTTTATTTTTTTTTTTTTTGTGGATCAACCACTTTCAACTTACTGTAAAACCCCAATATATGTCACCAAATTTGATCAAACAAATGGTGGTGTTAATCATGCATTATACATGTTTTAGTGTTACCTATCAGCACACAGGTTTAGAGGCCTTTAAACAGTAGCATTAAATACATGTTTTTTTATTAAGCTTTATTCTATCAGCATGCAGTTTTAGAGTCCTTGATCCCGGTGGGGTGAACCAAGTTTAACAGTTTTATTTGTACAGAAATCCTATAAAATAATTAGCCAGTGTAATACATTATGTCTCAGTAATTCATGAGAATATAGTGTTTTATTTACTTCAAGGATGAATATAAAAAGAAATTAATCTGGAACATCCAAAAATTTGCAATAATGTCTCTGATCTGCCATTAAGCTAACTGTATGACTTACAGATGCATGGTGACTTCATCAGTGCTAAAATAATGCTCTAATAAGATGAAAATACAGTTTGCAACACTTGGAAACATTATACATACTCCAACCAAACCAGTTATATATAATTGCCTGAGCATTAAAAGCCAATTACAGGAATTATGGCATGCTAAGAACCCTGAATGCACTGCAAAGCTCTAAATTTCTTCTATTTTATCTACAGCTGGTAACATTCCGATATAAACAAAATATTCTTGGAATTCAACCCCCATTTGTTTGTTCATTTGTTTGTTTGTTTGTTCATTTGTTTGTTTGTTTGTTCATTAGTTTGTTTGTTCATTTGTTTGTTTGTTCATTTATTTGTTTGTTCATTTGTTCATTTGTTTGTTTGTTTGTTTGTTCATTTTTTTTGTTTGTTCATTGTTTGTTTTTTTGTTCATTTGTTTGTTTGTTTGTTCATTTGTTTTTTTTTGTTCATTTGTTTGTTTGTTCATTTGTTTGTTTTTTTTGTTCATTTGTTTGTTTGTTCATTTGTTTGTTTGTTCATTTGTTTGTTTGTTCATTTGTTTATTTGCTTGATTGATCAATCAATTTATCACAAGTTTTCTAATAATCAATAAATGAAGAGTGCGCGCTTTTGACCACTCGGCCACCGAGGCCCCTCATTCTAAAGAGCACATCATTATCTAGTAATTTTTTTTTCTAGAAATTAACTTCTCACAGATTATCAGATTTAGATTTCTGTCATTTTTAAACTTTGTAAACTGCTTCAATAGATACAAAATTATTTACATGCACAAAATATTAATGTTTGATTACCGGTAATTTCTAAAAAATAAAACAGCAAATAAATAAATCAATATTTAAACTGATTTATATATATATCATAGTTTAAGATCTCGTATTATGACTTAATAAAGATATCTGGTAAATATAGAAACTGAAAGTTAAACTTTATCACCTATCTGTATCTTGTATGAAATGTTTAAGAAAAGAAAATGTGTGGAGTGGAGTGGAGTAATGGTGTTTTACGTCCCAGTCAAGATTCTTTCACTTATTTTGAGGCGATCAGTTTTGGGATGGTGGAGGAAACTGGAGTGTCCAGAGAAAACCACAGATCTCGGCAAGCAAACTGACAAACTTTCTCACACTAGGATCTGTCCTGAGTGGGATTCGAACCCAGGTGGTGAGAGGCACTGTGATCCATAAGCACGCGCTTTAAACCACTCGGCCACCTCATTCTAAAGAGCACATTATTATCTAGTTATTTTTTTTTCTACAAATTAACTTTTCACAGATTATCAAATTTAGATTTCTGTCATTTTTAAACTTTGTAATCTGCCTAAATAGATACAAAATGATTTACATGCACAAAATATTGATGTTAGATTAATTTCTAAAAAATAAAACAGCAAATATATAAATCAATATTTAAACTGATTTATATACAAATCATAGTTTAAGATTTCACATTATTACTTAATAAAGATAACTGCAAAATAAAGAAACTGAAAGTTAAACTTTATCACCTATCTGCATCTTGTATGAAATGTTTAAGAAAAGAAATTATGTAGAGTGGAGTAGAGTGTAGTAATGGTGTTTTACACCCCAGTCAAGAATCTTTCACTTATTTCGAGTCGGTCAGTTCTGGGATGGTGGAGGAAACTGGAGTGCCCGGAGAAAACCACTGACCAAGCGAACTGACAAACTTTCTCACACTAGGATCTGTCCCAAGTGGGATTTGAAACCCAGGCAGTGAGAGGCACTGTGATCCGTAAGCACGCACTTTAGACCACTCGGCCACAGAGGCCCCCCAAAATTATGTAGAGAACAACTGGTTGCACTAATTATAATCAGATGCTTTGCCAATGAACCACCAGGGCAGCAATACTTATATTGTTGATTGAATATAAGAGGACCAGTATACATGGAAAAAAAAGTTGCAGTAAGTAAAGAAAACCACCTACCTTCAATGAGCCAAATGATATACATTTTCAAACAAAAATCTAACAGAGAGGAATTCTAACTTATGAGATGAGAAGCACTATGCCTATACTGCAACTGCTGCACTTGGCTACTGAAGCCATGCAAATGTTCTAACCAGTTCAGCTTAGTTGGTAGAGTAATCGTCTACAGTACGGGAAGTTCTCAGAGAACCATTTGAAAACTCCACTAAAATTTTAATTTAAATGAAAAACCCTAAACATGATTGAAATAAAACCATTCTAAAAATTTCTGTGGAAAAAAGTTTTACACCGATTTGATGTGTAATAAGGATACAGAAGGAAACCCTACCATCTTGGGATAGGTTATGAATCTGACCCTTCGTCTTCCTCCATCCTGTTCCACAAAAAACATTTATTCAATAGGTATAATGAAATGCACTCACTATAAATTCAAATCACATTTAGTGTAATCCATATAACTATAATCTGTATGCAGCTTGATTTTCAGTAGGGTTTATTTCATGACATTACCCAAGATTCAATTAAAATTCCATCATTTATTTTAAAAGGACTTTAATGATACAAGTAATTTTTTTTCGGTTTGTGTGAAGGAGGCTGCATGCATACTTAAGCCATTCAACACTAGCTGATTGCAAAGAATAATTAAAGAAGCTACACGCTGACAAATTCACCACTGTGATTGATTAATTTCACATAAGGCTTGGATTTTTAAGTCAATTCTGGATCAGACCACTGTGAAACCATTCTATTTCATGACAAGAATTAAATAATTATGAGAATTCACTGTCGATCTTTAATCAAAAGGAATGAAGTAAAATGATGGTGTTTTATTACTGTGCCATTTATTCACGAAGTTCTGTGATGGTGGGGGGGGGGGGGGGGGGGGGGGGGGGGGGGGGGGGGGGGGGGGGGGGTAACAGGACTACCTCTGAGAAAATAACTAACTTTTGGCAAAAAACTGACAAACTTTCTCATAGTAGAATACTCAAACCTTGTCAATGATTTGAGTAGTCAGAATGATTGTTGTTTTCTGTCACTTCAGCAATTTTTCAGCTATCCATTCAGATTGTTGTTATTGAAATGCTGTTTTTATATCGCATCAGCAATTTTTAGATATTCACAAAGAAAGCAAGGTTAATCATATCTATGGATTAATCTTAGAACAATTTTGTGTATGTTCGTGCCATGGAAGTGTGAATGATGGCCAGTGTCGTGTACTAGCACACATTCAGGGCAAATTTGGTAAGGTGTTAGCTCACCGAGTCAGTATGCCACATACAAACATACCACCCCCTGGTCGATTATTCTAGCACCCAGTGAAACAATGACACCCTATGAAAAAAAAAATCATTTCCATTTTTGATTAAATGGGACAGAACCAAGTGTAAGTAAATTTTGATTTGAAGGCTTACACCATAAGCTACTTGGCCATTGCTTCCTATGAAGATATAAGAAGCACTGTCTCCTCTGAAGAAGCCTGAGGCTGAACAGATAAACAGTGGTTTATTCTTCTGTTTTGTAGATGCGACAGCTTGATGGTATACCTGACATACTTTAACGATTTATGTAAAAATGTACATTGTATTTCATACAGGTCTTTTCCTGATACATAAGACATGTTTAAGGTAACATCCAAATTATTTTGTTTTCATTATTGGCAAAATCCGAAATAATTATGAGGTAATAACACGGAGGTTACTTTTAAAAAATATAATCGCTAGCTGAAAGATGATCAAATAGAGGGTGTTATTAAGAACTGTAAAGATTAAGAGATAATATACGACTATGGAGTAAAATATAGGGGAGGGAGGTTTACAGTAAAAACTCGATAATATGACTATGGAGTAATAATATAGGGGAGGTTGGTACATTAAAAACTCAATAATTGTTAGTTGAAAGCTATAGCTTATCAAATAAGAAAGTGTTATTTTCCATACTGGCAAGATTAAAGGATGACTATGAATTAATATGACAAAAAGTTAAATAAAAAATCCCAAATTATTTTTGTTGAAAGACTATCAAATTAGAGGGTCTAGCTAATTTTAATAACTGGCAAGACTAAGCCATGATTATCATGATTGTGGAGTAATGATTAGTGGCAACATTTAAAACCAAATAATTTTTAATTGAAAGCTTTATCAAATTGGAGGGTCTTATTTTCATTACTGCATGACAAGATTAAGAGATGTATGCAGTAAACATATAGGGGTTACCTAAAAACTCAACAATTTTAGTTAAAAGCTTAAAATAACTTTGAGACAGTCTGATCTGACAAAAAATTCATCTGTTCCAACAATATCTCAAATGTGTATAAAGATCACCAAGAAACCTTTTTTTTTATTTCTTATGCAAGCCTCTAAACATCCAGTCACAATTAAGTCATAATTAATTAAGCTGTACCAAGGTGAGTGAGATATTGATTGTAACACTTATATGCCATCAATGTATAGTCCACTATGTACTTTCTCCATAAGATAAGTTTAGGAAACTATCTCTAACCACAAATACAGGTAAACTATTTGTAAAGAACAGTTCCTCTCTCTCTCTCTCTCTCTCTCTCTCTCCTCTCTCTCTCCCCCCTCTCTCTCTCTCTCACTCTCTCTCTCTCTCACAGAGAGAGAGAGAGAAAAAAGAGATACAGAGAGAGGGGGAGAGAGCGTTTAATTTTTACACTAGCTTTTTATTGTTTTTTTTATTATTATTTTACCTTATGACTGCTAACTTGTGGTGCCGTTGCAGAGTGGTGGTGTCCCCCAATACCACCATCACCGTAATCTGTCACTGTGAATGAAAACACCGGTGGGGTATCAGTAGCTGACATATTACATGGTCGAAGACCCGATGCAAACTTTCCCACTGCCTTTTCCATCGTAATGAACAATCAAAATAACGTTCCAAAAGAGGTGTTATCCAAAATGTGATGAATATTCACAAAAATAAAATCCTTCCAAAATGAATGGAAAAATCACTCCTTTTTTAAAAGGTTAACACAGAATTAAAATAAAATTTCTCCAAATACTGAATACTGATTATTATAGAAGGCACTTCCAACAATAATTTCATTAAACTCAAGGTGTTACAACATGAAATACACAGACTTATAAAAAATATATGAATCAAAGCTCAGACAAAAAAAAAAAAAGTTAACACTACCAACAAAAAACCAGCAAATTAACTCCAAAAAATAATAACAAGTGTGGAGATTATCTATCCAAAGTGTGTATGTACTACTAGCTGTCTCAGGGAGACCACTACACAGTTCCTACTGTCATAATAACAGAGTAATGAATGCCACTGAACCGTGACCAGGGTCTGGTCTTGTCAAGAGGCACATACACAGTTATTCCAAAATAGAACCAGTGTTAAGTCACAATTTGTCACATGAGTGATTGATGATCAGTGAACCGTGAAAAATCTTAGCACTAAGGTTACCTTTCTAACACACTACCATATGATGCATGTCAATTTCAACTTTTTTAAATGTACTAACACAAATACATCCATCGGCTGGTTGAAAACTATTGAATTTGATCACAATAACAGATTAAATCTATCTATATAATGTTGTAATATGGATATCGTAATAACTATAATAATGTTATATCATGTTATATTAGCCGACAGCCAGATACACATATCCTCTTTAAAGGATCATAATTAACACAGTTTTTTTTTATTATTCATATGAGGACCTATATATTATGTATATATATCATCTTCATCTCATTGTCTCGTCTCATCCGACTTCATCTATTCTGTCGTAAAATTAGACAATGGGAGACTTTTTTTCAAAACATTCAAAATGATAATCTTAACTCCTTTTTAATTGTCTAGCCAATCGCAGATAAAGGGCGTTAGATTTTTTTCTGCAATAAAACCTTTTTACCACAGGATGACTCAATAAGAAATAGCAGGATTAGGAAATTAACAATCTGGACATAATCCCTGATATTTTGTCAGTCATGTAAATTTTTAAAACCTTCTTAATCTGAGTTCAATTGAAAAATATGGATTAATCTTCAGATTTTATTTATTCTTTCTTATCAACATAGCACAATTTTTTTTTTAAAACTCTACTTTCTAAAATTAACACAGTGCTTGTTTTCATTTTAACGGTAATTAGTCAACCATAACCTAATATTACTTAATTTAAAAAAAAAAAAAATTGAAATCGAAAAAATTCTGTCATTTACCACAATACTATATATTTAATCCATTTATTCAAAATACTTCCTAATTCATTATTTTGAAATATTTGTACTGGTTTCCATGGCAACAGTTCACTATAGCTTTATCCTATAATGTTAAAAGTATCCATGCTTAATCTTTCTTTTTTCTCAAATACATTCAAATTTGATTAATTAAGGTCTTGATATCTTAAGTCAAATAAACAACTGATCCAATTTCCGTTTGAAAAAAAACTTTCTTTTTTAAAAAATTAGCCAATTCAAATGTACATTTTATCATCAGCATGGAATCCAATAAAGTTGAAAACACTTTTCTGCTTCTTTACAATATCCGATTGATTTAAACCAGAAAGCATACACCTTAAAGCTATGAACTGGATTATTATTTTTTTTTTTTTCCGATTCTTCTGATCCTTGGTATTCAGTATTCATATACTAGTATTTGCCTCATAGGTGTGGCGATTTTATGATTTCGGATTTCCTGTCAATTTCTACAAAATTACTCACTACAGTTTATTAAGCATAATAAAAACATTATAAATCTATTCTGTAGCAAAAAAAGAAAACTCCTTGGGATTTCTGTTTTATAGTTTAAACATTCTTATCCTTCTTTAAAACAATCTTCACATCGTCATATTATTCTTTTGTCAATAATGCAATGTTTTAAATAAATAAAATCCATTTGTATTTTTTTTTTTACAAAATAAATATCACAATTTCAATATAACTGTTTATCAAACCATGCTGTAAAAGTCTTTTCCATGATTTCTAAATGAAAACATTATTTGGTCATCTCTCGCATATTTTATTATTTTTTTGTAAACGCACACACAACACAAACGACCAAAAAAAAATCGACATTTGTATCAAACGGGAATGCGGAAGACAGTAAACATTAGTGAATCAATTCCAAACATGCTTTTAACATCTCATTCATTGATCACTTGTTACAGTAAGGAGGATATCAGATGTTTGCAATTAAACAGATACCATTGTAAATACTATTAAGGATCCAGAGAGAGCTGTTATCGGACTGATACTGTAACAAGACAAACAGTGTTACATATAGCATGTTGTTTTATAGGTGACTTGATCCCGTTTTCCTCATCAACGCAAGTAACTATTTTCTTTATATAATTTCTGTTGATATTACAATCAATACTAATACTATATAAATTGACCCATACTGGTCAGTCTAGAAGGATAACTGACCATTCTCATTTAGTCACCTTATATTCAAAACATCTGTACAGAAGTAATATTACTGGTAATCTATGCACATGTACACAACAATAGGATTACGTCTCAGATTCAAAATGCTTTGCAATTTACTGGGAATACATCAGAATAATTATATTTCTACACACCAGCTAAGATTTCTTTCATTTTTTTTATACACATGGTATGTTCTTAGATGGTGGAGGAAACTGGAGTGCCTGGAGAAACCAGCTGACCCTTTAGAAAGTCAACTGACAAGTTTTCTCACTTGAAGATCTGCCTAAGTGAGATTTGAATCTATACTGTAAGAAGAGCTGTGACCCATCAGCTGGCACTTCAGACAAAACAGCCACCAATGTCCAATGTAAGTTATAGAGAAAACCTTAATGTAAGCTATAGGTTGTTTCATTAATGTTTGGTATTGTACAGATATTGTTTGACTGATTTGACTTCCTCAATATAGGTGAAAGAATTTTGACTGGGGCATAAAACACTACTTATCCAATCAAAACCTATAGGAGTTGCGTTGAGAGTTGAGTAATGGTGTTTAATGCCCCAGTAAAGAATATTTCACTTATATTGAGACTTTGCCAGCTATAGACAAAAGTGCCAAAATTTTGCCTGTGTCTTGTGCTGATGGCATTATACAGCAGGGTTCTTTAATGTGTAATGCCTACCATGACACCAAACCTCGTTTATTTTAAGTTCCCATCCAAAAGAACTGTGACTTTCACTTTGTTATGCCGAGTGCTAGGTGAAAGAATAGTCACTACCCACTTTCAAGTCTTGGGTCAGATCCGGTTGGGTTCAAACCCACGACCTCCCACTTACGGAGCAAGCACTCTACCATCTAAGCTACTGCAGTGGTGTAAAACCTGAAACTGAATGTATAATTATATCACCACAGCATGCACCACCTAACAATGTTTACTAGGTTTATAATGTCAAGGTCAATTTAAAGTAAAGCACTGGTGAGTTATTAATAATTCAAATTAATATGGCATAATATTTCAGTAAAATATACCATTACAGGTGAACAATAAGAACGAATAAATCCAGTTATCATATGGTTCACTAACAAAGACTAAATCATTAATGAAGCATTCAATGGAGATTTTGAATCCACAAGAACATAATTTCTTACTTATAACAACAAGGAGGCAAGGGATGCCTATGGTATCAGTATTGTTGTATTCAGACTGTTTATTTGTATAAGATTTTAAAACTCTCTATGTGATAAAATAATTATGGATTAAAATCATGCTGGCATTGTTATTTACTACATTATTTTCATAAATATTTAAAAACCAAGGGCCATAATTTTTTCAAACTTTTTTTGCCAGACATTTCTTAATCTAAACTTGACCTAGATATATTTTGTTTTTAAATTCAAACTTGACCGGCATAGATTTGTAGCTTTTAATCTTTTAGTAAATTCATTAATCATCAAATATAATTATGGTATAACACATTTTAATGCCATTAAATTTCCCATATTAAACTTTCAATCTTTTAAAAAATGAATGAGAAATTGTAATAAAATGCAAAGTTGATAAAATTGTAAAGGCGATGATGTGAAAAGGTCTTTCCAATTTTAGAACAGCAGTGGCCTTACTGTTTGGGTGTTAGCCTTCAAATAAAAGTTGACACAACAGCTTTAAATTGATGCCAAATGCTGCCTGAAAAAGTAATGTGATTGTGACATCAGCTTTAGATGTACAGATGCTAATTGCTGTCTGTACCATTGTAATGGTATCAGCTTGAGGCAAAGATGCTGATTGCTGCCTATGACAGTTTTAAACACAGATATTAAATGCTACTTAAACACAATATGTCAGGGTTTCACACAGATGCAGATTGCTGCCTGTACCAGGGTTATAACACCATGGACTTTAGGCACCGATAATGATTGCTGCCTCTACCATGGTTTTGACATCTTAAACTTTAGACACAGGTGCTGATTGCCGCCTGTGTTGGTTTTAAACACAGATAATGAATGCTGCCTAAATACAATGCCAGGGTAATAAACTCATATTAAAACTACCTGGGCAATTGACACAATGAACTTTAGGCACCGATAATGATTGCTGGCTCTACCAGTCTTGACATCTTAAGCTTTAAGCACAGATGCTGACTGCTGTCTATGTCAGGATTATGACATCAGATGCTAAACACGAATGTCAGATGCTGCCTCAATACAGTACCAGGAATATGACTTCATCTTTAGGCACAGATACTGAGTGCTACAGTTCTATAGGGTTTAGACATCAACTTTACTGGTTGCTGCCTGTACCATAGTTATGACATTATCATCTTAAGGTAGAGAAGCTGAATGCTGCCTGTATCAAGATTGTGACATCAGACCCTAAACACAGATACAGAATGCTGTCAATACCAAGGTATTGACATCTTTATCTTTCGGCAGAGGTGCTGATTGCTGCCTGTGTCAGGATTGTGACATCAGACTAAATACAGTGAAATAGATACTGAATGCTGCCAAAGTACAGTACCAGGGTTATAACATCAGCTTGAGACATCAAAGTTGATTGCTTTTGACATCAATAAGATCATATGAACATCATACAGACAAGCTTAAAATGTTGAACAGTATGATCTTACTTTCTTCTATCACCTTTTCATTGCATTTTTATTTTTTTACCATAAAAATCAAATAACCCATTAAATTTATGGTCATTGATGATTTTTTCCCCTGAATGTAAAAGGGTTAAATACAAATATACACGCCACTGGACGATAAAATATATGTATATATATATATATAAACCTCTTGTAATAAATCCAGGGGTGGTCTATTCTATCTTTGTAAATGGCTTACAATTAAAACCTATAATAATCTTATGAGAATGTATGAGAAATGATTTGACATTCAATGACAAACAGTTTTAAAATCATTCTACTTTCTCTTTCTAGTGTGGTAAAGGATTAAGTTATTTGTATTATGCAAAACTGACAAACCAAAACAAAAGCAAGCTCTCAGAAAGATAGAAAGAAAGAAAGAGAGAGAGAGAGAGAGAGAGAGAGAGAGAGAGAGAGAGAGAGAGAGAGAGAGAGAGAGAGAGAGAGAGAGAGAGAGAGAGAGAGAGAAGATAGAAAGAGAGAGAGAGAGAGAGAGAGAGAGAGAGAGAGAGAGAGAGAGAGAGAGAGAGAGAGAGAGAGAGAGAGAATCAGTGAACAGGTCAGTGAGAGTTAGTGAGCAGGTCAGTGAGAGAGTCAGTGATCATGAGTAAGTGATCATGAGTGAGTAATAATGGGTGAGTGAGTGAGGTGAGTGAGTGTTTAAAGCCATATCAGCATTTTTTATCAATAACTCATTTACCAACCCACCCACCCACTCACAGATGCATCTCATTTATTGCATTTGGTAACTGTATGTCTGCTTTTAACTAACAAAGAAGCTGGGAAATTGCTACAGATGTTACAGCTTCACTGCATCATTACCCTTTCCTAAGACAGTTTAGTAGCAATGTCAAGTTAAGGATTTTCTCCAAGCTAACATTACACTTTTGATGTGATTTTAAGAAATGTCTTCCATCTGGAGTTCAATGCTGTACTTAACTGAAACTCATATTTTTATTGAACATTTCTCTATAAACCTATTAGAATATGTTTCAGATTAAACACAGACTCAAACCAACAGTCCAACTTGAGTACAACAGAAATGGAATGGAGAGGGTAATACTGTTGTAAGCTTCATTAAGGATTATTTCTCATATCAAAAGGGTCAATTCTTTGAATTGGGGAATAAACTCAAGTTCCAAGGGAAAACCAACTGCCTTCAGCAAGCAAACTGACAGACTTTCTCACACTTAAGTTTTGCCTGGGTGGGATTCAAGCCTAAACACTTTGATCTGTAAGCATATACTTTAGACCACTTGGCCACTGAGTGCATTTGGATCCTCAATGATCAAAAATGATAAAACTGTTTTAAAATGACATTCCCATTTAAAAAGTGCCCACCCAAAGAGCCCAGAAAAGTTTAAGGCATAAGCCGTTTTCTATTTATAATTTTTTGAGTTGAGTTGAGTAATGATGTTTAACATCCCAGTCAAGAATATTTCACTTATATTGAGACATCGCCAGCTATAGACGAAAGTGCAGAAATTTTGCCTGTGCGTTGCGCTGATGGCATTATACAGCAGGGTTCTTTATCGTGCCATGCCGTGACACAGGACCTCGTTTATTTTAAGTTCCCATCCGAAAGAACCATGACTTTCATTTCGTAATGCCGAGTGCTTGGAGAAAGAACAGCCACTACCCACTTTCAAGTTTTGGGTCAGATACGGCCGGGGTTCAAACCCACGACCTCCCACTTACATATAATTTTTTTAGCTTAACCTGCAGATACAGAATAGTTCATCATAAAGGTATAGAAAACTATTTTGCTCTAGGGTGGGTTAACTTTATAGACAGTTTTAATACGAAATTTAATACAAAACAGTAAACACTGTATTAAACACCTTCTGGACAAAAGATTATTGATGAGACAAGTATTGAGTTTATATACAGGTAAGTTGAACCAATAATGCATTCTTTTAGAAAAATAAATAAATTAATAAAAAATAGAATAAAAAAAAAACAATAAAAAAAGTGTAAATTGTAACCAATAGAACTCCTGATTTAATTTTCGTTATTGGGGCTATGGTGGCCGAGTGATCTAAAGGACAGTCCAGATTACAGAGTTTAGGGTTCGAATTTCACATGTTCCACCTGTCGATTGAAAAACAATATAGGCTTTTGTAACACAAACTTCTACAACTGTTGCTTCAGGATATTTATTAACACAAATGGTACCCAACCTTTAATATCACAAACAAGAATCTGATATAAATCAAGATTTGTGGATAAAATGTCTGTTTTTTATGATTTATGTGACAAATAAATAATTGTAAAATCTTAAAAAGGTACAAAGAGGGGTCAGAAGAGAAGCTGTCAAATAAAAGTTATGTACAGTAACTAGGTTCAATCCACTAACTAAGCCCGATCCAGTGACTAGGTTAAATCCAGTAACTAGGCCCAGTCCAGTAACTAGGTTAAATCCAGTAACTAGGCCCAGTCCAGTAACTAGGTTAAATCCAGTAACTAGGCCCAGTCCAGTAACTAGGTTAAATCCAGTAACTAGGCCCAGTCCAGTAACTAGGTTAAATCCAGTAACTAAGCCCAGTCCAGTAACTAGGTTAAATCCAGTAACTAGGCCCAGTCCAGTAACTAGGTTAAATCCAGTAACTAGGCCCAGTCCAGTAACTAGGTTTAAGTCTAGTAACTAGGCCCAGTCCAGTAACTAGGTTTAAGTCCAGTAATTGTAAAATCTTAAAAAGGTACAAAGAGGGGTCAGAAGAGAAGCTGTCAAATAAAAGTTATGTACAGTAACTAGGTTAAATCCACTAACTAAGCCCAATCCAGTAACTAGGTTAAATCCAGTAACTAGGCCCAGTCCAGTAACTAGGTTAAATCCAGTAACTAGGCCCAGTCCAGTAACTAGGTTAAATCCAGTAACTAGGCCCAGTCCAGTAACTAGGCCCAGTCCAGTAACTAAGCCCAGTCCAGTGACTAGGTTAAATCCAGTAACTAGGCCCAGTCCAGTAACTAGGTTAAATCCAGTAACTAGGCCCAGTCCAGTAACTAGGCCCAGTCCAGTAACTAAGCCCAGTCCAGTGACTAGGTTAAATCCAGTAACTAGGCCCAGTCCAGTAACTAGGTTAAATCCAGTAACTAGGCCCAGTCCAGTAACTAGGTTAAATCCAGTAAATAGGCCCAGTCCAGTAACTAGGTTTAAGTCCAGTAACAAGGTTGAGTCCATTAACAAGGTCAAGTTCAGTAACTAGGTCATTTCTAGTAACTAGCTCAATTCCAGTAATTAGGTCAATTCCAGTGACTAGGTCAAAGTCATTAAGAAAGATTAACACCCATTAGGTTATGCACAGATTAGAACAGACCACTAAGCTGTCTGCCAAGGTTTCACTGATTTGATTTGATTTTATGGAGTTTTACTTCCAAGTCAAAAAATTTCACTTATACCGAGACGTCACCAGTTATAGGTGGAGTGACAGAAATTCTGACCTCTGCAGTGTGCTTAGGATAATATGCACGGAGGGTTCTTTTTTTAGGCCCAAGTGACTTTTAATTCTGAATGCCGAGTGCTTGTCAAAAAAAAAAAATTAATAATAATAATAATAATAATAATAATAAATAAAAAAAACAACAGTCATTACCAATTTTCAAGTCCAAGTCAGATTCGGCCAAATTGTTTGAACCCAGACCTTCCAAATACAAAAGATGAACACTCTACCAACTGAACTACCTATTTGTTTTCACTGAATATTGAAACCACTAACATCAATGAACATGAAAATATCCTGACTAAAATATTTCAGTAAAAAAAAGAGTTCTTCCTCAGTTTGTTAGTGATTGTTAGATAAAAAATAATCTACCAAACAGTATGTACATTATGATGGTACCATGTGATATAATCCTGCTAATAATACAATGACATAATTCAATTAAGAAAACAGAAACCGAAGTGCATAATTGGATGATTAGGAGCCGGCTCTAATGAGCAAAATATCTTTAACCAATTCTGACAACACTCGTTACAGTAAGCTGGGGCTATGACATAAGATCTGTACACAGAAACACAGTTTTTCCACAATGTTCATCATAAACCAAGAGACACATGTCCATTTATTGCAAAGGGGCCATGCCAGGCGAGTGGCCAAAAGCGTTCAACTACAAATCGCAGTGTCTCTTACTGTCTAGGTTTAAAGGTTTAAGCTATTTGAAGATTTCACAGTGACAGACCAAAAACTGCAGAGATGCAGCTTGACATCCTAGGATGAAAACAAAAATTCCTAAAACCAAGTACCTAACATTTAATATAAAAGAATCGTTAACAAAGTAAAATGCTTATAATTAAACCTAAGTGCTGGATATCAACATAAGATATGAAGCCAATAGCTAGTTGAGGTATTTACAACCCTTCTCCCCTTCCCATCAAGAATTGCCCTGTCTGTCTGGTTGTCTTTTTGTCTGTCTGTCTGTAATCCCAATATTCTACCCATTCCATAACTTCCACATCTATGCATGGATTTGTTCAAAATTGCTGTAATTGTATATAAGCATGAAATGATGTGCTGCATATCAAATTAAGATGTGTAGGTCAAAGGTCAAGGTCAAGACAAAACATTGGATTTGGCTCTTATACTCTTATAGGTGATATGGAAAGTGGGGGAGTGGGGGGGGGTGTTATTTGTCTCTCGAAAGACTGATCAAGTTTCATTTTATTTGTTATTTTCATTCTTAGCTAAATTGGTTATTGTCAAGTACATATTTCTTAACCATGAATCACTTTCATTCAATTTTTAAAAACTCAAGAAAAATTACCAAATTGAAATTTTTAATCAAAATGAAAAAAATAAATAAATAAAAAATTCACGAGACAATAAAATAAGTGTAATTAAATCAAACCCTTTATCCAGCCACCTGTTAAGTGGAGGCAATGAAAACCTTTTACATCTTTAAAAGCTAAGGTTGATTAAGAAAAACCTTGTGAGTTTATCAATGCTGGGAGTGTTAACAACACTTTAAACCAGAAATTAAGTCGCTTTTATTGAAACAATTAATCAAAGTTTACATCTGTTGCTAGGCAACATCACTTCCAAATAAATGTCATCAAGGTATTTTTTTTATGAAACAATATTAAAAACTCAATTATACATGAAGACACCAAGTTCATCATTTAAATGCATCTTTTTTATTTTTATAATTAAATTCAAAAGCTAATTACCAGTTGTTCTGATTTTTATTTTCCCAATCACTGTCTTCACACTTAAACAACCAATCAAATTGCAGTTACTTTTTTTCTGACAATGTTAATTTTCTGTTTACATGTTCAAAATACCCCCCCCCCTTCCAAAAAAAAAAAAAAAAAAAAAAAAAAAAAAAAAAAAAAAAAAAAAAAAAAAAAAAAATTAATTCCCAAATAAGTCATTGTAATTTGTATGAGTTGCATCTGTTTGGAATCTTGATGTTTTTTAAAAATAATCTGCTGGCTTTCTTTCAACACTTTGATGCCCTACAGTTTTACTAATTACATGTATCGATAACAATTTTTTCACTTTAAGTCACAAAGACATTTTTTGTGTAAAAATGATATTTTCTGTAATTCTGTTGTCAAATGACATCCATATTATCATCAAAGGGGGGGGGGGGGAGGGGTGTTGTTTTATGCCCTAGTTATGATTCTTTCATTTATACTGAGGCAGTCAATTCTTGGATGGTGGAGGAAACTGGAGTGCCTGGAAAAACAAACTACCAATTATCAGTAAGTGAATTGACAAACTTCCTGACATAAAGGTCTGCCTGGGCAGGATTGAAATAAAGACACTATGATTCAAAAATGCATGACTGAAACCACTCAGCCACTAAATTGTCATTCAGACTCATGTTTTAAATTTTGTACTTTTCATGAAAACACATTCTTCGGAACCCTAACAAACTCTATTAATCATTTTGTACTTGGATCAATGAAAAAAAATGATTACTATTTGCTTGGCAAATACAAAATATCATATGTAGATTAGCTTAAAACAGACTTTTGAAGCTATATATTGAGAACACTTAAAAATCCATGTTGTCTATCGCCTCTGGTATGGTACACTTATCTTTGCATTTGACACAGAATAATTCTGAACAAGTTGCCATAATCAATAAATGCATACAAATATAAAATTATAAAATATCTGGTTTACTTTAAAACTATAGATGTTTGATAATTTTCAAAAACAATAAAATTGTTTCAGACATAATTTTGTTTTATAAAATAAAAACCAGAACCGTTTATTAGGTAAGCAAAAAAGTTTTATTATTTTCAGATTTGACATTATTTAAAAAATATCAAAAATTGGTATTGATATGCATTTACAAAAGATTTTAATTTTATTTTTTTAAATTTTTTTCTCTCATTCCTTTCCAAAGTCTATGTTTTTTTTTTTTTTTTGCATATGAAGACAAATGTTTGTCTAAACCATATGCATCTTTAATTTTTATAAAAACTTTAATACTCAAGAGGGCAACTTTAAGTTTTCCTGTCAAATTAATTGTGAAGAAAGTCAATTACCTCCCATGATTTCCCATAATTCATTTTTTCTGTACCTTAGAGATTTTGAATAATGTCTGTCTGTATGTGTTATAATTCAATATTTAACAATAAACAGAGAAAGACTTCAGTTCTCTAGGGCCTGTCAAAATGTGGATAGTGACTAGATTTTGTTTATTCTAAAGGTTTTTAGCTAGAAAATGGAGTTAATGAAAACAAGAGCCTGAGTGGGTTTGAGTAATGGTGTTTTAAAGCCCAAATCAAGATTCTTTACTAGCTGATATAAAGACAATCAGTTTGGGCATGGTGGAGGAAACTGAAGTACCTGGTAAAACACCAAACCTCAGCAAGCAAACTAACACTTTTAGGTGCTGTGATCTATAACTGTGTGCGTTTGACCCCTAAATCGGTTACCAAGTCCCTACAAGTTTCTGAAAACAAAATACAAAATGACTTGGATTTGTTGATACCATTGTGTTTTTGATAATTTCATCAATGATAAGCTTCATATTTGCCCATAGTTACAGCTAATGTTTATTGTGGAATAAGATTTAATGTAGCATTCTATTTGATAACAAACTGATTCATCGCAGTGGATAGAGCACACTGTTACATAACTAACCAATATATATACTTCATTTTGGTTCACTTTCTAAAACTGGAATTGAATTCCCAACATAGACTATGGTTCATTACCAAACAATTTCTAAAAAAAAGAAGGTTAGTTACTTGTTTGTCTTTTAGAATAAATATTATTTCAGATAATACTTATAAGGCCACAATTAAAAATATCTTTGTTTCCCCTTGCCCTACCCTTACTTCTGATACTGGTAAGTAGGTAGGTAGGCTTTTTTTTTTTTTCTCATAGTTTTCTTTTCTGGTTAGGAAACATTCTTCACATGTCGCCTTGTGTGTTTACTAGTAATCTTCATCACTACGGCGTTTGTATCGCATTGAATTAAAACTGTATAAGCGTCTTGACAACTAAGAAGGTTGGCGACTATATCATGAAAAGGAAAGAGAGGCGAACCAGAATCTATTAGCACAGAATCGCGAAAAAAAAAATCCTCACAGCATTTTTCAATAAATTTTTTTCAGTCGGCGGGATTTTTTACGGTTGGTTGCGCAATGGGAAACAAACTATATTTTTATTTTGGCCTAACCAACAAGTTATTTTTCTCAAAAGCTACCGAATCATGTCACTAATACATTTTTACTAAAACAAGATTGGTTGATTAAAGGTTGTTTTATGTCAAATCAGCGATTTTTCAGCTATCCATGATAAGACAGTTTTTGTTAACCTCAAAGACCCATCTTAACATAAGTTTATGTGGTACATGAGTGGGTATAAGTGTTTCTGATCTGCATTGTACTAGTGCCCACTTATGGTGACTTTTTGATCTGCATTGTACTAGTGCCCACTCATGGTGACCTTCTGATCTGCATTGTACTAGTGCCCACTCATGGTGACCTTCTGATCTGCATTGTACTAGTGCCAACTTATGGTGACTTTTTGATCTGCATTGTACTAGTGCCCACTTACGGTGACCTACTGATTTGCATTATACTAGGGCCCACTTACGGTGACCTTCTTATCTGCATTGTACTAGTGCCCAATTATGGTGACCTTCTGATCTGCATTGTACTTGTGCCCACTTATGGTGGTGACCTTCTGATCTGCATTGTACTAGTGCCCACTTATGGTGACCTTCTGATCTGCATTGTACTAGTGCACACTTATGGTGGTGATCTTCTGATCTGCATTGTACTAGTGCCCAATTATGGTGACCTTCTGATCTGCATTGTACTTGTGCCCACTTATGGTGACCTTCTGATCTGCAATGTACTAGTGCCCACTTATGGTGATCTTCTGATCTGCACTGTACTAGTGCCAACTTACGGTGACCTTCTGATCTACATTGTACTAGTGCCCACTCATGGTGACCTTCTGATCTACATTGTACTAGTGCACACTTATGGAGTGCTATACAATTGACCACAATAATGCAGATGAACATCACAGACAGACGACTCAGTCTATTTTACTGGTACTGAGTCAACCAGTTAAGGCCTATGACAAGGAAAAACCTTACTAACTGGCTTGAGCTGGGTTTTAAATGGTCTACAACAATGAAAAACCTTGACGGTTGTCCGGGTTAAAACTAAAGTTATAGAAGAATAAGTTACCAATTTCAGCATCTCTGAAAGAATAAAAAAAATTCATCTTCTTTTAAACTTATAGTAAAGTTTCAAGCACTAAAGACGCTAACAAATTATTTCTTGTGGTTCCAAGCTGATGTGTTATTGCTCGAAAAGAAGTCATTTTTTTCAAGTGTAACCGTTCAAGTTAAGTTTTATAATTTTAAAGGATAGGCAACAATCCTATTTCTAATGAGAGAGGGGGTAAGGAGATAGGATTGTTGCCTATCCTTTAAAATCTCTAAAGGGGCCTTGGTGGCAGAGTGGTCTAAAGCGCGCACTTACAGATCACAGTGCCTCTCACCGCCTGGGTTTGAATCCCACACAGGACAGATCCTAGTGTGAGAAATTTGTCAGTTCGCTTGCAGAAGGTCAGTGCTTTTCTCCGGGCACTCTGGTTTCCTCCACCATCCCAGAACTGACCGCCTCGAAATAAGTGAAAGAATCTTGACTGGGGCCTAAAACTCCATTACTCCACTCCACTCCTATCTCTAATGAAAACAGAAATGAAATTTCCAGGTTTAACATTCATCAACAATTTACTTTTTTACCAACAGATACGGCAAATTAATATTGTATTTCTGCCCGATTATTACTCAAAATTTCATGCTTTCTATAAGGCCAAAAAAAAAAAAAAATCATCATCATTATCCTATTTGGATTATCCAGGACTTAGATTATTCCTTTTACAAGGGTGAGGCCTGTCTTCCCCTTCATGTGGGTTTCTAGAGACTGACACTTATGGTCCTGTTTCACTATAGGTCATCCCAGGTCAGTTTTGGATAATTAGTACAGGTCATAAAAATAAATAGTAAAATAAATAAAATAAAACAAAAAACCAACTTGTATTTATTAAAATCAGATTTAAACAGAGGCAGTAACTTCCAATATTATTAATTTTCTGATAAAACTGTACTCAAACTTTGATCTTGTTATGAGATGTAATTTGACCAGGGACACATAAACTGGACATAATTTTACTACTGACCAATTAAGCAAACATGTTCTGATCTAATTACTGACGAACCTATACTAATTATCCTACTATATAATTACATTAAATATACATATACATGTTAAATATCATGTAACTCTAAAAGCAATTAACAGCTAGCGGTCTGAAATATAGGCTAACAGCTACATAAAAATCCTATAATGAGGCATCCAGGATTAGATCTTAACTGATGTTAGTTTTGTAATCAACAATCTTAGAGTGAAATGTTCCTGTCATTTTGCTGTCACCAATTTTTCAATTTGGCATTATAAAGGTGTTTACTAGTAAATTCAGAAGAATGATTGATTGATTGATTTAATGGGGCATTGGTTTTTAAGGTCTCATCCAGCCTTTGTGACTTTTTTTCTAAATGATGGATGCTTGTCACAAAAATCACTACCAATTTTCAAGTCTTGGTCAGACCTCGCCAGGATTTGAACCCGACCTTCTACATATGAAGCAAGCCCTCTACCAACTGAACAACCCTAGTGGTACTCCAGTAGAGTGGAGTGGAACAATGGTGTTTTTTACTTCAATCAAAAATTTTCCACTAGTATTTGAGGCAGGCAATTTTTGGATGTTGGAGGAAACTTGTATCTGAAGAGAAAACCAATGAGCTTCATCAAGGGAACTGACAACCACTATGTTCTACCCTAGTGGAATTTAAACCTATAGACAGTGTGATTCATTGGAAATATATGCAAACTGCTACATAAAAATTCAATAAAGATACTTTCAATAACGACACCACCAGCAATAAATCTTAACTGATATTAGTTTCATCATTGATATATATCTGTTGTTGTTTTTGTAATGTTGTTTAACATCACATCAGCAAATTTTCAGCTATTCATGACAAGAGCAAGGTCATAAATATCTATGGATCAATCTGAGAACAAGTTCATGTATGCATTTGATGTGCAAGTAATTGAGGTATGTTATAAAATAGCAAGCACTTTTGGTAAAGTGCTAGCTCACTGAGTCAGTATGCAACAAGCAAGAATACTACTCCCCTAAGTCAAATATCCTGGCAAAGGGTGAACCAGTTGATACTCTATCTGCCTAATGCCAAGCACCAGGCAAGGAAGTAGTATCTTAAATTTCAAACTTTTAAGTGTACTCCAGCCATGGGATGTCCTAGCTAGGTCCATTTCTTATTTCTGGTAAAACCACTCATCGCCACCATTTACTCAATTGACTTTATAACTGTTTACCAGTTAATCCAGCGGAGTGGAGTAGAGTATTGGTGCTTCAAATCCAAGTCAAAAATTTTTCTCTTATATCCAGGCAGTCAGTTCTTGGATGGTGGAGAAAACTCAAGTGTCTAGAGAAAACGACCCACTTCTGGCAAGTAAACTAACAATCTCTCACACAGTGTTATGTCTGAGTTGGATTAGAAACTAGGCTAAATGGTGCAGTGTGATCAGAAAGTGCAGGTTATACACCACCAAACCACTGAACACCATGCAGTAAATTGAGGAAGCCAAACATTTATAAATAACATTAAAAAGTCTTTGGGAAATGAAAAACTCCCTGGTGATAAGCTTAAGTGAGGCAGCAAAGTTACAAAGAGACATTATAATAAGGTTGTACTGTATATGCTAGCAAAGCTAGATATACATCACTATGAGGTCCTTAGATGCCAAATGATCTAAAAAAGATGGCTTATGGATTGATTTGTCTCATAAAACCTTGGGTTTAATTACAAGGCAGTTCTCAGTATTGGCAGGGTTTTTATTTTATTTTGTTTTTTTTTTTTTTTAAAGTTTTATAAAGGTTGATACATTTCTCTAGATACTCTGGTCTCCTCCTTCATTTCTGAGCTGACTCATTTCCTCCATCGTTTCTGAGCTGACTCATTTCCTCCATCGTTTCTGAGCTGACTCATTTCCTCCATCGTTTCTGAGCTGACTCATTTCCTCCATCGTTTCTGAGCTGACTCATTTCCTCCATCATTTCTGAGCTGACTCATTTCCTCCATCGTTTCTGAGCTGACTCATTTCCTCCATCGTTTCTGAGCTGACTCATTTCCTCCATCGTTTCTGAGCTGACTCATTTCCTCCATCATTTCTGAGCTGACTCATTTCCTCCATCGTTTCTGAGCTGACTCATTTCCTCCATCATTTCTGAGCTGACTCATTTCCTCCATCGTTTCTGAGCTGACTCATTTCCTCCATCGTTTCTGAGCTGACTCATTTCCTCCATCATTTCTGAGCTGACTCATTTCCTCCATCCTTTCTGAGCTGACTCATTTCCTCCATCGTTTCTGAGCTGACTCATTTCCTCCATCATTTCTGAGCTGACTCATTTCCTCCATCATTTCTGAGCTGACTCATTTCCTCCATCATTTCTGAGCTGACTCATTTCCTCCATCATTTCTGAGCTGACTCATTTCCTCCATCGTTTCTGAGCTGACTGATTTCCTTCATCATTTTTGAGCTGAATGGATGCCTCCATCATATCCGAGCTGACTGGTTCCCTCCATCATATCCGAGCTGACTGGTTCCCTCCATCATTTCTGAGTTGACTCCTTGCAACAAGTAATATAATCTTAACTTGAATGGAAAGCATCATTCAACCAACCATTACAACTTATCATAATTCAATCTAGTCATCAGTGTTAAGTTATGTGTGGAAAATCTGCGATAACATCACTTACTTCTCTTAATTTTTATGTCTGGAATATGTGGCCTGTTTATCTTAAGAATTTTGTTTTCGTTTGGGTCAATTTAATCTGATTTCATTCATATACATCATTTTCTTTAGGTTAAGATTTATTTATACAAAAAAATGCTGCATCAGCAATGTTTCAGTTATTTGTCAAGAGTTCAGTACCATTTATATAAATCTAATTTGATTTAATCAATATCCAAGAACTCTGTATCGTGTTTCTGATTTGTATTTAAAAACAAGTGCACAGGTTAAAATTGCAGCTTTAAGAATGATCCAAATTAATGCCAATTAACATCTCAGATTTAATTGATAAAGAATGATGACCAGGAAAAACTATTTACAAACCATTGAGCTACTAAAGCCTCATTTTGAGACCAGAAACCACTAACTGAATTTAAATTGTCTTGTAAAAAGACCACTAAAAGATCTATTGAAAAATCATTCATATTTCTAGGGTTAAAATTTCATAGTTTTGTGATTTAAAATAATTTCGTTGGAAGATAATTTTATGGAATTGATTTTTGTGAAAATAAATCCCATTTGGAGCCTTGATAATTAAAAAATTTTCGTGCACATTAAATTTGGTTGTTTTCATCAACCCACAAAAAAAGAATAAAATTTGAAAATTTGAAATTTAACCCCTAACAGAAACTAAAGCCATTTTACATTATTACAACCCGAATCCATTATACTATCATATAAGCATATCAGTTTTATGTGATAAAACCAACATTAACAAGAGCTTGCTGGCATGAAGTCTCAAAAAATGAAAGGGAACCTCTAGTAAACAAGAGAGATTTTAAAAAATCATACATTATATTGGGATATTAATGACTGAAATTGTAAGAAGTTACTCTGCAAGTTACAACATTTTTTTAGGTAATCCAAGTGTTTGGGCTATAGAATTAAACTAGAATTGTCTCTTAAGGAGACTAATACCTCCTGCTCTTAATTGTTGGTGGAGAAATTTGATCATGGGTGATGGGTTTTTTTTATGCTTCTCATCTATGCATAGTTTAAGAAAACTTGTATCATACATATTTAATAAACCTCCCAATGAACTGTATGTACAGCCAAATTGAAAGTGTTAAAAATTCTAAGTCCTGAAATGTCTATAAAACCATTAAATTCATCCAATCAAACTCATAATTGCAGGTGTACATCATGTTTTAATGGTGCCTTACATATCTGCATAGTTTCAAAAACATTGTTACATAGGTAACTGAATTAAACTCTGAACAGACAAGACAAACAGAGACAAACGGTAGAATAATGACCTTAAGTTATCTATGGAAATTGACAAAATGATGTTCAAGATGTCCTAATCAAGTTACTAAAATTTTGTGATCTCTTATCAATATAAGTAAGATGCTTTATCCAACTACACCAGATTACAATTAATACAAGACTAAATTGTAATTGTAACATTATTTTTTTTATAGACTTTTAATGACAACCTACTGGAATTAAACAAAATGGATATTTATCCTAAAGATTTTATTATTGTTTTTAAGTAATATTCCACAATGTAAAATTTGCATGTCAGAAAAAAATTTACAGGATTTTATTGTTATATAACAAACAGTATAAATAAATTAAATAGTGTAAAGGTGTTTTGTAAAAACTAAAACTGAGGCTCTCATTTTGGTATGTCTGAGAAAACTGGAGTGCCTAGAGAAAACCACCCACCTTATGGCAAATAAACTGACAGATAGATATTCAAGAACTAAGAACAGCACAGAGTTAGATTCAAAACTAGACAAACTAACTTTCTTCAAAGGTGAAGATTATCAATTTTTATTTTAAATTACGCAGTGGTACAATGTGAAAAAATGATGTAACTGGTCCTTTTACTAATATTCTTAGCTAAAAAGTGAATTTGGTGGCCAAAGACTATAATGTGTGAATTCACAGAACAAACATCCTCTGTCTGAAGTTGATTTATGAAGTTCCTGGTTTAGAATAGCTTGATTGATCACCAGGGTTTTCTCTGGACATTCCAGTTTCCTCTACCATTCCAAAATTAACGGCTCAATATAAGTGAAATATTCTTGATAGGGGCATAAGACACAATTAATCTATATTCCACATGCCTGGGTATTTAAAGAAGGATACATTCATGATGTACTTTGAAATTATATATAGACATTGGACAAAAGTACTGGCATGATAACGTTAGAAGACATGACGTCGTGGCACACGATTTTTGTTCAGGAATTGAAAAAAAAAAATAACTAGCTCAACAAAACTGAGAAAAATATCAATGTATGGAATACATTTACCTTAATATTTGGTAATGTACCCATGGGCTCTGTGTACCCTGCCTAAACGTTCCAGCAAGGTGTGATATAAACTTTGAATATATTCAGCTGTGAATGATGTTCATATATTGAAAATGTGATTGTAAGGGTTATCATTGGAATGAATAAGATTAGACACAAGTCTGATATTGTTCTTAATTTTCAACCAAATGTTTTCAATTAATGTTTGGTGATTGTGCCAGCCATTCAAAGGACTGTATATTATTTTCTTCTTATATATGTATTTGTTATACGAGAACGATGGCATTGTCATCCATAAACGAAAGAGTTAAAATCATGTCACTGTGCGAATACTTTTGTACAACGTCTTTATATAGAAGTTGAATACCATTTCTTTCTGATACAGTCGCCTCTTTGGCCAAATGATCTAAAGTGCCCACCTACGAAACACAGTGCCTCTCACTGCCTCGGTTAAAATCCCACTCAGGCAGATCATGGTGATGCAGCTTGTCAGTTCCTTTGTTGGAGGCTACTGGTTTTTTCTTCGAACTTCTATCGGGAAAAAAAAACCCCAAAGAGCCACTAACAAAAGCTTGCATGTGATGATGAAATTAACAGATTTTACAAAACAATACAAACAGCATCAACAAATCTTATATTCAATGTGGGAAAAATGTAACCCTGCCGATTTAATAGATTACCACAATTAATTGCAACAGATTGGACATTGTCTCGGAAAGCCTGAATGCTTGCTTTTTGTGGAAATGAATCAAACAGCATCATACATATTAGTTGATTCTGACGTGATTATCAATAATAATCGAAATCCTATTAGTTGATTTCCATGTGATTTCAAATAATAAATAAGGAAACAAATAGATATATAGGCAAGATTGCCGACGTTAATATATGTATTTTTATGGCACTTTCGAGGAGAAAATATAACTGATGTTGATTTAACAAAGAAAAAACAACAGCTACATGTATCTGTTTAAAAACCTTAAAATCATCATTATTGATAAAAGATATAATATTAATATATTTGATGTTAAAATTTCAGTAAACATTTCAAGGAAAAGAAAAATCCAATCTTAAGAAACATGTCATTGATATGACAAATATGCCATAGATTTAAATCCCGAAGAAGAAAATACTTCTAAAAAAATAATATTTTCTTAAAATATTACCGGTAAACATAAATAGGAAAAACGTCATCATCATAATGATATCAATTTTAGAATCAAAATTCTATTTCTAGTAAACATTGTTTACTTGCTTGTTGATTGTTGACAAGTAATCCATTTTTAAAAGGATAATTACTTGGCTTATTCATATATAGCCAGTCGAGCTAAAACTCAGTCAAACAAATCAATTATGTCCAAACTGAACAGCAATATACAATTGACTAAAATTTGAATCATTTTTCAGTAGAGTTTATTTGAGTGGTTCATTTCTGTCCCCATTTCAATTTCTTTTTGCTTAAATTAAGAAAGTGAATTTTGGAATGGTGGAAGAAACTGGAAACAACTGACCCTGGACATGCCAAATGACAAACACTTTTACACTAGGATCTGCCTAAATGGCACGGGATTCAAACCTGGGCCATAATAGGCATTGTAATCCATAAGCTATGTTTCTGGCCACTTAGTCACTAAAGCCCTAATTTTCTGGGTGGGGGGGGGGGGGGGGGGTTAATTTGTTTTCTTTAAAAAATCAAATTTTAAAATACAAAGACACACATTTGTATATTTCAAGATTAATATAATTAATATAATCAAGATTAATTAATCCATTTTTCTTGATCAGAGACTCCATCATGTTACAGATATGATATTTCAATATCTTCAAAATCATAAAAACATAAAATAAAACTAATGATTTTAAAATTACTGCAGTATTCATAAAATCAATAGAAGAAGGAAGTGAAACCATTATTTAAAGACAAAAGAAGTTATTTTATGATTTTTACACATCCTGGAAAATCTTGATATCCATTACTGATAAACCTTAGAATATAATGAATAGCAAACCATAACATTCTCACGTACTTTTTGCCATTAAAAGTATACAATATCCTGCATGAAAGTAATTTTGTTATATTTTTAATTACTAAATTCTGTTTTGTTTTTTTTTTTTGGTTTTTTTTTGTTTTTTTTTTTTTTGGATTAGGAAAATTAGCAATTTTTCAAAAATTGGGAGAGAAACTTCTGAAAAAAATTTAAAAAATCATATCATGACATGCTTGTAATTGATAAGTAATCATCATTGCAATGATTTTGTATCATGACAATATCTGACATTTTCATTAATCAAGACAGTTTCAGAAAACTGGCTATAATTTGTGTAATGGTTCTTGTATCAATATTGCTTTGGGAATTTCAGTGGTCAATTGGGAAAAATTAGTAATATATGTCCAGGGGACACTACTAGCATGCTGATGCCACACTCACTTATTTCCAAAGCTTCCCATTAAAATAAATAATATATGATGTCACTGTCACTTTATTTCTACATCTTCCGAATGAAATATATTCAACATTCAGTTACATTTCATTTTTTTTTAAAACAAATTTAATACTTATATGTTTGAGAAAAGAAAACCAACATCCATAAGGTACTGGTTTTAACTATTATTATTCTTTAGTTAATATACTAATAGAAATGGTGGTGGAAGTTCCAATGCCTTGAAGATAGAGTGGTGTTGAAAATATCTTTAGCTGGATCCACAAGGATGCAGGTGTATGTGGTATTAAATACAAGTAATAATTAGGACGAACACCAACATCTTCAGATATTTTGATACCTTTTTATTTGTAGTATGGTCCTGGTCAAGCTTTCGGCTTGGGGTGGCCTTCATCAGGACCAAAGAGTTTAATACATATCAACATAAAGTACAAAAACAATGTCTTGCATAAAGCTTACAGTTATACTTATCAATGTTACTGATATTCATAAATTTGTATAAAACTAATATAAAACTAATAACTAGCATTCATCAATAATGATCCAATCAAGGGGATCAATCCATCCAGTGGGTTCTGTGGTGGTGCTGGAAATGGAGCTTTCACTGAGAGTAGGAGATCTTTTATGAGCATATTGTAAGTGTTGGTTGGTGGTTCACATATGGTACTGGTGGTTGAGGTGGATGATGATGATAGGCTTTTAATTGGCTGGATGGTTGGTGGATATGGGCTGTTATTATCTGGTACAATCCTGAATTTGGGTGTGTTTGTGCCATCTTTTGTAGATATCTTTGTAGTTTTTTTCTTCTTGGGAATGCTTTCAAACGGTGGTGTCCATTTATCTGGTTCATCCGCCTGTGTATAAATTGTGGTTTGGAAAAATTCTAGTTTTATCTCTAAACTGTTGTGAATGTTTTTTAAATGTCTTCTGGCGATATCTTTTCTACCGAAGGTGGCAAAACATTCTGTGCATTCATATTGGGTAATAATGGCATTATGTTTGGACTGGTAGTGTCTTTTGAGCGACTGTATTCTGCTGAATTGACAGTGGCATTATCACAGAGAATTTTGATGGTGGTTGTTATTGTACTAATATCAATCATAAATAAAACAAGCATAAAGTGTCTATATGACAAATATGCCCCTTGCTTCATATAAACAGATTGATTAAAAAGGGTTTACTATGATCCGCTCAAGTTTCTTTTTTAAAAAAAAAATAAAAGAATAAATTCGATAAAAATTTGATAATTTTTTAATGTTTGATGTCAAAAAGCTATCTGTCAGCGAACTCTTAACAAAGTAAAAAATTGGTATTGCCTTTTTTCATAACTGCAAAATAATATGAACATACCAGTAACAATGGGACAAATTATTCTTTCTGATTATATAACACACAGTATGATGATCAGAGTAGTAAGTGTCATATCATATCACATGTTGATTTACTTTACTATCGGAAAACACAACACTGAACAATAGCTTGTGGTTGGTTTTTGTGTAAACTGAGCAAACTCTTGCTTTGCATAAAAATCATTTTAAGTTTTGAATGAAGCCTTCATATGGAAAGGATCAATATTAAAGTCTCCAATGATAATGGACATTTAAATCAGATCATTCTGAGTCATTTTCAAAATTTTGAAAGCACTCATTAACTTTTGAAGAGGAAAATCTATAAATACATACTATATCTTCTATTTGTTTGTATGCAATAGAAATTTTGATACTTTCATATGATTTTATCAGAGAATTTACACAAATGTTTGATTTTACAATTATGTAACCTTGATCTTGAAGACCTAATTACATATGACCAAGACATTTGACCTCAGCATCCTCAACTGCATTACCAAAATGAATTGCACAAAGCAAGGGGATACATATTAAGTTATTAACCCCAAGCAGATGATCCCAATCTTTGACACTTAGCCTCTGCAACTTTAAGAGAGAGAGAGAGAGAGAGAGAGAGAGAGAGAGAGAGAGAGAGAGAGAGAGAATTGGATTTTTCCAAACTCAATTAAGACTTAAATGTTGGGTCAGGATTGGCCTACAGAAAGAAATTTTTATGACGAAAATTGTAATTATATTGGGACCAATGGCACAAGAACCCCTTCTAAACCCTGTAATACATCAGAGCTATTGTTGTTATATTTAGAATCATGCTTTAATTTCTTCTTATGTTATATATAACTCTATAATGACCTCATAAATAAGATGCTTTAATATTACAATAAATTTTCCTGGCACAGCAGTTATGGCAAAATTATATCCATGATAAATGAAAAAAAAATTTTTTTACAAAAAGGACACTATTGTTAAGTCTCAAATTTTCTTATGGGAATTGAATTTCATGATTTAGACAGGTTAGTAAATTTCACAAACTTTGTTGTCAACAAAAAAGTTTTCTTACCAAAGCCCCAAAGGGATTTATTTTCACACAACACAAAATCTATAAAATTTATACCAACCAGTATTTCTTAATATCAATAAAACCTGGTTTTTTTGAAATATTTTGTCTATAGTTTTGTCAGGAAAGACATGCTTTACCTATAAGGGAGGCATTTAACTCATTACCTCTGTATATATTACTGCAAAAAATGGGGTCAGGTGTTTTATAAGGGGAGGCAATTCAAGTTTATCAAAAATTGAATAAAAACAAAAATGTAAAATGAAAAAAGAGACAGAAAAAAGACCAAAACTAATTAATTAATTAAATAATTAGCTAATAATAAATAAATAAATAACAATACAAGAAAAATCTGACACATGTCAAGATTTTTAGATATTTTGGTACATGTATCTCCAAGTTACACATGTAATAAAAACAAATACAAAAATAAATAATCAAGATAACAGAGTTATATTTATAATAACACAGTCAACGATAACAATAAAACTATGATTTATAACATAACATTTATCAACTGCAACCGTGTTCCTTTGTTGGTGCATTCTCTGATTTCTACCAGACAAGATATATAATTTTCAATGAATGCTGAAAATCCATTCTGTCTGTACAAATAACAACTTAGATTGTCTCTAGATAATAAAGTCATTTTATTTACAGCAAATGATTATGTAGATGATGTTCTTTTGGAATCATGTCATTATATAGTGATGGCTAAATGTCAATTTCAGTATGCAGTATGTAAATTTCCAATGTGATGGCCAAATGTCAATTTCAGTATGCAGTTTGTCAATTTCCAACGTGATGGCCAAATGTCAATTTCAGTATTCAGTATGTCAATTTCCAACGTGATGGCCAAATGTCAATTTCAGTATGTAGTTTGTCAATTTCAAACAACATTCTAAATTCAAATTATTTGTTTGGAACTGTATGTCAACCCACAATGGAATGTTTGATGATTGGTTCAATTTAGACATGTTTCCCGATTACTTAAGAGTAGATCTTCAGAGGTTTCACTGTCTGTATTTTCAATTTTTGCCGACAATTTGTGCTTCAGACCATTACGCCAACAAGGCCCTTAATTAACAGAAAAAACTTTCCCTATATTGTTATATTATTAAAATTAGATGAAAAAAAAAAAAAAAAAAAAAAAAACAAAAAAAAAACGAAGGTCACAGAAGACATGGAAACTTATCTGAATTAAAGAATTCTACTACCAACGAAAATAATTGCTGAAAGTGCAAAATACCTTGGTTTCCTTGTAAAGCTAAAAGAACTAATTATGAAAGCATACAATGTCATAGAGAAGATGTTTTTTTTCAAGCAGGCTTGACTCTACTACATATCTGTTTTGAAAATGATTGTATACTTTATTTAACAGATTAAAAACATTTATTTTTAATCCCCAAAAATTGTGAACCCAAAAAATTACATAGAAATAAAAAAAAACGGGTGTGCTTAATTTGACTTTCAATGCTATTTCTTTTGCCTCCCAAGTTTATAAAAAAAAATGGAAATTTCGTAAAACACACACAGAGGATGTCTGAATATCTGTTTTATTCATTTAGAACTCCCATCACTAGTCAAATAAATTCAATGTTGGTCTCCATGCATGCATGATGACAAAAAACCCACTAAGGAGTAGGTGTATTACAGTTTTCCCAGAATGCAATATCTTATACCATAATTCCCAGAATGCAATATCTTATACCATAATTCAAACACAATGATGATCTAGATGACACTAGAATCAATATCATCCAATCAAAACATCACTTTCATAACATGTATTTTTCTGGTTAAATAAGCTCAGAATCTCAATTGTTTCCGGTGAAAAGTTGTTAATTTCGGTTGAAGTGACATAACAACTATATTCGCCGATACAGCGGCTATTATGTGAATCAAGAATGGATCTGATGGCTAAGAGATGTGGAATGAATGAGGGATAACATTCCGTTAAAAGATGGCATATTAATGCTTCATGGAGATTTTCTTAGATGAATGTTCAAACAAATTGCAGCAAAATAACTAATGCTGGCTATTTTTGTGTTGCATCTGAAATTAAAATTGATAGAAAAGCAATATATTTTAAGAAGATTATGATGTTTTTCAAATACATGCAATAACGTCAAGTTAAAATTGATAGGAAAGTATATTTTGAGAAGATTATGATATTTTCAAATACATGCAGTACATATTGAGGAAGTTGTTTGTTGATCAGCCAACAAGCTACTACTGGAAATCAGGAAATTTTTTTGTTTTATTACGTGTTAATTCACCAGTTAAGCTAGATGCAACAATAAAACTATCTATAATAAAAAAAAAAAGTCAATATTATTTGTGCTGCCGGTCACTAAGAGACGCAAAATTAAAAGTACACGTATAAATTTCCATGTTGTCTTTAGCAAATATTAACTGATACAAGAAGCTTCCCAAGTTAGAGTACTTGTCACATGATAACCACTGTCACTATGTGAAACACTTATTGTTTCTAATAGCTAGAGAATGAATCATTAGATGAAAAAACTGTACAACAACGTAATAATGGAATAATTAAATCTGTCGTTCTTACTGACAGTAGCATTTATGATGATGCAGAATCTCCTCACATAGAGAAGACATCATGTACTGTACTTGGTACTGATGCAGATTGACTCTCCTCGCATAGAGAATAAGACATCATGTACTGTACTTGGCACACATTGGCTAAAGCACATACATGTTCTTATTCTCGTACTTGTTATCAGATCACATCTATATTTAAACACTCAAAAGTCTTGGTGGGGGCCTCAGTAGCAGAGTGGTCTAAAGCGCGTGCTTACGGATCACAGTGCCTCTCACCGCCTGGGTTCAAGTCCCACTCAGGACAGATCCTAGTGTGAGAAAGTTTGTCAGTTCTCTTGCAAAAGGTCGGTGGAACTGACCGCCTCGAAATTAGTGAAAGATTCTTGACTGGGACACAAAACACCATTACTCCACTCCACTCAAAAGTCTTGGTATTACGTCACACTGAAAGGTAACTGTGTTACTGTAATACTAATGTTAAATTATTGGACATATTTTTAGAGGTGATCATTGAAGGAAAGATTAATTATTTTAAATGTTTGCATTTAAGCTATTTATAGCATTCAATTATTTATTTCACTTCTGTATTGCATGTGCAGTAAAGCCTGTATATAAAGACCACCCATTAAAGATCCCTGTTCCATTCTTTTCAACTCCAGTTCATTCCATTCTTTTGTAGCCAATATAATTTCAGATAAGCTGATTTAGATTTTGAAGCTTATTTTTCAGCACAGCAGCCTATTTAACAATTATAAAAAAACAGCCCCAGTGTTACCTAATTTTTAAAATTGTTGTTTTTAGTGACCTTTTTTTTAAGGAACTTCTGAGATGGCCTATAATAATGAGCCAAATGTACTGATATTGGATAATGATTTACATTATCATGACAATTTTTCAAAATTGATTTTAAGATACCAAACTGGAATTTTTTGATAGCCTGCAATATTTTAATCAACCCAACATAAATTGTTAATGGATAATTATTAAGATTAAAGTGAAAATTTTTCAAAACTGTTATCTTTAGTGATACTTTTTAGAATATTTTGATTGCCTGCAGTAACACAATCAGTAGGGCTAGAACGATACACTGAAAACATGAATCACCGCAATATTTTACTTCGGTTCGGTTCACCAACAGCGTTTCTGGAATTTGGGTTCTGTTTCGGTCCATTCTGCGTTTAGTCTCGCCTTAAAAAAAAAAATGGCAGTCATCACCATAACTCCGCTGGTAACACTGAAAAATGCTCCAGCAACGTACAGATCAGCAGTATGGAAACATTTCGAACTCAAAGGCGACGATAAAAACAAATCAGTGTGCAGAATATGTTTTATGGAAATAAGTTGTAAAACGGGAAATACTTCCAACATGACCTCATGATCTAATTGTTTAGATTATAGTAACAATATTTCAAAATTTTATTTTAATTTTTAGGTAACTCTCATTGCCTGCTGTAATGCAATCTGCCAAACTTTTTGAAAAAGGTGGTTCTGGGCAGTTTGCTCTTGATATTAAAACCTATTTTCAAATATGCTAGTAAGTAGATAGACTTTAAAACAATAGTCAGATTGGCTTAATATACCAATAGATGTGGCCAGTATATCAGGCATAATTAACTGCATTATCAATTAGCATGCATCTACATAAGTTCTTATATTGTTAGTCATCAATTAAAAGTTAATTTTGAAATCAAGGTTCACAAATATATAGAATAACTTTAACAGACAAAACCGATTATATGCATATATATATATATATATATATATATATATATATACATGTATATATATATGTATATATGTATGTATGTTTGCATGTATTATGCATGCATTATGTGTCTGAAAGACTAGGCTAACGAGACTCCAGAGATGAGTATATCTGTTATAATGAGATTGACATAATTTTAGGACAAACCGGTAGATGTCATATAAGAATAACAAAAGTATTCTAAGTAGCTAATGACCTCTAGTATGAATAATATAAATAAATAAAAAAAAACTGTGTTGTCACCTCGCTGAGAGCCTGTCATTTATTTCCTTTGGGCTTTGGGTTTGAGTGTTTTTAATATGAGAATCTTATAATCCTTGCTACCAATCCTGTGTTATCTGGGACAATATATAATCTGGGTCAATCATTAATACTTAGAACTGCCTCAGTGGCCCAGTGGTAGAGCATCCACCTTGATATTAAGAGGTCCAAACTGGAACCATTGCTCAATCTCTACCCATTTTATATTTGCACCACTTCCCCTCCCAAAACTGAAAGAAAGAAAGAAAGAAAGAAAGACAGACAGAAAAAAAGAAAGAAAGAAAGAAAAAAAGAAAAAAAGAAAGAAAAGAAAAAAAGAAAAGAAAAGAAAAGAAAAGAAAAAAAAAAAAGAAAAGAAAAGAAAAATATAAATATTTATGTCTTATATTTTAAAATATCAATTTCTGTCACATAGCTATTTTTTTTAAAATCTTTTTTTTTTAAATTTTTTTCCCCACTTCTGATGATCATCAACAATCAATATCACTTGTTACAATTGCATTAATACAGAGGCCGTGGTGGCTAAAGTACATGCTAACAGATCACAGTGCCTCTCAATATCTAGGATAAATATCTGCTTGGGCAGATCCTAGAGTGAGAAAGTGTGTCAGTTTGCTTGCTGAAGGTTTTTTCTTAGTACTCCAGTTTCCTCCACCATCCCAGAATGGACCAACTCACTATAAGTAAAAGAATCTTGACTGGGGTGTTAAACACCATTACTCTATTAAAATCTTCAACAAATGTAGAGCTTGATTTTTTTTTGTGTGTGCCATTATAATTGAACAAGAAATAAGAGTACTGGAAGAAATTCTGTGAGAGGGTTGACATTTAAAGAGAGATAACTCTTGCTTCATTTAGAGAATTTTCGAGAAATAATTCTTGAAGATCAAAAAATAAGATTTAGATGCTTATAAAAGGTAACATATTTAATTCTCCTGACTAAAAGTGTGTTTGTTGGGGGCAGGGGTGGGTGGGAGGAGTGGAAGAAGAACAAACACATAGAAAGCAATTAATGTCTATCAATTAAAAAAACAATGAATTTATTTTTAGTCATTCTGTTCTTCTTAGAGAATACATAACTTTGATTTTAAAAACTGTTTCAACACCAACTTTATGCTCTCAAATGTAATTAACAGAATAACATGTGCATGTTAAAATCTGCACATTATTTCACTAAAAAGAGATTCAGATATCAATCAAGTTATTCAAAGTGATGAAATACCAGCATTACCATCAAGTTTCTGGTATAAGAAAACTAGTAATACTGAAAACTAAAATTGGAATCTCACCATTTTTTTTAGGCCTCAGTAGCTAAGTAATCTAAAGTGCTTGCCTACAGACCACAGTGCCTTCCACTATCTAGGTTTGAAACCCATTCTGGTTGTTACTAGTGTAAGAAAGTTATTTCAGGTTGCTTGCAAAAGGCCAATGCTTTTCTTTTGGCATTCAGGTTTCCTCCATCATCTATGAAGTTACTGCCTAAATATAAGTTTAAGAATCCTGAATTGAGCATTAAACTCCATTCTATTAAATCATTTATTTTTTAAACTGCCTCAGTGGCTCAGTGGCTAAGTGTTGGAGCTATTTGCCTTGAGAGCAGGGATGGGAATGTATTGATGTACAAGAAACATTCTTTAAATTTGCATTTCTTTCTAAATAGAGAGTTTTTGTGACCAAGTAGTCTAAAGTGCACACTTATGGATCACAGTGCCACTCACCATCTAGGTTCAAATTCCACTTTGGCAGATCCTAGTGTAAGAAAGTTTGTCAGTCCACTTACCAAAGGTTGGTGTTTTTTTTTTGTTTTGTTTTTTTTTTTCAAGGCAGTTTGTAGTCTAGGCAGTCTGTAGTCTAGGCAGTCTCGTTTTCTCCACCATTCTAGAACTGAACATATCACATATAATAGAATTATATAATATATAACTATATAATAGAATTATATAATATATAACTATATAATAGAATTTTTATACTGGGGGCTAAAACACCATTATTCAACTTAACTCAAATTTAGTATCTTAAATGCCTCAGTCAAGATTCATTTACTTATATTGAGGTGGTCAGTTCTGGGATGGTGGAAGAAACTGGAATAACCCCCAAAAAATCATGGAATTTTGAAAGCCATGATATTAACACAAGAAAGAATAACTAATATTTGGCAACATTTTTATAGAATGAAGAATTATGGACTAGGACTGAAAAAAAAAAACCCAAATATTAAAAATATCTCTGCCAATCATCTGTCTTCGAAAAATAGTTTTCGGAAGGTTTTTAACTGTGACCCATTGACCTACTTTGGCTACTTTTGATGTAAACAAAAGTTAAAAGACATTACCTTAAGGATGCTTCATACCAAATTTGGTTATTAAGCAGCTGTTTGAGTGAAATTTTTATACATATGATGGGTGTTGCTAAATAGACATAGCAATAACCATAGCAACAGTTTATCTGATCTTTTAGCTCATACAAGCTAAACAGCAGCAAAGTATAGGGTCAAAAAATGTAGAGACCTTATGCATCAAGCAGCACAGATCCATGGTATGAACAGGAGCAACAGAGGTCATTATTATCTTGCTTTTTTTCATCCCTAAAACTACTTTTAATGAAAAAGGGTCCATTAAGTGAGCCAGATGGAAAGGATACACATTATCTTAAAAAAAATAGAAGGAGTGGAGTGGAGCAATGGTGTTTAATGCCACAGTCAAGACGCTTTCACTTATTGCGAGGCGGTCAGTTCTGGGATGTTAGAGGAAACCGGAGTGCCAAGAGAAAACCACCAACCTTGGGCAAACAAACTGACAAACTTTCTCACACTTGGATCTGTCCTGAGTGGGATTCAAACCAAGGCGGTGAGAGGTGCTGTGATCTGCAAGCGCACACTTAGTCCACTCGGCCACCAAGGCCCCTATCAAAAAAAATTTTTAACTGAAAAAAAATTAGACCATGTAGATGTTAAATCATTATGATTACAACAACACAACTTAGTTAATTTGATATGATTTTTTTTAATTATCCAAATTAAAATTATCTCATAAATAAACAATTATATGAGATGGCTGCTTTTGAAAATTTTTAATTACAGAAAAAAATATAAAAAATAAAACCAGTATTTTCATGCCACAAAAAAAAAAAAAAATCAATATTTCTAAATGTTGTACCTTCTGAATTATCAAAATGCTAAAATTTGAGCTGTTCTTTTTTTTTTTTTTTTTTTTTTTTTTTTCTTCAATTTATTGTACATAAAAGAAAAACCAATTAACATGTTGATATAATTATTTTTATCATTTATCATGTCAATAAAACAACTTTTACCATTTATGATGTCGATAAAATTACTTTTTTTATTTACCAAACACATGATAACCTGAGAAAATTCATATGATGTGAAATTAATTTTAAAGATTTTTTATCATCTTTTTTCCTCAAACAAAATGAAAAAACTAAATGCATGAAAGATACTCAATTTCACTTAAACAAATAAACTGAAAATAGATTTTTTTATTTCATAATAAAGAAATCAATTTAAGACTCGAATCATTTATAAAATTTCTGAATATTTTACTTCTAATTTTAGGATTCTAGTAGTTTGAACAAATGTATTGTATATTGACATTTAAAAAAAAAAAATTTAGACAGAAATCAATTCTGCATTCAATCAATCAAAAAAAAAAAAAAAAAAAAAAAAAAAAAAAAAAAAAATGAATTGTATTGAATAACGAGATAAAATACTTTTATAAAATATCAACTCTATAACCTGACAACTTACAAAAGTATCGGAAATCTAGATTCTTTTTTTAGCGAGATATCAATCTTGGGATTTTATTTTTAGCCCAGATCAATCCTAATATTTTAGATCTATGGATAAAATCAATCTCAAATGCTTATTTAAAGCTCAAGTTAAGTCTGGATAGGAAACACTTGTACATAATCACCATATTGGAACTTTGAAAAAGAAATTCAATATCCTTAACAGGAGCAACAAACTCCACACCCAGGAAACAGTTGACTAATGATCTAAACAGTTGTACAGTATTACTGCTATTGGTATTAATGTTCTTTTCGATATTTGTGTTTAAAAAAACAAAAATTACTGAAACCAACAAGGGACACAATCCTTCAGAAAAGCAGATGACTTGTGACCTAAGCAGTTGTACAATATCCCTACTATTGGTGTTTTTACTGATACTTAATTGTGTTCAAAGAGACAAAATTATTGATATCAACAAGAGAGACAACTCTCAAACCAAAGAAACAGTTGACTTATGATTCTAAGCAGATGTACAATATTACTTGTATTGAAAAGATATTGTCCAAAGGGAAAAATTACTAAAACTAACAAGGGAGACAACCTTCACATTCAGAAACAGATGACTTTTATCTAAAGAGTTGTAAAATATCACCACTATTGGTACCAATGTTCTTGTTGATATTGTTCATAAGTGGTACAATATCACTTGTGTTCAAAAACAAAAATTACTAAAAACCAAAAAGGGAGACAACCCTTACAACCAGGAAACAGTTGATTTATGAACTATGCAAGTGTACTATATCACTACTATTGGTACTGACATTCTTACTGATATTGCTCAAAGATAAAAAGGGCCTCATTGGTCGAGTGGTCTAAAGCCTGCAGCTTACGGATCACTCCGGTTTTCTCCACCATCCCAGAACTGACTGCCTCGAAATAAGTGAAAGAATCTTGACTGGGGCGTAAAACACAATTACTCCTCCTCCTCTTCCTCCTAAAAGAGAAAAACTACTGAAACCAAAAAGGAAGACAAACCTTATATTCAGGAAACAAGATATTCAAATTTATCCTTTAAAAGAAATATTTTAAATGTCCATGAATTTATGGTTATAACAGTCTGGTCTCTTCCACCATCCAAGAACTAAACACCTCAATATAAGAAAACACTAACCTTTGGGAAGTTAACTGACAAACTTTCTCACACTAAGATCTGCCAGAACGGGTCTGGAACTTACCCCTATACTTAGGAATATGTTGTTAAAAAGTATTACATATTAAGCCCCCCCCCCCCCCCCACACACACACACACACACACACACACACATTAAAAGTACATCTAGACAGTCAGTTCTGAGAAAGTGGAGGAAACTTCAAGTTCCAGGAAAAAAACAAGCAGCCTCCAGCAAAGGAACTGACAATCTTCCTCACACCCGGATCTGTCTGAGTGGGATATCAACTCAGGCGGTGAGAGGCACGGTGATCCTCAATTGTACAATTTAAACCACTCGAACTCTGAAACCTCTTGCAAGACAAATGACCTTGAAAAACTGTTAGGTTTAAGTTCACACAACATCAACATAAATAGGTCCGTCAAGATCATGACAAGAAAAACAAATGTTTAAAAACTGGTCTATTGATTTCAAACTCTAATCATGAAACTGTAAACACCTTCAAACAGTTAATCAATTAATCTTGTAGATTGGTTTTTGAAAAAAACAAATGTCTAAATGTTGAAAATGTGTGAAGATTGACCTGAAGTACTTAAACAAATTGAGTTTTCAGTATGGAAATCAATGATGTATATATTTACACAAAAACTTAAGTCAAATGAAGTCTGACAAATGCAATGACGTATTTCAACTTTATATCTAAATTGGAACACACAAAAACCAACTTAAAGGTCAAAATGATTACTCACAAAGTGGAATAATCCATGTTAAAAACACTGAAGACAAACAAACTAGAAGTTCAAAAACCAAAAAAAATTTAATCTTGGTTTTTTGTTGTTTTGAAATTTGATATTATGAAATTGAAAAAAAAAAGTTCTGGAGACATGTGAAATGTCACATACACAGTTATGTTACTTATTCACTATGCAATCTATTTTTGAAAAGGAATGGAATGAACTAATAGTGTTTTACATCTCAGTCAAGATTCTTTTACTTACAACAAGGAAGTCAGTTTTGGGATGATTGAGTAAACTGGAGTGCCCAGAAAAAACCACCAACCGTTTGGCAAGTGGATTTGAAAAGGGGATGATTAGACAAATGATATTATTATACATCGTAGCAAAGATTCCTCCATTCGTATGCAGTCAGCTTAAGAACAGTTAAGAAAATTGAAGTAAATAGTACATAACAAAAAACACCAACTTTCATCGAGCAAAATGACCACATTTTAGACACGAGAATCTGTCCAATATGGGATTTACAATTAACGTCATAACCAATATATTATAACTTCAAAGTATTTAAATGCTTGACATGAACTGTTACAGATGTCCATTAAATTATGACAGCTACTTTACATCCTGAAGCTCACCAATTTACCCCTTTTTAAAATGCTTCATATATTAATATCAAAAGCACAGAATGCCTTATATATTGATATCAAAAGAATAAATGCTTCTAAAGAGTCACAATTCAAATTATTACTTTTTGCTTAAGTCATAACAATTACATGATGATGTCATAACAAATTACATGTCATCATTCTCATAAAGGCACTTGTGACAGATTGTGGAATCAGTTAAGAAATTCATTTTACATGTGCTTATAAAATGAAAAAAAGTAATATTATAGCCCCACACTTTCTTTCAATTTAGGAATAACCATGTCTGTCTGTTTATCTGTCAGTGTAAAATAGTAACTGTTCCATAACTTTCATGTCTATGGATGGATTTTGATCAAACTTAACACAAACGTACACCAGCATGAAACAATGTGTAATGTACCTCCCTTTTTACAGAAAGTATATCCTACCAGGGTGATAATTATTTGTATTTCTCCTTGTAAAAGATTTAACAAGTAATAATATAAAAATCAACTTTCAAACTAGATATGTTTCTTTGAAACAGATGTGTCGCCTGACACTGCATAAAAATCAATCAAAGGGAAATAATTCAAAAACGGAACAGTTGTGGTTTTTGTGCACTGCACTTCGAGTCATTGCCAGAAACATGTACACCAAGTTTGGAGTCATTTGAACATACTACACCAAAGTTATGCTCCAGACAAGAAATGCTCTATAAAAATCAATCAAAGGGAAATAATTCAAAAACGGAAAAAGATAGAGTTGCGGTTCTTGTGCACTGCACTTCGAGTCATTGCCAGAAACATGCACACCAAGTTTGGAGTCATTTTAATGTACAACACCAATGTTATTCTCCGGACAAGGAAATCTGAACGCCGCCGACGACGCCGACGAGAGTAATACCTATATGTCGCCTAGTCAGGCGACACAATGATGTTGGGTCAAGAGGTATTAAACAATGTTTTTTCAGTATTTATTTTAGCCAGGCTGTAATGACCTAACTTTATTGTTTAAAAATTTTTCATTTTCATTATTTTATTATTTAAGTTATCACATACTACTATCCACACACTCACAATGAAGGGTCACATAATGAGTTTAGTGACACAGAGGTCAACTTGTCAAAAAATGGGGGAAAAAAAGCATGCTAACAAAAATGTGTTCATTGAAACAAATTGCTCCGCCCTCAACCATCACTCAAACCTATTAAATATCCAATAGCATTTGACAATGAGGAACAAAGATATAATTATGCTCTTTTTTTAAAAGTCAGGACTTGTTAGATATGAGTGACAGAAAGTCATGCTTTGGTAATTATTTTACATTTTAGTAATAAATGACATACTTATAAAAATTACATTAATTATCATTACATCTGACAATGTTAATTAATTATCCAGGAAACAAAGATAGAGTATAAGCATTAAAAAGGAAAAAAAATATATATATATGGTATATGGTATAATGATTATTTATTGTTTAAGATGATTTATCCACTTCAACTTTAACTTTATCATTATATATATATATATATATATATTATACCCCATAAATTTGTTTTTCTAATAAATGCATCGATTTTACTCTGGGCGATATTTTGCAATAGAGATTGAAGGCTCCGGTCAGTATTATGCTCGTTTACATCGCACGATTATCCTTCATGATGTAATATTACATTAACAAAAAGTACATCTTAACCTGAATAGTTTAATCAGTGAATTAACACAAATACAAAGTTACAGTCAGGAATGGCAACTGTAATACGTAAACAATCATTGTCTTAAAGGAATTAATTAATATCAGAAAAAAGCTGGTATCTATTTTGAGATGGTATTCGTTCAGTATAATATAACAAATATTTCATGGGGTTGCGGGCTATATCTCAGTTTTTGGACCAGGCACCCCTAAAATAAGCTTCTGTCCATATATTTTCAGGGTGCCTGCCCAGTCCATAAACTGAGATAGAGCCCGCAACCCCATGAAATATTTGTTAAATATATATATATATTGTTTCAATAATTAGCCTAGACTAACTGCTTGTGAGCATAATTAAGGGTTTAAGTAAAGTTTGAGCCTTGTGTGGCCCAGTTATCTAAGACAAAAGCTTACAGATCTCAGTGCTTCTCACCATCTAAATTTGAATCTTAATCCCGCAGATCCTAGTGTGAAAGAATTTGTCAGGTTGCCTGCTAAAGGTTAGTGGATTTTTTTCCAAGCACTCTGGGTTCCTCCACCTTTCCTGAAATGACTGTGGCAATATAAGTGAAAGAATCTTGACTAAGGCAGAAAACACCATTTACTCAACTCATAGAATAAACTGGAGTATTTGTGTTTTATCAACCAATCAAGAGTATTTTACTTACATACAGGCAGTCACCTCTGGAATGCTGTGTACACTGGAGTACCCAGAGAAAACAACCAATCTTTAGAAATGCCAGAATTTCTCAAATTGTGATCAGTCTGGGGTAAAAGGAACCCATATATAGAGAAGCTGTGTGATTGGTATACTGGATGATTACACAACTTGGCCATTTAATTCTTTCACATATTAAATATTTTACTTTTGTAAAACCAACAGTTTATTTTCATATTGGAGTGGGATTCAAACCTATAGACCACTTAGTCCCCCCAAGGCCTGTCTCCAACCAACCCATCCCCTCCCTCCACGCCTAGAATGGAAAGGTTTCAAGTGGTTTCTAGTGCAGACTCGGAGTTATTTTTTTGTTAAACTGCTAACTCACCAAGTCAGTATGGGGCAGAAAAGAATACCACACCCCAAGTCACATTCCCTTTTGTGAACCAGTCAATATTCTGTTTTCTAAATGTCATGCAAAAAGCAAAAAAACAGCATCTTAAAATTTAAAGTTATGTATGATATGGCCATGGTTTGAACCCACAACCTCCTAGTGTGAGAAAGTTTGTCAGTCAGCCTTCTGAAAGCTGGTGTTTTTTTCTCTGGGCACTCTGGTTTCCACCACCATCTCTAAACTAACCACTTCCACATAAGTGAGGGAATTTTCACTCAGATTTAAAACACAACTACTCTATGCAATTAATATAGTATAAATGTAAATATTCTGTGCGTTTCTTTTGAAATTAAAAAAAAAAAAAAAAAAAAAAAAAAAAAAGATTTAGTTGCTAAGGCCTAACTTGAAAAATTCTTTGTTTGCTGTTTTCCGAGCCATGCTATTTACCTGTGGGTAGGTAGGTAGGAAAAATATTTTATTTTATTTTTTGAAAACAATCTATTACACTTTTTAAAAAAGTTTAAATTGGTTTCATATGTCTCTTAAAAAACACATTTTACAATTTGTTTTTGCTAACTAAAGTCTTCTTTGTTCCTTCTTGTGTTTTCCAATGGAGAAACACAGCAGAATTTCCTTACTTCTGTATAAACCTGCTCACAGGTTGTCTCGTTTCCTAGGATTATTGCCCTTTAATACTGTTTCTTATGTTGTATGAGAATTTAAAAAAATAAATGAATAAATTGAAATTGATGGCAATAAAATTTTTTGGGTAGGGGCATTTTTAGTGGGTCGGGCGGTCAATGGCAAACAAAGATAATTTTATTTTAGGCCTAATTAAAGTTCCACTAAACATATGGCCAAGTTAAACAAAGTCTCCTGATCAATATTTCATAAATCAAAGTTATTGAATTAACTGTTAAAAACAATTTACCATATAACAGCAAGAGAGAATTTTGAAATGAACTATAGAACAAAATCTAATAAACTCATATAGTATACAAGTCTTATATGACAATAAGAATGTAGAACAATAGATTTTTTTATTTATATAAAAACTTTCTTTTTTTTCTCTCTCTTATTCATAACGTCAATATTTGTATATATTTCCAACACAATGATATTTATATGTAAAATTAAGGTCTTAACTCATGGCCTTATTAAAGATTAAACTTTGTATTTCAGAAGGAATCTTTATGAATATTATAATATTTACCATAAAAATCTGAAGTTCTAAAATATGTGAATAAATGTTTCATTAACAAAATATATGTACATCTATGTACATAAACATGATGAATTGTCTTATAATGATATGCTGAGATCAGCAATTTTTCAGCCATTGGTGATGAGTGGAATGGAGTAATGGTGTTTTACGCCCTCAGTCAAGATTCTTCACTTATTTTGAGGCGGTCAGTTCTGGGATGGTGGAGGAAATTGGAGTGCCCGATGAAAACAACCGACCTTCAGCAAGTAAACTGACAAAACTTTCTCACACTATGATCTGTCCTGAGTGGGATTTGAACCCAGGCGGTGAAAGGCACTGTGATCTGTAAGCACGCACTTTAGACCACTCGGCCACCCAGGGCCCCATTGGTGATGAAAGCAAGATTATTCATCTCTATGGATTAATCATAGAATGAGTTTGTGTATGTTTAGAATACACAAGTGTGTATTATGGTCTGCCATGTACTAGTGCATGCTCATGGCAATTTTTTGGTAAGGCCCTAACCCAAAAAGTCAGTATGCTGCAGAAAACATACAACTTCCCTAGTCCAGTATCCTGACAATGGGTGAACCTACTCTATCCTTCTAATGCTGAGCACTAGGCAAGAAAGCAATATTTCAAATTTTAGAGCCTTTTGTATGATCAGGGTTCAGGTTTGAACTCCTTACCTCCTGCTCTCAGAGCAGTCTCCTAACAGACAAACATCCCCCCCATATTGACTACAGTGCCAAATGTTTGGCATTTGAGTTACAAATCTAATTTTAGAATGTTACACATTGTCTCATCAAACACAAATATAATGGCCCATGTTTGATATAACTGAAAGCTAGGTAAACGCCAACATCCACTGGTATAATACTATCAGAAAAGCTTTTGGGATTGAATCACAATCCCAAAAGCAACATAAAAACTTTGAAAACTGGCCAATTCAGTTGTAAACTTCCAAAAGCAAAATAAAAACTTTAACAAAGTACTAATTCAATTCATAAACTTCCACCAGGGAAATGAGATTGGTGCGCTTTGGATGGGTAAGCACCTCCTGTCTCGTTAGCTATACCCATCATATGAGGAAAACAAATTTGAGAATAAAAGGAACATGGAACTATGGGAAGTCATATATATCCAGGATAAGTTTTGATGCAGCAACTTTATACTTATTGCAATATATCGTGATGACGGCTTATGTTAGTATCAATTTTTATCATGGACAGACAGACAGACGGAGACAGACAATGTGATTTTAACTGGGGCTTGAACCCCTGACCTCTGCATCTCGTGGCTCTGCCACTGACACAAAGAGGCATTTGAATGGGAAGCTATAATGTTTACAGAAATATATTGAATTTATATAACATTTTTATACATGTACATTTAATGTTGTAAATTTTTAAAAAAGTTTCATTCCAGAAAATTCCATTTACGTAGCAGAAAGTATTTGTTCCTTGCTATTGAAAAAAATATTGAAAATGTTAGCAATACACAAAATAATGACCCAAAAGTCACATTAAGAGGATGTCATTTCTATGTTACAACAAAGGAATGGCATCAGTTACCAAGATAATCAGTGTTACTGAATAACTATTAAGGTTATACATTAAATGAATATGCTGTTTATTATTCTGAGTAAGGCATTTCGTAAACATCACATGGGATTTTAATTTTGATTTTTTTTAAAGATCTTATCAGAAAAACCCATCACAAGTGCCAATTCTAACTAAAAAAAATCAATAGCTACAGAAAAGAAAATCTGAGGGAAACTTCAAAATTGTAAAATCCGTTTAAATGTTTTTTTTAAATAAAAATTATTAAGAAATCTGCAATCGTTATCTAACAGTTTAAAATAAAAAGTACTGATTGAGTCAAATATCAAAATGGAAAATGTAAAGAAAATTGGTAAATTCATTTACCGAGATTTAAACCAACTTTTATCAGACTAAAACATGAAAACATTATTTCCCCGAGGAAACACTGTATATCAATTGAATTTTCTGATTACATTTTCTTGAAAATGAGGCTTGATTTTTGGAAGAATCTAATCATTTTCTGCTGGCTTGTTGGTAAACATCATGAGTTGATACAGAATATTCCCATTAATGATTAATTAATGTTAGTGATAGACTCAAACGAAAAAAAAATGGATTTAACTTTAAAAACAAAAACATTTTCATGCAGTATTTGCTAATGCAGTATAAATCTTTTTTTTTTTTTGTCAAGTTTGAAATTTCTTTTCTTTTTCATCAACAGACAATTTCAAATGCCACAGAACATTTATTATTGAAAACAATGCCCGTAATAGCTTAAATTTAAATGAAACAAGATGGATTTCATTTTAAAATCAAAAACACAAGTTCATATACATATTTGCTATTGCATTGGGATTTATTTTATTATTTAACTATTTTGGAGATTTTCTCCACCTATAGGCAGTGAGAGGCACTGTAACCTTTAAATGGGCCCATCAACATTCAAATTGCTTATGACAATAAGCAAAAGGAATAACCATGCAAATGTAATATAAACCAGCAATTTTAAAGTAATATTTAAAGAACAATGTCACTTTTATTATTTAAAAAAAATGAAAAAAAAAAACTTGTGTGCATATGGAAGAGTACTCATTTTCACCAACCATTTTGGTTTACTGGTAGTCATGAGTCTTAAAATGCTGAAAACTGAATCAGATCTCTCCCCTACAGACTAGTTACTACATCAACTGAGCCACTAGTAGTACATAAAACCATATTAGAAATCTAAAATATCTTTCCTTAGTCTACAACATCATTTCCTTGACCCTAGGAGGTCAACCAAATACTACTAATATTTCCTGATCTATATTATTTGTACATGTAGAAGTATTGGCTGAAACTCCCTAACCTTGAACAGTTTATCAAACTTAGACTTAACTTAAGAATATAATTGGTGCATTAAATCATGATTGCAAAGTGTATTACATATTTTTATTCACAGGTAAAAAGTCCTTGACCTTGAGAAGTTGTCCAAATTTCAGGTACAACTGTATCTCTCCTGACCTACCGTAACTTATTTTAGAATGTAATTGGTCCATTAAATCATGCTTGTAAAGTGTATTGCAGAATTATAATTACAGGTTAAAAGTCCTTGACCTTGAGAAGTTGTCCTAATTTCAGGTATCTCTCTTGACCTAAACTTTTTTCAAAACATAATTGGGGCATTAAATCATGCTTGTGAAGTGTACTGCAGATTTTATTTACAGGTTGAAAGTCCTTGACCTTGAGAAGTTGTCCAAATTTCAGGTATCTCTCTTGACCTAAACTTTTTTCAAAACATAATCGGGGCATTAAATCATGCTTTTAAATTGTACTGCAGATTTTATTTACAGGTTGAAAGTCCTTGACCTTGAGAAGTTGTCCAAATATTTTTTATCTTTCGTGACCTAACTTAAGAAAGTAAAGGGGGGGATTAACTCATGTTCGTAAACTGTATTGCATATATACCTTTACAGGTTAAAAGTCTATATATCTATCGTTATCTAAATATTTAAGGTTAGCGACTTATTCATATATCATACTCATTATTGTTCAGACCTGAAAAACAAACAAAAACTAACTTTAAATCAAAAATTATTCAAATTTATATATACCTGACAAAAATAAGTTATCTGAAATTCCTAGGATATTGACTTCAAAAATGACACTCATTATAGGCTTATATAACTAAACAGTCACTGAAATGCATTAAAATTACAGAAAAAGATGATTTTGCTTTTTTTTAAGGCAAAGACTACTTTATGGATAACCAGAGTTTTTCATTAGGTGCTCTGGTTTTCTCAGCCATTTCAGTGTCTTTTTTCATGCCTATCAGTATTTAATCAAGCACTTTTGTAGCTCTGTTGATAGAGTATTCACACTGTATGTGGGAGGATAGCGCTCAAACCCTGGCCAGGCCTGTCCAAGACTTGAAAATAGGTAGTGACAGTTCTCTGCCAAGCATTTAGCATTTAGAAATGAAAGTCAGTCCCTTTTAAAGCTTATGCCCTGTCACAGTAGGCATCACATAAAGAACCCTAATAGGAGAGAAAACATCTAACATTAGATAATAATGCTCTTTAGAAGCGATGTGCTTGTCTGAGGCATACTGATTCAGTGAGCTAGCACCTTAAGAAAAAAAAAATTGCTAGTACACAACAGGCCATAATCACAATCACATCTACAACACACAAGAACTTGTTTAAATTACATTAATCCCTAGAGATTAATCACTTAGCTCTTGTCACAAAAAAGCTGAAAAAATTGCTGATGCAATATAAAACTACATTACAACAACAACAACAATTCTGTTGAGTTTTGTTACTTCGGTACAATCTACACTTAAAGATGCTCTCATGTGAATACAAGCTCTTATAAATGAAAAAAAAATCCAAATGTAATATATTTCATAGTTGATTTGACACCAAATCTGTCAATATAAAAATCATTTAGTAACATTTTACCGAGAGAGTAATAACTTAAAGAAATTTTAAAATGCAAATGATTTTTACAAAAAAGCAAGATATTATGTCAAACGAACCAAAGTAAACCCTTCAAAATGTTTTCTTTATATTATGCAGAGGATTAACTCTTTCATTTCAACTAAGTTTTAAATGGATATTCATAAAAACCCTCTGCGAACATGTAAAATCTGCAATGCTTCCAGTGAAATGCTTTTAAGTTTTAAAATTTATTTTTTTTTTTACATAATATTAGTTTTATGTCTGTGAATTCAGTTGTAAACCACATAACTAAGTCTAGATAATTGAGATACATGTAATTTTGTAGAGGATTTGTAGAAAATTGCAAAAGTGTTTTGTTGATTATAGTTCACTGTAATCGTGTTAATACACAGCTGAAATCATAAAGGATAATGCCAAATAATGCCAAATCTCCATCGGCAAATCTGGTCAATGAGTGAATAAATTCCCATATGACAATCCTTCAAAAACTTTTCTTGAGCTTTTTACACAATAATAATTAATACAAAATTGAAAAAAATAATCCTTTTTCCGCTAAAATTTACAAACGATCAAGAGTTTTCAAAGAAGAAAATTAAAATTCCATTTTTAACCTACACTGCACATTTATTTAAAACCTGGTCACTAGTAACTCTTCACTTGGTCCATACCAGTATTGTGGGGAGAGATGATTGGTCAGTATTAGTACTGTGGGGTGAGATGATTGGTCAGTACTATCATTGTTGGGTGAGTTGATTGATCAGGACTGGTATAGTGGGCGAGATGATTGGTCAGTGATTGTATTGTAGGGTGAGATGATTGGTCAGTGATTGTATTGTAGGGTGAGATGATTGGTCAGCCACTTGTGCCATTGTGGGCAAATAATCAGCAAACTAAAAGATGTAATGCCATAAATACACATTTATACTATGCAGGTCAGAAACACAAACACACATACCCCTGTATTTTATCCCTGAGGCCAAACAAAATTTGTATTTGGTCATAATAAGCTGCGAAACTATTTAAGTAACATATTGTTCCAACAATTTTTTTCATATATGAATTAGTTCCCACACCTACTTCCATTCCTTTTATTCTTGGGTCTTTAAGTTCACTATTTTATACTTAAAATATTCAAAAAAAAAAAAAAATTTACATTTACAAAAAATTTCCCATATTATAAACTCACCTAGAATGATATTTATTATATATATTATTTATATAATAATACACAGTCTATTTACTCAAAATTATTAAAAAGACATCAATGTAATCTACGATAATTGGTTATCAAACAACTTATAACAAAAACTAAATTACATTTTTATGAGAACACTTAACATAAATATTTACAAACCAAAAAAAAAAAAAAAAAAAGAAAAGAAAAAATAAATAAGAAACAAGAGGGCCATGAAGGCCCTGGATGCTCACCTGAAAATGATGTACACTCAGCTTGATCTTGGCAAACTGGAGCTTCTATTTTTAAAAGAGATTTTTCCTATATTTCGGGCTAGTGTAACCTACTTAATGACCCAATATGACCCATAACAAACTTGAGCTAGCTTTTTTCAGGAGGATCATTCTGAGCAAGTTTGATGAAGATTGGTCTAAAATTGAGGCCTCAGATGTGTAAATAAGGTTTTTATATAATTTGACCTAGTGACCTACTTATTGACCCAACATGGCCCATATACGAAATCAAGCTAGCTTTTGTCAAGAGAATCATTCTGAACAAGTTTGATGAATATTGGACTAAAATTGGGGCCTCAAGAGTGTTCACATGGTTTTTCTATTATTTGACCTAGTGTGACCTACTTAATGACCCAACATGGCCCATATACAAATTTAAGCTAGCTTTTGTCAAGAGGATCATTCTGACTTAGTTTGATGAAGATTGGACTAAACTTCGGGCCTCAGGAGTGTTAACAAGGTTTTTCTACAATTTGACCTAGTGACCTACTTATTGACCCAACATGGCTCAAATACAAACTTGAGCTAGCCTTTGTCAAGAGGATCAATCTGACTTAGTTTGATGAAGAGTTGACTGAAATTCAGGCCTCAGAAGTGTAAACAAGGTTTTTCTATCATTTGACTTATTGACTTACTTACTGACCAAACATGGCCCATATAAAAACTTGAGCTAGCTTTTGTCAAGAGGATCATTCTGACAAAGTTTGATGAAGATTGGACTAAATTGGACCTCAGGAGTGTTCAAATAGGTTTTTCTATTATTTGACCTAGTGACCTACTTATTGACCAAACATGTCCGAATACGAACTTGAGCTAGCTTTTGTCAAGAGAATCATTCTGAGCAAGTTTGATTAAGATTGCACTCAAATTGTGTCCTCAGGAGTGTTAACAATCAAAAGTTGACGCACAATGCATGATGCACGACAGACAACGCAAGACGGACAATGACCCATCACAATAGCTCACTTAAGCACTTTGTGCTTAGGTGAGCTAAAAAGAACGTCAGATAAAAATATGACCCTTTATAATAATGATTTATCAAAATTGAAAAAAATATGATTTACTATTAGTTATTTTTATAAATTCATCATAACTTTAATAAAGGATACGACTTTTTACAAAATTTAAAAAAAAAATCAAATTCAGTCCTAATGATGCTTTTAATCCTAGCATTTACTAAATCAAATAGTTAAAATTTAAATTATCATTTTTTATATCACAATATTACTACACATAAAATATGACTGACACAGCATGTATCATACACCATATAAAAAAAAAAAAATTAAGTGTCCATAACTCTTAATCCTCTTAATTGTGCATTAAACTGCCTCATATTGATCTTGGCTGAAATCTTCATTAAAGTGCACGTGTTTAATAGCTTTGATAAAGATCAAAGAATTAAAAAAATATGGAAGATTGTCTCCCCGAGATAACATTATTTCCTGAGCCGATAGGCAAACCTCCAAATTTCTATCAGCCAAGTGCACTATTTACTTTCATAGACCAAACAGAAAAGGCATTTTATTTCACCCTTTATTCTGACAAAGTCTGTTTAAAATGCATTAAATCGCAAATATGACAAAGAACGCTTCCATACAAACAATTCTTCTTTTCCTATCTGTATATTCCTCCTTTTCTTATTTTTCTAAATAAGGTATTCCTCATGAAAATGATGCTTTAAAAAGGAAAGTCACAACCAAGAATATTGACTAGGAATAATTCTGGTTAAGATGTGTAGCTGTATAGATGCTCATAACCAGAAAAGATTGATACACAGACAAAGGCAAGATTACTCGGTAGTTTCCGTGATGGACAGTCATAAAATATGACTGACACAGCATGTATCATACACCATATAAAAAAAAAAAATTAAGTGTCCATAACTCTTAATCCTCTTAATTGTGCATTAAACTGCCTCATATTGATCTTGGCTGAAATCTTCATTAAAGTGCACGTGTTTAATAGCTTTGATAAAGATCAAAGAATTAAAAAAAATATGGAAGATTGTCTCCCCGAGATAACATTATTTCCTGAGCCGATAGGCAAACCTCCAAATTTCTATCAGCCAAGTGCACTATTTACTTTAATAGACCAAACAGAAAAAGCATTTTATTTCACCCTTTATTCTGACAAAGTCTGTTTAAAATGCATTAAATCGCAAATATGACAAAGAACGCTTCCATACAAACAATTCTTCTTTTCCTATCTGTATATTCCTCCTTTTCTTATTTTTCTAAATAAGGTATTCCTCATGAAAATGATGCTTTAAAAAGGAAAGTCACAACCAAGAATATTGACTAGGAATAATTCTGGTTAAGATGTGTAGCTGTATAGATGCTCATAACCAGAAAAGATTGATACACAGACAAAGGCAAGATTACTCGGTAGTTTCCGTGATGGACAGTCATAAAATATGACTGACACAGCATGTATCATACACCATATAAAAAAAAAAAATTAAGTGTCCATAACTCTTAATCCTCTTAATTGTGCATTAAACTGCCTCATATTGATCTTGGCTGAAATCTTCATTAAAGTGCACGTGTTTAATAGCTTTGATAAAGATCAAAGAATTAAAAAAAATATGGAAGATTGTCTCCCCGAGATAACATTATTTCCTGAGCCGATAGGCAAACCTCCAAATTTCTATCAGCCAAGTGCACTATTTACTTTAATAGACCAAACAGAAAAGGCATTTTATTTCACCCTTTATTCTGACAAAGTCTGTTTAAAATGCATTAAATCGCAAATATGACAAAGAACGCTTCCATACAAACAATTCTTCTTTTCCTATCTGTATATTCCTCCTTTTCTTATTTTTCTAAATAAGGTATTCCTCATGAAAATGATGCTTTAAAAAGGAAAGTCACAACCAAGAATATTGACTAGGAATAATTCTGGTTAAGATGTGTAGCTGTATAGATGCTCATAACCAGAAAAGATTGATACACAGACAAAGGCAAGATTACTCAGTAGTTTCCGTGATGGACAGTCATAAGTTTCTGTACCTATGGCAGTGAACATTGCAACATCCCATGGCCAGATTGTGTCGAACAACATGAATTCTTCCATACCATGTGATTAGAAATTGACCAATAATAGTTCAAGAACTTTCTGTGAGGACTAATGACTGAGAGAACATCCTTTCATTGCTGATGCAAAATGGATGTACCTTGTTAAACAGGTCAGCATACAACAAAATTTCAGCTTTTCATGTACATGCTTCTATGGTAGGTTTAAGTTATATATTAGTATATAATGCATACAAGGTTAAGCAATTCTGCCTCAAATTTTCAGACTGTTGATGCTTTGAATAAAAGTTACACAAGCCATGTTCTGTCCTTGTAGAAGCAATGGTGTTTTACATCATATCAAGATTCTTTCACTTGTATTGAGGAAGTCAGTCCTGAAGCAGTTTTAAAACAGTCCCAAAGGATCTGAAGAAAATAGTCATTTGTAACCTGACAAACTTTATAGGATTTGCCAGAGTAGTATTTGAACCTAGAACCTAGAGGTGATGTGATTTATAGGCATACTTCTTAGACAACTTGGCCACTGAGGCCTTGGCTAATGTTCTGTGCAAGCCAGTTATATTGTAAAAGTGTAAATTTTGGTAATTGCTGTTACATCATGATATAAATATTACAAAGCAAAAAAAATCAAATGGAACCAGATTCATTTGGGCATGTGTACTAAAATAATCCTTTTAAAGAAAGAGAATATTATGTACTTTACATGATGTATTTTAAATCTGTGGGTTTTCTTACATGTCAGATCCTCATGGGAAATATGATTTCAGAAAATTTATTTATATGAACCAGCAAAAAGTTCAGCTGAGACTTCTATATTACTTTTACATTTTTGTTTCAAAGATTAATAAGTAAATCTCAAATGTTCTTAATTACATACTGAAAGTTGATCTAAAGGCATATTAGATAAGTAGCTTAGTAACAGTACACATGGTTGAACTTTTCATCTGGGAGCGATATACAATTTTTTCCTCAAATTCATCAGATTCAATTTTTTTTTCTTTTTGTTATGATTTTGTTCCTCCATGAACAGACACCTGCTTTTAAGCTAGACACAGGAAAATTATCTTGGGTAGGTGGAGGGCATGTGACATAATTCCCCAAGCTGCGAGACTTTATTCAGTATGTAAGTGTTAAGGTTATTGAGGACATTTCAACAAGAAAAGTTGGTTTTCTTTTCCTTTTTTTTCTTTTGCAGTTAACTGATTAAATTCAGGAAGTTCTTTTGAAGAATATTGTACTTATATCAGATGTCACCATGTAGCCAGGGGCTTCAGTAGCAAGGCAGTCTAAAGCATGTGCTTACAGACCACAGTGCCTCTTCATGCCTAGTTTTGAATACTGGAATATCATCAGGCAGATCCTGGTGTGAGAATGTTTGTCAGTTTGCGTACCAAAGGTTGATGGCTATTAAAATGCAAAGACTCCTTGGAGAGTGTAGTGGAGTTATGTCATTTTAAGCCCCAGTCAAGATTCTTCACAATGTCAATATATAATTTACAGATTAAAAACTTGCTATTACACATTATTCAGATTGCCTTGAATAACTACAATGACAGTTATAGGAGAGACGTAACAGCCATATTGTTGGACAATGTCATGAAATTACTTTAGGTTGACTTGGGGTAATATATTATTTAATAAGTATTTGCCAGTTGTATACTGCATGGCAATTATGGTCTTATAATGGGACAATAAGGATTTATTACAGGGGGTAAAAGAAAACATTATGACACCCTCCACAAGAGTAATGGCACATGACATATGGCACATATTGTTAACATCACAAATTTGCAATCCATTTACTGCATGGCAATTATGGTCTGCATATAGGATTATAGGATCCATTACAGGGTAATGAGGACAAACACATAATAATAACAATTAATAGTGCAACTGCAGTTAAGATGTGCAGCATTATTCTGTTGTATGGACATGTATAGTGTAATTAAATTTGTAATTTGTAATTAATGAAATATTAAATAAAACTCTTCAAACTATTAAAATAAATGTCAAATATACAGTAAATAATAATTACAAATAATTAAAGTCAATTTAATCAAATTTATCAAAGTGACATTTAAACCAGTTGTTTTAAAACTGTACTAAAGAAAAGGGGACTATTAGTCTAGTCAATCGTCACGGTGATTAATTAGTAATTTATTTACATGTACATGTACATGTATTGAGATAATTTTTCAAGAATTAAATTTTACCTACAGATAAACTGTATAAGTATTTATATTAGCGTGTATTATATTAGGCACTTATGAGGGTCTCAAACATTTAGCATGTATCAATATTGGCACTGTCATCGTTTACCGTTAGACAAGTGACCTAAAAATTATGTTGACAAATTAATGTAATGCCAAAAGCGCCTTATTAATACACAGCAAAAATAAATACTTATATAGTATAAAGATACACATATGTTTATTTGGACATTTTATCAGCTATCTTCAGTCATACATCGAAAATTGCTTATTAATTAAAACATAAAATAAAAAAATAATTTCAAGGATATGAATTGTTTATGAAACAACAGTTATATAAAAGCTCTTGTTTGAAATAAACTTGAAATTTTTTCATATAGATATATGGTTTTGTAATCAAGGCATGAATATTGCATAAAGATTTCATTAATTTTTCTTGGGGCCTCGGTAGCCGAGTGATCTAAACTGCACTTACAGATCACAGTGCCTCTCACCGCCAGGGTTCAAATCCCACTCAGAATAGATCCTAGTGTGAGAAAGTTTATCAGTTTGCTTGCCAAGGGTTGGTGGTTTTCTCTGGGCACTCCAGTTTCCTCCACCATCCCAGAACTGACTGCCTTGAAATAAGTGAAAGATTCTTGACTAGGGCGTAAAATAGTAATACTCCACTCCACTCATTAATTTTTCCATTAACAACTACAGTACAATTTGTTTAAATGGTACACCTTCTGAACCCAAACAGTTTTAGAAAAAAAACAAACAGCTAGGCAGTATACTGCTTAATAAACAAACAAAAATGATAATCCTGCAAATAAAAAAGTTCAGTTTACCTGATATTGTATTTCCCTGATAGTTTCCCTTTCTGTATAGCAGTACCTGCTAAAGTGACATGACAACCTCCAAAATGAGACCACTTGTTAAGTAAAACAAGTGTTTTTTGGCTATTTGTTTCACCCAAAAATAAACGCTAAATGACTATAAAGTCCCCAATGGCTGACTTGTTTGGCAATAAGTTAAATTATTATATACAACCCCACCATAAAATAAATAAATAAATAAATAAATAAATAAATAAATAAATAAATATCAAGTGATTTGTGATAGGGAAGAATTTCTAAGCAGCTTTGTTGAAGTCTACATCTCTATTGTGAAAAATAATTACTTTTCCTCATAATTAAAGCTGCATTAAGCTTTCCAAAGAAAAAAATTAAAACGGTGTTAATCTCATAAATGATGTTCCTAATGAACAATGTTACATTTGGTTCAACGATAAAAGCTCAAATAAATACAGAAATTACAGTATTTACCCAGGGAGATGCAGCATTTGGGATCTAATATTAGAACATGGTTACGTCATCAAAACCCGGGTCATTTAAACACAACTTTCAAATGTTGAAATACGATAAATCAAACACAGAACTTCGTTGAATTTGTCATTAGTGACTTAGTAAGGGATAAATAACACCATTTCAAATACATCTGGATATTAATGAAGGACAATTAATGCAATCTGTCATGTTTCACTTTCGATTCTAGGCTTTTCCCTACATCCGTGCGCATGCTCCAAGCTTATAATTATCATCGTAGAACACTGACCAACCGGTCAGAGGATTCCGTTTATTTACAGCTGAGAGAAATGAAATTTTAGAAAATGAATGTCACGGATCGTGGTTAGAAGATATCTACTTTTAAAAAAATATATTTTTAGAAAATCAAAAAAAATTCAGAAAATTGGTAAGCTTAATGCAGCTTTAACCATAAGTAGAGAAAATATAACTTTTACTAAATCGAGTGTTTCACTCTTACCATTTGATTTTTAAACAGCCTAGAATTTTTTTCAGTCTTCAGATGGTGATGATTTACCAAGAAAAAAAAATAAAACAATTTATCAACATTCTGGTATGAAAAAGAAATATGTGCTACTTCATACTGATACATATTGCAAGGGAGTACTGTAAATTTCAAATTTTTCACATCAGTAAATATCTTAGAAAGACAACATCGACATCTTTTCATGTACTTTTAAATTTGTTTAATCTGGTGACCACCAGCACAATATACATTGACCTTAGATATTAGGGATAGTTTTATTTTCATTCTAGCTTTGCTTCGGGATTAACAGGAAAATAAAGATATCACAAAAATATCATGATTTACAGTAAGCATTTATCTTTATGTATTAACATATTGGGTTTATCAGTCTACATCTAATTGATAAGTGAAAGGCAAAACAATACTTTTTCAATTTCAAAACATATAAAATTATTCTAAAATTATTATAAGCGATAATGTAACAAAGAAGGCACCAATCTATTCCAACCAATGATTGGTTATGATTTTGAACCATTGTTGCATCACTAGTTCATTACTACCTTCTGTGCTGAAGAATAAGCTTTTAAAATTTAGAAAACTAAAGCAAACTGCATTATGACATGCTTGAAATACCAATGGATCTTCAATGCAAAAATTGTAACACATGTATTGTGATAAAATCTTATATTTTTGGGGATATAAGGACAACCCGATTTTTTTTTTCTATTATCATCAATGTTGTTTTTAGAACTTCAGTGGTAAAACTGCAAAAATTTAGGGTTTTTTTTACAATATGTTTACACTAAATTACAGCTACCAACAAAATTGTTGATAGAGTTTAAAAAAGAAATATAAGTATACTTGACAGTGCGCACACATTTTAAAATCTTGATAAAATTTTAATATTCTCAACACTACAACCAAATTAAAGAAGTCTTTATTTTAAAAAGTTGTGAATGGAAATACTTTACTTTAATTACTTTAATTACTTGTCTTATCAACATAAATTAACATAATTGTAATCAAGTAAAATATATTTTTTGTACTAAAGAACAAATTAAACATAATAGTAGTAATTTAACCAGTAGCAGAATTAATTTTCTTCATATCATTACATACATACATACATACAATACATACATACATATATACATGTTTATATATATAAATATATATATATATATAATTTACTTATAAAAATTTTAATTCAAGGTTAATATCTGTAATGATAAATGGCATTATATGTAGCAATTCATCCATGTTTTGTATTATTGCACTTTATTTTTTTTTTATCAATGCGTTAATAAAAAAAAACAACCAAGGTTTAAAACTTGTTGCCTTTGTTCAGTAAAGTTTTCAACTATATTAACACAAAGCTGAAGGCTTTTCAGATAACTAAATAATACAAACAATCTACTTGATATGGAATTTATTCCTGTAACAATCCAGGAAAAAACAAGTACTGTATCTTGAGAACCAAATACCTCCCATGCCAAACATTTTTATTTGACCTTGATCTTTGATCTTCACAGGTAAAAATGGTACGCAACACATTGTCTTTTTTTACTTCAACCTTTGATCTTCACAGGTAAATATGATACATAACACAGTGTCTTTATTTGACCCTGACCTTTGATCTTCAAAGGTAAATATGGTACACAACACATTGTCTTTATTTGACCTTGACCTTTGATCTTCAAAGGTAAATATGGTACACAACACATTGTTTTTATTTGACCTTGACCATTGATCTTCAAAGGTAATTATGGTACACAAAAAATTGTCTTTTTTTACCTTAACGTTTGATCTTCACAGGAAAAATAGTATGCAACATTGTCTTTTTGACCTTGACCTCTGATCTTAACAGAAAAATTTGGTACACAACACATTGTCTGGGGGTAAGTTTACATTTGATCCAAGTTTGATGAAAATCCACCCACACAGTGAAGACTTGATATAACAAATATAAAAATTGTGATTTCTATATAACCACCTACCCCCACCCTCAATCAAACTATGTTCTTGGGGAAATATTGACCAACTAATTAGCTATTGAGGTCCAAACATTAGTTCATAAAAATAGTAATAAAAAACGTTATCAAGATAACCTATTAAATGCATACAATAATAAGAAATTTTATTCAACTTATTGAACTTTATTCATTCAAACAACAATTCAAAGAGCCAACATTAATTTAATTAACACGTCTAGATATAAGTGAAATATTCTTGACTGGGATGTTAAACACCATTACTCAACTCAACTCAATTAATATGTAAAGAAACAGAAAATTGTCAATTAAAAATCTTTTATAGAATAAACTTAATTCAATTACAAAATTCAAATATGTTTCCTGGTTACCCTATAATTCAACTTTGGCACAGCACTAGTTAATCAACGCTTTTGGATATGAAAATCAATAAATCGTGCACAATGCAATGCCATTGTGACATATACCGGTACATTTTGATGTAACTAAGGCACACAAAGTAAAGTTTTTTTTTTCTTTCTTTTTTCCCCATTTAATACTATGGGGTTTCATATGGCACCCACTGTTTGAAAATCATTGTAGTTTGGATATGAAAATCCTGCATTTGTCCATTTAGCCATAGGTATGACAGCAGTTGGTAGGGGGATTTACTTGAATAGTTCATTTGTGTCGGTAGTCTCCATTTGTGTGATTAATTTTATCTACATATGTGCAGAATGGGTACCATCTGTAATACAAAGTTCAATTTTCCTACCCAGCATATATAATTTGTGTGACAAAATATTCATGAATTTTGGGTAGCAGCCAAAAAACAACCAAACTTTGGCAAATGAACTGACAAACTTTCTTACTTTAGGATCTGCCCGATTCAGATCCCAACCTAGGCATTGTAAGGGTTGTAATCAGTAAGAACACATTTTAGACCAGTCAGCCACCTAGGCCTTTAAAAATTTAATGGTTTGTAGTGGACTGGGCTTGATAGGCATCCAGGTAGCTTATTTGTAGAGCGTCCCCCTAGTACTGGGAAAGTCCCAGGTTCGAGTCTGAGTTTGGTTGCTGCATTTTTCTCTTTCCTGTTACATTTGGGGGCTTGTCTGACCCTGGGAAGTGGCTGACAAATAGGTTGGTCCCAGGGAAGAACTTGATATTTTAGATTAAAAGTAGTTGAATCAAAAAAAGGAAGGGAGAAATGTAGCAGACTGGGCTTGATAGATGGCAGGGTTGCTCAGTCCATAGATCGTCCCACTAGTATTTGAAAGGTCTCGGTTTCAAGTCCCGATTTAGCTACTGCATTTTTTCCATTTCCTGTTGCAGGTTTATGACATTAATGTTGCAAAATAAAATGACTAAGAAATGCTACACAAATGAATAAAAAATATAACAAAATACAGTAGAACTTCGATAACTCGAAGTGCACGGGACTTCGGTGATGACTTCGAGTTATCAGGGTGTTCGAGTTATAGAAGTTGAAGGATGACGTCATCTTGTTATATGTTTTTCACTTCAGAAATCTTTGATGTTGTAAATAGTTACGGTTACTCGAATGTAATGCAATAGGGAAAAAAAACTAAATACTATATAGATACTTTCGAAATAAAAAATGATAATCAATCTATTAAAGAATTGATATTGACAGCACAAATTTAAAAACATGTTTTTTTATTTTAAACTCAAGATATATACGAAAAAACAGAATTCGAGTTTTTGAAGTTAATTTTTATAGATTTTTATATTACGGACCAAATTTTTACTTCGAGTTATCGGGGGTATTCAAGTTATAGAAGTTTGAGTTATCAAAGTTTTTCGAAAATAGTTTATGAAAAAAACAGGTTGGGACAAAATAATGACTTTGAGTTATCCGTGGTATTCGAGATATCGAAGTTTGAGTTATCGAATTTCTACTGTAGTTCAATTAATTTTGAGATGCAAAATGCTCAAAAAAATTTTACAAAACAAAAAACTAAAAACAAATCAGATTTTTTTATTTATCAGGTTAAGGACTTTGTTCAATTATTTGATGTGAGAGAAATAATCAACCTGAAAGATAAGTTTGTAGCTCAAATCAATTTGTATGTATAAGTAATGCTTAAACTACTAACTAAGGCATTTCAATCTTGTCAACAGTAAACAATAAATAAACTTGTTTAATTCTACTACTTGATTGACAAGAACTAATCAGTTAGAAGCCTTTATGATAATCAGGTGTGTGTGTGTGTGTGTGTGTGTGTGTGTGTGTGTGTGTGTGTCCAACTATGCATCTCTATTAACAGGGTTAGACCAACCCTTTTTCTTTTATAAAAAAAAGGGGGCCAACGACAGAAATAATTCAGTCTATAACAGGATCTGCCATCTGAGTGTGAAGCATTTTTGATTATAGTTTATTATGTAAGTAAATGCTTTATTCATTTCTGACATTTATTTAGTCAGAATTTGGCACACACAAAAAAGGGGTCTGGTGAAAAAATCATGAGAGAAATGAGAGGAACAGTCTTAACACTTACATGTAAGTCTTCAAATTATGAATGAAATGAAAGAAAAAAAGAGAAAGTGGAATGGACAAATAATGTTTTAAGCCCAAGTCTAACTTTAGTTGAGATAGTTAGTTCTGGGAAGGTGGAGAAAACTGGAGTGCATGGAAAAAAACCACAAACTTTCAGCAAGCAAACTAGTTGACAAACTTTCTCACACTAGGATCTGTAAGAGTGGGATTCAAACCTAGACAGTGAAAGTCATTTGATCTGTAAGCATGAGCTTTAGACCACTCTGCCGCAAAAAAAGAAAAGAGAGGATGCAATTTTTCTGAGGTCAATATAACAAGGATTAACTGTATAATTTTAAAATTACCTCCTCTTTTCCCTGTCTTTTTTAATTTAAATATAAAGGCCAATTTTACATATAACAATGTGTGTTAAAAAAAACAGAATATCGAGAATAAAGAAAGTACAAATCAATACTTGTGATAGGGGGGTTGAAAAGTGGTCCAAGAATTGTAAAAAAAAAAAAAATCACCCCTGTAGATGACACTACAAGATCCAAATAATGCAATATGATATTCAGTGAAGTATATTACTTTGTATGCAATTGTTGCATTCAGACTGCATATTAAGTTTCATTATTCAACTCGATCTGATAACACATTTTTTTAAACATTTTACCTGCATAATGATTTTTTTAACACATGTAATTTTATCTGCAAAATAATCTTTTTCACATCAGTCACAATACACAGTAACAACACACAACAGGTGTGTGTGTGTGTGTGTGTGTGTGTGTGTGTGTGTGTGCATTTATGCATTTATAATCTGGGACTGAAAATTTTGTATAGATTACACAAGTATCTAAATAGGCTAAAATCACCTCATACTTTTTTTAAGTTTGCTGGACGCTTTTATTTCAATTTTGTTTAAAACTTTCGGCCTTCTGCCATCAGTGAACCCTTCAATTTCAATGAACTGCATGCAACTTATGAAAATATCCTAGCTGTTACTTAAAATCCTAATGAATACCTTTGATCATCAGTAAAGCGTCTAATTTCAAGAATTTCCAATTCTTTTTTAAAATATTCTGCTACCTCAAAACTTAATGAAAACCCTGCTCTGCATCTATTTGTGTGTCTGGCCCCGGTTTCATAATCATTCCTTAACTAAGATTTTCCTTAACTTAAATCTTGCAAATTTGAAATCTTAATAATTTTGTTAATTATTGAGATATTAAGAAATCAAATGTGTCATTTTAAAGATCACTTCAAGCTTGTTACATCTGCATTTTGTTTTATCACAAATGTTTTTAAGTAACTCAGAGATAGATTGCTAAAATTTGCTTAATTTAGGTTAAGGAAAATCTTAGTTAAGGAATGATTGTGAAACTGGGGCCTGGACATCAGAACATATTCTTGTCTACCTTTCGGCTTGGCTGTCATAAAAAAAACCTTGCTAGATTAATGTTGAGATCTGTTACTGGAAAGTTGTAGATTTCTCTACACTTGCCTTTTGATTTCAGCCATTGTTTTTTTTTTTTTTTTTAGTTTTTTGTCATTTCCACAAGTTTTCCTTGAAGTATTTTCATTTTTCACAAAATTAAAAAAATTGAAAAAAAAACTGACTTACCTTTCCCACTTTGTGCCTGTGTTTCTGCTGCAACACCTGCGTTGGCGATAAGGGTCCACAATCGAAATCGCTTTGAGTATTCATATTTCTTCTCTACACCGAAAATATAAATTTAATCCTTTCCTTGGAGAGAGAAAAAAAAATCACACACTATTTACAAAATAATTTATTCTTAATGGAAATTGAACCAATTCTGATATCAATAAATAAATTTCCCAAGAAATACAAACTCTTCTCAAGAATAACACATTTTAAAGCCACTTGGATAATGAATTATATACACTTCCAATAAAAAAAACCTTTTTTTATCCAATAAGTTCAGAGAATATATATGTATATATATAATTTAAACACTGCTACTTTTGCCACGCATTAGACAGGTGAAAATATATAGCCAAGGTAAACTATACAATATATCTTACTGCACACCTCAGCTATTAAAATGAACTCAAGCTTGATTAGATAAAATTTTGTCCTAATTTAAAGAGTAAATGACAATAATAAATTTGATATTTATGCTGGCTTCTGTCAAATTCCCAACATATATATTTACTCTACAGTTAAGATCTTTGTGTTTGATTTTCTTTTTTTTTTTTAAATCTATAGTCTGTTTCACGTTTCATTTCACAGCAATTGTTGTAATATATATAATGAATGACAATACAAAAGCAAATTGAAACATTGAAAAAAAGAAATATATCTGTCATTTTAACTTTAAAAGGGCAAAATTGACATTGACATAGTTATTTAAAGAAAATAATTATATGCTATATATATGATTTGACATATAGGGTATGAAATTGTGTCACCTGGTTTGTATGACCTCATTTTTTGTTTTAACATCTTTTTAATTTTCGCATTTTAAAACCTGGAGTCCACACCTGACATACATCTATTTTATAACATGACTGATATCAGATGAAACCAAGGTCAAATTTAATTAGAGAAAACAAACGTAGTTTTGTAAATAAATATAGTAGGCACTATGTAACAAATACTATATGCCTCAAAGGTAACTATGTCAATTCTTTTACCTGTTGGTGGCTTAAATTTATTTAAAGCATGTTTTTTTTTTTTTCTAAAAACTATATTTATTTAAAAACTCCAGTCTAGATCAAAAGAGAAAACTTTCTTATTAAATGTCCCTAGCTTGATGTTCTAATTTGATACAAAATCTCAAATTACATCCTGAAATTTTATCATATTTATTATATAATGCAAAAACAATAACCTGCATATAACAGGTGATAAGTGAAGAAGATTATATATATATATATATATATATATATATATATATATATATATATTGGTATATACGTAAACATATAAAACCATGAAAAAACTGCATAGCTGCAATAATTTTGATACAGCTTTAAACAATAATCAATTCATTTACAGCTCCGCCCCCCTCTCCACTCCCCCCCACCCCATATATACATATAAATGTCTTACACATGGTAAAATACATAAAAAACACTGCATATCATATTATAGCTTTAACAGTCCCAAAAGGGACTAAAAGTTTGTTAAAACTCTGTCTTAGGATTTTTATGTGTGTGTGTGTGTGTGTGTGTGTGTGTGTGTGTGTGTGTGTTTGTGTGTGTGTGTGTGTGTGTGTGTGCAGAAAACAGGGCTACTAAGCAATTATGTAACAGGAGATGAATATCAGTTTAATATCTTTTATTTTATATTAAATGCATTTATGTTATGTTTTATTAGATACATATAAATAAAAAAACCAATACTGCTTAAATGCACCCAAAGATAAAAATGGATAAAGTACTAATAACTATATATACATCATAATGACTTGATGCAGACATGTATGAATCTTGCAACACATTGCATAGGAACATGATAGGTAGTTTAACACAACTAAGCAGAGATCTACCAAAAAAGCAATAGCCCACTTCTATATATTAAGTCTTATAATAAAACTAGAACAAAAAAAATCTTAAATATCCAATCTGGCATGCATAAATTGGTCTTACGTATAATATTTCATGCAGATAGATAGCTATAACTGAAAATTATAACTGTTCAAATTACTGTTTAAAATTGTTCCAATTAAGCTTTTTTTTATATATAAATAAGTGAAAATAAAATGTTGATGAAAATACAAGCTGAAACTTAGGCTTTATCCCTTGCATTTTTAAAAGCAAGTGTGTTCAACTCAACAAAATATTTGTAAAGCGCAGCAAGTGCTTAGCATAATCATATTTGAGTTTTAGAGTCAGACTTGAACAAGTTCTAAGCATCAATTCATTAGAGTTTTAGAGCTAAGCTTGAACAATACTGTGTTAAGCATAACCATATTTGAGTTCAAGAGTTGAAAAGGAATAAGCGTTAAAATTGACACTTTTTAATTTTAAACTGAACTTGACCATTAAGCTTAAATGAATAAGCAAAATAAATATGTTTTTAGCTGGCCTCAAGTAAGTGTTAAGCAAAATCATATGTGAGTTTCAGAGATTAGCTTGATATATTAGCATAGTTAAGCATTAATTATTTGAAATGCAGAACTTTAACTTAAGCATTTAATTGTCATCAACATATATGAGATGTCAAGTGGAACTTGAGAAAATTGTTGAGCATTTAAATATTTGAGTTGTCAAGCTGGCTTTGTGCAAGTGTTAACTATAAAACTATCAAAACTGTATTTGAATTATCAAGCTGAATTGAGCAAGTGGTCAACATCAGTATACATATATTTGAATTGCTAGAGCTGTGTTTGGGGTACTAAGCATAAACCTATTTGAGTTGTGAAGCTTAACTTTGGCAAATGTTTGTCATAAAAGTTTAGAAAGTGTATAACATAAATAATTTGATTCATCAAGCTTACCTACAACTATCATTAAGCACAAATATAAGTGAGATTTATATCTTTTAACATGAAGAACAAGTGATAAGCATATATATATATATATATATATATATATATATATATATATATATATATATATATATATATATATATATATATATATATATTTATATCTATATGCTTTAGAGTTACTGATTTGAGCTTAACAAGTTTCAAGCATAACTACAGAATATATAAGCAGATTAAGCTAAGACTGAGCAAGTTTTAACCTTATTAATGTAAATCTAGCAAGCAAAATAAATGTTCAGTAGTTTTAGAAGAGAAGTCAGATATAAGTGTCAACACACACACACACACACACACACACACACACACACACACACACACACACGTGTACACAGGCAAACACTGTACAATTGTTCCTTCAGTAATATAAGCAACAATTTATTTAATGACATTTTCTTTAATAGCAATTTAAAACAGAATAATTGGCAAGAAAAACTGTCGAAATAGAGTAATGTCTTGCCACAGGAAAAAATCTTTTGTAATCTAAAAACAATATATTCCCTGAAGTGTTTACATTTTCCAGATTCAGCATTGTTCAGATGCCATTAAAAACTCATTAATTGGCAATGATACAAGTAACAACCTGGGTACTATGTGTCTCAAGGACTTCCAATGGGATTTTAGCTTTTATTTAATTTCACTAAACTGAACACAGAATGAAGTGCTGCTTTTGATTTATTATCAGGGAATATTTAACAATTATTGAGTGTAACAGATGTTTTCATGTCTTCCCCAAAATGATGGTTTTCCATAACAATAAATGCCATTCAGAACAATGTATGTTTGCATAGAAACTAATAGCTTACTCAATTTATATTGTATAGAATAATAAGTTTATAATCCAATGCATCTTCTTCTTCTAATGAAAAATATTGAAGTACTTGTGTTTGATGAAGTGTTAACATTTACTAAAGCATTTAAAAAGGTTAAAAAGTGGATAAAAACAAAGTCTGCATCAAGCATTTTAACTAGGTAACTACAGTCATATGACTCTGAGACTATGTCACTATAGTTTTATCAGTGTAGCAGCATAACTAGGTAACTACAGTCATATGACTCTGTGACTGGGTCACTATAGTTTTATCAGTGTTGCAGCATTTCAACTAGGTAACTACAGTCATATGACTCTGTGACTATGTCACTATAGTTTTATCAGTGTTGCAGCATTTTAACTAGATAACTACAGTCATATGACTCTGTGACTAGGTCACTATAGTTTTATCAGTGTTGCAGCATTTTAACTAGGTAACTACAGTCATATGACTCTGTGACTGGGTCACTATAGTTTTATCAGTGTTGCAGCATTTTAACTAGGTAACTACAGTCATATGACTCTGTGACTAGGTCACTATAGTTTTATCAGCGTTGCAGCATTTTAACTAGGTAACTACAGTCATATGACTCTGACTGGGTCACTATAGTTTGATCAGTGTTGCAGCATTTTAACTAGGTAACTACAGTCATATGACTCTGTGACTAGGTCACTATAGTTTTATCAGTGTTGCAGCATTTTAACTAGGTAACTACAGTCATATGACTCTGTGACTAGGTCACTATAGTTTTATCAGTGTTGCAGCATTTTAACTAGGTAACCACAGTCATATGACTCTGTGACTAGGTCACTATAGTTTTATCAGTGTTGCAGCATTTTAACTAGGTAACTACAGTCATATGACTCTGTGACTAGGTCACTATAGTTTTATCAGTGTTGCAGCATTTCAACTAGGTAACTACAGTCATATGACTCTGTGACTTGGTCACTATAGTTTTATCAGTGTTGCAGCATTTTAACTAGGTAACTACAGTCATATGACTATGTGACTGGGTCACTATAGTTTTATCGGTGTTGCAGCATTTTAATTAGATAACTACTGTCATATGACTCTGTGACTAGGTCAATATAGTTTTATAAGTGTTGCATTCAAAACAGCTTAGTTGGTAGTTCAAAGAACTTTGGGGGCTGGGTTGAGTTGAACATAATTTTGTTTCAATGATTTAAGTTGGTCAAAAAAAATTCTGGAAGGGAGGAAGGTATCAGCCAAGGTAAGCAAGTTTGTAGAGCACTTGCCCATAGTGCTAAAGGTCCATGATTCCGTGTCTGGCCTTGGATTTTTCCTTTTCTTTTACACTGATGCAGGTAAATGTTGCCCTCCCTTTTTCTTTTATACTGATGCCATTGACTGGTTCTATATATAAGCTTTAAGAAAGAATGATGATGTTGTCGTTTTTGTTGTTATAATGTTGTTTAACATCACATCAGATATTTTTCAGCTTTTGCTGATCATTTCAAGGTTTTTAATCTCTATGGATTAATCTAATAACAAGTTTGTGTAAGCAAGAGATGCGCAAATGTGAATAATGGTCTGCCTTGTACTAGGGTGCACTCAAGGTGACTTTGGTAAGCTGCTAGCTCAATGAGTCAAGAGCCACAGACAAACACACCACTCCTCCAGTCCATTATCCTGGCACTGGGTGTTCTGATTGATACTCTTTCCTCCTAATGCCAAACATCAGACAAGAAAGCGATTTCAAATTTTATTGTCTTTGGTAATTGTAAAACTCTGTATAATGTTCTTGTTTATGATAAATCATGACTTCCATATTTTTCAAAAAAAAAAAAGAAAGAAAAAAAAGAAAAACTAGTAATCATAAATAAATAAATAAATAAATAAATAAATAAATAAATAGATAAATAAATAAATAGATTTTAAAATCTAACAGCATGTGAATTAAAGTATTGTACATTTAAGTATTTTTGCCAAATATTGACCCTTTTTAGCAAGTTAACTCATTTTTAAATAGATCAATCCTTATTCAATGAAATTAAAAAAGCATTTGTATTGAAGTTTTCAAAAATATTTTCAAATACGAAAGTACTCAAATACTAATTTCTTTCCCATGTACCATTAATGAGGGTTTGATGTATAAAGAAAAGTTTATGACCTTGAATTATTACATGAATTAAATGTATTGTGTTTATAGCTGACCAGTAATAAACAAAAACAGCTGATTATCAAGGGAGATAATCAGGACATTAAAACCAAAAATAACCTGCTTATATTGAAATATAGTCAACCATAAAAATATAATCAATATATCTACAACAATAAGTAAAGAAGTAAAGAAAAAGAAAACAAGTTAAATATAATAACTAGGTCAGAAAAATATTTTGCTTTATAAATATAGGTCAGTAACATCACACATGTTCTGCTCAATCTGTGTATACAATTGTAGTCTCTTTTATGTATAAAATTTGTCTGGTTTGTGGCAACAGTTGGTAGCCATTACTTTGAACTCTAAACCTCAAGATATCTTGAGCGATAAAGAGACTCTATCTTATTTTTTAGATTTATTACAATAAATCTTCTTGTAAATTTATAACAACACATAAAACACTAAAAATCTGTTTCATACAAAATAAAGCCACCATATATATATATATATATATATATATATATATATATATATATATATATATATATATAAATGTATATATATATACTTTTTAACAAATCTTACAAAAGCATTTATGCAATACTGAATTTATTAAACAATGAAATTTTTAGTATTTGTACATTTTTATGCAATAAGCTATATAGTTGTATAATCAATTTTTTCAACAAATGTAATGTGTTCAATATGCAAATGAAAACAAATGTTACATGTACATAATCCTAGAAAATTTCAATCATATTTATTTTGTGAAATTGAAAAACAGTCAAACTGTACATGAGATATAAAAGAAAACCATATTTCCATGTTACAACAACAAATCAAGTTTGCAGTAATCTTGCACCAAGCTGGTTTTATACGTAAAGCTTCAAAATTTGAAATATTGCTTTCTATCTAATACTCAGCATCAGAAGTTAGATTGTTAACTGGTTCACCTGGTGACCGAATAATGGACCAGAGGAGTGGTAAGCTTGCCTGTGGCATGCTGACTTGGTGAGCAAGCACCTTACCAAAAAATGGCTCTGAGTGCCTTCTAGTACACAGCAGGCCATAATTTACACTAGCATATCACACGCATAAAAGATTTTTTTCTTAGATTAATCTACATGCTCTCGTCATGAGTAGCTGAAAAATTGCTGATGAGACGTTAAACATTACAACAATTACATCAAAAACAGTTATCTTGCAGTCCAGACAGACAATGTACGGTAATATGATATTGATAACATGGTTTTATTACATAGATTAAGAAGACATAAATCATATTTATACCAAAAGCTAGAGCAAATAAAAATGAAGTGGAGCAGAGTATTTGAGTTTTTATACCAGTCAATATATTCCTGGGAATCATAAAAAAATTTTTTTTAAAAAGCACCAACATTCAGCAAACAACTCAAAAACTGAGAGAAAATTGAACCCAGGTAGTTGGAGGTACTTTAATTTGAAAGCATGCACTTAGACCAATGAACAACAGAGGTCCAGTTTCTCAGTGTAGGAAAAAAATTCAAAAGTTAACAACATACTTAAATCACATTACACAAAAAAATGACCTCATTTCACTCACATTACACAAAAATGACCTCATTTAACTCACATTACACAAAAAATGACCTCATTTTAATGATACAACAAGAGCACAAAGTTAAGCAATCACATACACTGCATTTCTTATAATCTTTATTACATGGCTTTATTGCATGCATTAAGAGGACAGTTTATTTCAAAAATTTTTACTCAAGAAGCATGAGAAAATAAAAATGGAGTGGAAAAAACGACTTACAGAGTTTAAAAACCAGACAAGATTCTTTCATGTCAATTCAGGAATGGTTGAGAAAACTGGAGTACCAAGAGTAAAGTCATTACTTACAAATTTTCTCACTTTAGGGGTTTTTATCTGGGGTGATGTGCATGTGTGTTTGTTCAAATACATGTAGCCCAACAGTACATATACATGTAGTTTACTTTATTCAATAAAGAATAAAATTGAATTTGTTGATGCATTCAACAAAAGTGAAGTACGCGCCACCGCGTAATGTATGTGGACGAGTTTTAAAAGTGTCGAACAGATCCACATAGTTCCAATCTCTATTGTTTAAATATTAGGGCGAACAACATAGAACTGGGTGTGGCAATGTAAAAAAAATCAAAAATCAACAGTACTCATCAAAAATGTATTTCATCGTCTTTTTTTGTCTTAAATTGTTTCTGAAATACTTACATTTAATAGACGTGGTGCTGCCTCTTGCAGAACAGAGGCCGTTGAGGGTGACATCTGACGAACTCATCCTGCTAATACTTGTGTCTGCACCACTCAATGGCGACGACGCACACAACGGAAGTCCATATTCCACACTGCTATGAATTTGCATGGGGAATTCATATTCCGTACTAGGGCTTTGGATCTCTATCGATATTGCTCTCATTGTTTTTAGCATTAATCCGATTAGAATATTTCTTTCTTTCAACAATCAGTCATTAATCTTTGTTCATACTCAATACTGAAAACACACAGTGTATCACAAAAATCAATCGATTTATTGTTATTCTATAATAATTTTTTCAATCAGATATTACAAAAAAATCCGTTTTAGCCGTCCTCTTATTGCGTTAGGTTTGAGTTAAAGTGACACATTCCTAAAAATTTCCAAAAGCAATATCTTCAAAACTTTACCAGATTTAAAACGTCAGATTATATCTTCGTTAATATACCAATTAAATGATTTAATTGTTATTGGTATTTAATTAAAACAATGCCCCCTTTCCGATTGGGTGATTTTAAAAGCTCTGACATCGATCTATATCAAAAAATAATATATATGTAAAACATTGTCAATGGTTGTTGCACAATGACGTATTACAATATACCAATGTTGTGCTAACGTTGTTATTTGTGACATTAAATGTACAAGGAAATTACAAAAAAGACATTTAAAGTACGAATTACTTGTCAAAGTTTTAGTAAAGACATGTGCTTAGATTTTCTAAAGTATGGATTTAGTGTTCACACATCGTTCTAAGCCCCAGATCTTTATTTTTGGATCATATATTCAAGTATTTTTAATACAAGAGCACGTGATGTATACAAGACTTATCAGTCACGTTAGATGTTTATCTCTTGTTCATGTGTCCGCCTCGAGAGTGGCAGGTCATGGGTTCGAAGACTTTAAATAAGACTTTTAAATTTTGAGATAATGCTTCCCCGAGAGGTGCTCAGCATTAAAAAAACATATATAAAGTACCGACTGGCACAACCGGTGTCTGGATAATGGATTGCGTTTACTTGCCATATACAACAATACAAACTCGGTGTTCTAACACCTCAATGAAAAGTCGCCCTGAAAGCGCGCTAATACACGATAGACCTTCATAAATTTTGAAATATTTAAATTTAAATTTTGAGATAATGCTTCCCCGAGAGGTGCTCGACATTAAAAATACATATATAAAGTATCGACTGGTACAACCGGTGTCAGGATAAGGGATTACTTATACTTGCCATATACAACGATACAAACTCGGTGTTTTAACAGTTGAATAAAAAGCCGCCCTGAAAGCGCGCTTGTAAAACCATCAAATGTAAAAATCACGTTAAATGTAAAAAGATCAAATTTGACATTAAATGTAAAAACAATTTTACTCTAAATGTAAAAAAAATGCTACAAATGTAAAAACTTGACATTAAATGTAAAAAGCATTTGATGCTAAATGTAAAAACAACGCTATATGTAAAAATGCCGATTAACGTTAAATGTGAAAACAAAAAAGTGATATATGTAAATCAAAAACATTGCTCACGTTAGCAGAAATCTACATTGGAACTGAGTGCATATAGTAGGCTTCCAATGAATAACAAAAACCAAAGATCTGAAAAGCGTTAAGCTAGCACCTATGTGTGGTTTGTAAAGATGTAATTAATGTTTTACAGGATTTCAGTGTAGAATAATGTCGTCTTTATAATGCTTGCAGACTGTTAGTGATGCCGAAATCGAACCCACGTTTACATTTAGAGTAAAACTGATTTACATTTAATGCCAAATTTGATCTTTTTAAATTTAACGTGATTTTTACAACTGATGGTCTTAACACACGATAGGCCTTCATACACATATGTACATCTTAAGCATACATAGACTCGATCCTAGATTAATTTATACGAGTTGGGTTGAGTAATGGTGTTTAACGTCCCAGTCAAGAGTATTTCACTTATATCGAGACGTTGTCAGCTATGGGCGCAAGAGCAGAAATTTTGCCTGTGCGTTGTGCTGATGGCAATATACAGCATGGTTCTTTATCGCGCCACGCTGCCGTGGCACAGGAACTCGTTTATTCTAAGTTCCCATCCGAAAGAATCATGCCTTTTATTTTGTAATGCCGAGTGCTTGGCGAAAGAACAGTCACTCTCCACTTTCAAGTCTTGAGTCAGACCCGGTCGGAGTTTGAACCCACGACCTCCCATTTACTCAGCGTGCACTTTACCAACTACCAGCTACCGCAGTGGTTAATTCATACGGATTATTAACCTTACTCTTTTGGCATTATTGATGCAACGTTAGGAAACATTGCAACAGATCCGCCAACTTGTAACAATGCATTGTGCTTGTCTGAATAAAATAACGTTACAACCTTCAAACTTAGCGGATGGAGCAAGTGTCCAGCAATTCTCTTCTACCTTAAAACTGAGGGTAACTTAGACTGTTAACGTTACGCGGGTTTGAGCTTATTATTTTTATTGTATAAAGTATTAAATCAGGTGTAGAATAAAAAAGGATATTTGAAATTTATTTAAAACTAAGGTTTGTTTCCTCATGCAAAGCATTTCTTAGCTGGATTTGGATTTATATAATTTTGGAACTTTTGATTCATTATTTTCAGCTGTTTGGCTTATGTTTTTATTTATCAAACTTTTCGGTCTTAGTGTCACTGATGAGGAATAAATTTCTGAAATGTGCACATCTGGCACATCAAAATTTAACTGGTATTTGTGTTATATATTTACTACCCCTAAGCGGGTACCGCTGCTGGTGGAGTAAAACTCCCCGAGGGTATCCATAACTCACTAGGCAGTATTTTGTGCCGTCAGAAAATGTACCATTTAGCAAAATTTTCAGCAGTCTAAAATTTGAAATTTATTTAAAAATAAGGTTTGTTCCCTAATGCAAAGTATTCCTTAGCTGGATTTGGATTTATATAATTTTTGAACTTTTGATTCATTATTTTCAATTGTTTGGCTTATGTTTTTTTTCTATCAAACTTTTCGGTCTTAGTGTCACTGATAAGGAATAAATTTCTGAAATGTGCACATCTGGCACATCAAAATTTAACTGGTATTTGTGTTATATATTTACTACCCCTAAGCGGGTACCGCTGCTGGTGGAGTAAAACTCCCCGAGGGTATCCATAACTCACTAGGCAGTATTTTGTGCCGTCAGAAAATGTACCATTTAGCAAAATTTTCAGCAGTCTAAAATTTGAAATTTATTTAAAAATAAGGTTTGTTCCCTAATGCAAAGTATTCCTTAGCTGGATTTGGATTTATATAATTTTTGAACTTTTGATTCATTATTTTCAATTGTTTGGCTTATGTTTTTTTTCTATCAAACTTTTCGGTCTTAGTGTCACTGATAAGGAATAAATTTCCGAAATGTGCACATCTGGCACATCAAAATTTAACTGGTATTTGTGTTATATATATACATGTAAATGGTCGATTTATTTAGGAGGAGTAGTATACGCTCATTATAGGTCGCGGGTTCAATCCCCAAACGGTTCCGATTAAATATCTCAAATGATAGTCACCTGTTAACCTTTTGCTAAATAAAACACCATAAAGAATACGAGTAATTAGATGTAATAAGACGGGTTTCTTTTGGTATCGATCTCTGGGTCCTAAGATTTTTTTCTTTCTCTCTTTCTTTCCTTCTTTCTTTCTTTCTTTTTTGTTCACATTATCAGATATTCTCTAAAAATTGTGAGGCTCTATGGCCAAGTGGTTACGGGATAGGCATTCTACCCAATAACGTTTTATCGTTTGAGATTGAGTCCTGTCGATTTACACTGAGAAAGGGATTTTGCCTTGTCATAGGCTTGGCTTGCTTCTAGTACAATAGACTCAGTGGTCTGTGATATTGTGGAAAAGTGCACTCCTAACGTTGCGGTAATTGTGTACTAGTACGAATTTAAAAAAAATGGAGTAGCTTACATTGAGACAACTTTGAACATAGCATAACATAGCAACAGTATGAAAAAGAAGATAAATAAATTGATTTAATGAGATTTTACTTCCAGTATCAAATATTTCACTTATATCGAGACGTCACCAGCTATAGGTGAAATGGCAGAAAATTTTACCTTTGCAGTGCGCTTAGAGCAATGCAGAGAGGGTTCTGAAAACATGCCCCGTCTGCCATGACACGGGAAATCGGTTTTAGGGTCTCATCCGAAGGACCTAGTGACTTTTATTTCCAAATGCCGAGAGCTGGACGAAAGAATAGTCAATACCAATTTTAAAGTCTTAGTCAGACCCAGCGGGGGTTCGAACCCTCGACCTTCGGTTAAATTACCGAGACTGTATATAATGACAAAATTGCACCCATATTTAAGGGCCATGATCATCCCATTTTAATTAACCTTTTCACCCAAACAAATGCATCTCAAAATTTAGTTTTGAGATATATAGGAAACAGAATATCATTTATTAAAAACGAAACTAAGTTCCATTGATTGATTTGTTTACATTTGATTGTCACGACTACGCAACGCGAGACCTCCACTATATGCGTAAGCAGGGCGGTATACCTGATAAGTAAACACGCCATGTACTAGCGCTCCAAATTTCACGCCTTTTTCTTCGTGAGTAACTTCTGTATAATTTCCATTTAAATTAAATGTTACAATAGACATATCCCCATCTGGTGTGTATATGTTTTGTGTTGTTGTGGAATTCATTTTAGTACCATCGATCAACAAACCATCCTTTTTTCGTGATTCTATCATAACAGTCACAGTTCTGGTTGGAGAATATTGAACTGGAGTCGAAATTTGATACGCAATTGTAAATTGTGAAATGGCGGGAATATTAACAAAAACTGGACTCATTTCGCGCGTTTGCTTTGTTATTAAACCTACATATATCGGTTTGTTTGCTTTTACATATACCGGAAGTGAATCACGGATAATTTCAAGATGACGATCTGAGTTTGTCATATAGGTTACATTTGATATGCTGTTTGTCACAACAACTCGCGTGTAGTCCAATGATGCAACTATCTTCAAATAAAACTTAGTCGCTGGACGTAGGGCGGGTACAACGAATTTGAAACCCCAAACATTGACAGGTGTTAAGTATTCTACAATTGGCCCACACCATCCATCGTCATTATAAACACGAGTGCATTTGTTGCCACTGGTAACAGCTATACGTTTGTCAGAAATAACATCTGTTCCGGTAAGATCGGAATCAGATGATATTTCTATTGTATCTAAATTGTCAAGAGCCAATCGAATTGTATCACCGTTGTTATACGTCGTTCCTTTCACCACCACTGAACTAGAAGAATTTAATTTTATCGTTACTGCGGTTCTGTCCTCGGTAGCGGCTATCATGAACAAGGAGGTGTATATGGACGGCTGTAAACTTATAATCTTATACACTTTCCCGAGATATTCAACAGGTAAAACTAAAAAAGCTTCAGCGTTTGGGGGCCTTTGATTCAGTCCATAAACTGAAATTGGTTTTTCGGATTTTATGTGAATTCCTTTATTTTCAATACTTCCTGCATTTGGAGTGATCCTGGAATTTTTAGCAAAAACAATATAATATGAACCTACATCAAGAGTCTTTGTGGTTGCCATGGATAATGCTGGTACGTTTATTGATATGTTGCATGCTTCTTTGGTTCCTATTAAAATGCTATAACTAGTGTCTGGGGCCAATTCGTTATTTTGAAACATTAACACAAATTCTTTTGAGATAGTGCCTAAAACATGTACAAAAAATAAAATAATATCATTTCATACATAAAACCTGTTCTAAAAACTTAACTAAAGCAAACTTGTAAAATTGGTAGTTATGAGATTTTGTCCTTTATATAAAGGTAATAATGACATACGACATTTTTTTAAATTAAAAATATTTAAAAAATCGAAAGTTCTAAAAAATTTCAACATGTTTGTAAATGATATTTAAAATAGAAAAAAGGGTTTTGCAAACATCAAATATAGTATTCATATGCACCTGTGATCACGGCATAGTACACAAAAATGACAAATAAATAAATTAATTAGTGAAATAAATAAATAAATGAATAAATAAAACTAATTTGGAACACCGATTGTAAGACAGCAAATTTGGACGAGACATTTAAATTCTCAGCAGACTGCAAGTTATTTAGTCTCGTGGTAAAAGCTGGAAAAAATTAATTAAAAATAGTAATTGAAGAAAGTAAATTTGTAATTTTACAAATGGATAAAAGAGACAAATTTCATCTTGTCTGTTTCCTTCTTCAGACCACACTTTCAATATAAAGGATCTTGCATGAATTTCATTAATTTTTGAATTCATTAAAAGAGGCCTCCTTGAACGATTAAAAAAACGAGGCTTGGTAAGTTTTTTTATCGTTCATAGAGGACAAGTTTAATAGATATTAAATAAATACAACAATGAGATTCTATTTATAACATAAATGGAATTACCCGTTTTTAGATCATTAAGGGTCATGTGCATTGTTTCGAGATCGATATACATGTAAGTAACGGACCATACACTTGTGTGCAATGTACTTCGGTGTGAAAAAAGCATACAAAAAAGTAGCTCTCATAATTCAAAATCACTTTATTTTTTTTAATTCTATTTTGGGGAAAACACTTAATATAGCTATCTTAATTGAACAGTAACATTTCAACATTAACAATGTTACAATAAAATGAAGATTACATTTCTCGGATTTAGACTTAATGCGTGACATCATTGATCTGACCTTGACGTGTACCGTTATTGAACGCTCTTTTTTTACATTGACAAGCTGTTTGGCGGGAAAATTATCAAAATTCAGAAATAGTAATCGCTATCACTGTCCTGGAGTCTTGGGCATTTTCTTGGTCGTGAATTAGATGGAGATTGTTTTGTATGACTTGAAAGATACGACCTGTATTTTGGAGCCAATACTAGTATATATATATATATATATATATATATATATATATATATATATATATATATATATATATATATATATATATATATATATATATATATATATGGAATATCGTTTTTTTTGTTTTGTCGCGTAGGTTCACATTCTGTTGTAAGTTAAACACTGTTATTATTGCATGTCTTGAATTCATCCGCCGGCAGAATATTGCATCGTAATAGTAAGGGTTCAGATATTTTTCAAAAATTATATGCAAGAAAAATAATCAATTACTCGACTGATGGAAAAATTCCAACCTTGTGGTAAGATTGTTTTCATCTCAAACGAGGCTGACCTTGAACTTTAAATCCATGGCCTTGAATGTACATCAAAATGACTGTTATAAAAAAAAAAACCTTCAACATTTTATTATCATTCATATAGAACATGTTAATAGATTTCAAAAGTTAACCCCTTAAATATTCCTAGCATCTGTGTCATTAGATTTTGAACATTTTATTTTAAAACATATATCAAATTGATAGCTATATTATTAGTCATTCTGTGTAAAATGCCCAAATGGTCATAGTAAACATTATTTTATTCTTATGCATCTGTAATCTCTTGACGTTTGAACCGATGGTCTTGAATAAAAATTTAAAAGATTGATGTGTGAATTCTTACAAACAAAAAAAATATATACAAGCCAATACAAAGGGTTTATGGTTTTTCAGATGCATTTTTACATTTTCAATAGTCTCATGACCTTGACCTTTGAACTAATATGACCTTGAATGTATAAATCAAAATGATAGTCATGTCAATGCGTACAATATTGTACATGTACTAACAAACGATATAAAATGTTCCTAGCTTTCCAGATGGAGAAAATATACTATTTCCAGCAATCTCCATATTAAGAGCGTGCTTTTCCCCTAATTTTTATCCCGATGTCATGTGCAGAATTTTGAATTTTTACAAAGAGAAACATTCAAAATTCTCCACATGACACTAACACACATTTTGTGAAATTCAAACACTGCTGTTTGCGTCAGTGTAACAACAAATATGCAAAATTTTCATAGAAAATACAATAAACTTAAAATTAGTTCGGTATATTATATATATATATATATATATAGATATATATATATATATATATATATATATATATATATATATATATATATATATATATATATATATATATATATACTTGTAATATACGCTGGTGTTGGTTTCGGTGTTGATGTTGGTAATATCGTTGATCCAGTAGGCGCTGATTCTATGGTAAAACAAATTACAAAATAATTTTATATATAAAGTACATAGGTAAAAAAATATTATTTTTTTATAACTATGATTAATAATGCTTATTGAAAACAAATTACATATACGCTTGTTTAAATATTTTAATACTTGTAGAAAATTTATACAACATATATTTGAGACAGAAATGGCAACTGAGTTATTTAACTTAAAAGGAATTTTTTACGACAGAAAATTGTTTATGTTTATGTTTTATTCTACATTAGCCCTTAATGAAGCTATTTGCGGCTACCGACTGCCTCTTTGTAAGTCAAAATATTCAAGAGATTTTCTAAACGTCTTGGTTTTAATTTCGTGTCATGGATCTTTTAAAACCTTATGCTGAATTGGAACAATTTGTCCCAAAGATGCGTGTTCGATATTACCCTACCTCTGACTAAACTCTATGATAAGTGATTGGCTAAATTGAATCACATGACCAACCCAGTATCATTCCGTACATAGCCGCACGCGCAAAAATACTGGGTCAGCAAGGCTGACACAGGTGGGTTAGAGTTACGTCCCCTGTCGCTAACGTAAACGTCAACAAAAATAACCTAGTTTTAACTCTTTGTATACGTCACAAGAACGTCATTTTACAAATTTCTTCTGTGTAGGGTCGGTTCAAGACACTTAAAAGACAGTTCAAAAAAATTTTATTATTACTTATTTATTTATTTATTTATTTAGAGTAAAACAACTAGACTATTACCGGACGGTTTTTTCGCTATTTATTGCAAAAATTCTGTTAACATCAACAACTGGGCAATGAAAGTAGCATCAAAGGAAAGAGGGAAGCACGATGAATCTTCTGATGTATTTATTTGTGGTAAAAAACAAATAATAATGACTTTCTGTTGATATTTCTACTGTCCGGTAATAGTTGTAAGCCTTTGACACCGCCAACATATACCGGACAGCTACAGAACAATTTTCTATCGTGTGAAAAGAAAGATTTAAATGCATACAAATGCATTATGAATTGACATTACAACATCAAGACCTCATGAATATTATTAATATTTTCCACAGAAACGCAAAATCATTAATAATTATAACAAAAACAATTAAAGATAAGACGAAGTTTTTTTAGTGTCTTCAATCACGTCCGCACAGTGTTGTAAATATATAACAAATACCTGCTAAATATTGATGTGCCATATGTGCACATTTCGGAAATCATTCTTCATCAGTGACACTAAGACCGAAAAACCGTGAGGATCAAGTAAGGGGCAAATTAGAATTAACAGACTATTTATTTAGCAACTTACTGTCAGTTTTATCAAAACTAGTTTCAGTCATTTTAGCATTGATTCTTATTTTTATTCGTTCATTTAGAAATAAACTGAATGGACGCTGTGCACACTGTGTAATACGCGCAGCGTCCATTCGGTGTATTTCTAAATGAACCGAATAAAATACTTATAATTAAATTCGGAATAAAATTATTTAACTATTTGTAATATTAATACAATAATTTTAACACTTTTTAAATAACAGTAGCGAGGATGAATATGACGTTGTCAATGACGTCAAAAGAAGGCGTGGTCTCGTGAATTCGGTTCATTAAAAATTGAACCGAACTTTACAGCCAATCAAAATAGCGGAGATTTGTAAAAATTAACTATTCCTGGTTTTTTAAATTTTTTTTTCTTACAGTAGATCTAGTATTGTTCTTTTTCTCTTTGTAATGCTATGCCATATCTCAGGCAACCGTGGTGGACCGAGTGGTTATGGCTTTCGCCTACAAATCTAAGGTTCTCAACGCTGCGGGTGACTCCCGGTCGGACCAACCACATGTTGGAACGGGGTTTCCTTACCGTTGGTCCTTACTGGTCTGTTCGGTGTCAGTATAATGTGACATGCAGGCAGTGTTAAACTTTGACATTGTGTGTCAGTGAACTAGCACTATAAAAGTCGTCATAAGTGACCACTAGTACAAGGCAGATCAAAAATACCCACACGCATTCACGCACCTCATTAACTTGTAAATACTAATAGTTTAATCTTCGAGATTAGGGAAAAATTTATCTCTTCGCACATGGCCGAAAAATTGCCAATTCGACGTAAAACATTGTGCAGTCAACCAACCAATCGCATCTCATTTTTCTGCGTTGCAAGAAGGCATGTTACATGTTTGCAGGTTTCCTCCAAAAAGAACTGCAAAATGACTAATGCTGCAGAATATCCAGGACATGTTTTCCGGTTTCATCCTAAAGAGCTGCAAAATCACCAGTTGTTAACAAAAAGCATAGTCAACAAGAAATTGTTTTATTACTACACACCATAAATTCATCTCAACAAAGAATTTTTAAAAATCTTTTCAATTATATATATTCAGCTATTGGTAAAAAAAATTAAAGTCCAGTGTATTTATTTCAAGTTCGTACTTATCACATTTTATACAATTAAATGATACTAAACCGTACAGTATCCGTCAATCTCTCCTCCGTATGTAAAATCTAAAGAGCTAGAAACTGAGAAAGAGACTATTCCTCGTCGCCGTTGCTGCAAATGTTACATATTAACATATATCCAGAATCAATCTGCCTACATATAAATTCCGGTAGACACATATAGTGAAACCATCTATTACATGTATAACAAGAAACCCAGATATCTCCGTCTACCCTAAATACTTCTTCTATCATACACACCTCACACTGCCGTGTGAGAGGACTTACACTATCTAAAGATATGTACTCAAGAGTGTTATCTTTAGTTTTGATAGGGAAAAATTGCACCACATCATTATCTGGATGTTCTGAAGAAATCTGTTCAGATTCTTGCTTTTCAGAACAAGACTTTTTATTTTGTTTTACTTTCTTCGTTTTGGATTTTTCTTCCCGTAGTTTTTCTGCTAGTGCTTTCTTCTCTTCTCGCTTCCGCTTTGCCTCTTCTTTCTTTCTTTGTGTCTCTTCTCGTTTTTTGGCTGCCAATTCTCTTTTCCTTTCCTTTTCAAGCTGAAGGGTTCTTTGCTCTTCTTGTTGTTTTTCAATTTCTCTTCGATACTCTGCACCTGCATGAATGAAAAGTTAGATTAATTTGAAAGGTAACAACCAAATCAAAAGAAATAAAGAAATAAAATATATTCAACATAAAGAAAAATCAGAGTTTTGACTTTCAAATATTAGGTTTTGTATTTGTTTAAACAAGTTCCAGACATTGGGACTAACTTAAAATGCTTAGTTAACAATTTACTCTCTCTCTCTCTCTCTCTCTCTCTCTCTCCTCTCTCTCTCTCTCTCTCTCTCTCTCTCTCTCTCTCTGTGTGTGTGTGTGTGTGTGTGTGTGTGTGTCACCTGTTAATAATTGGGCTTTTGAGATTTTCTTTCTTTTCTTTCTTGTTTTAACACTTGGCGCCCTTAATATATCTGCGACTCCTTCGTCTATCAGTCCCATAGAAACAAGAGGGTTGTAAGGGTCTGTTTGTGTTTCTCTGTCTATGAATGACACATTAATTTCACCACTGCCGGTAGTGTTACCTGTCAACAGAAAAAATATACGACCCCGAATAGCTGCATCATGACGGCATATTATTAGTTGTCAAGATACCAAAATTCAAGTCGACTTGTCAGATAATTTTTTCGCCTTATAAGATATTTATGTCAGGTAACTATATCGACTTGTCAGATAATTAAGTCGACGTGTCAGGTATTGATAATTTTTATTTTGGAAGTCGACATATTTATCTGAGAAGTCAATATAATTTTCTGACAAGTCGACATAATTATGACAAGTCGACATAATTATCTGATAAGTCGACAAAATATTGAATTTCGCTATCTTGTCAACTGACAAGTAGATGGCAGAAATATGCCACCATACAATATGCATAAACATAACAAATTAACAAAATTTATCACCTTTTCAACTGTAAAAGTACACAGGTACCACAATGTTGTCCTCATTTCACGATGACTCTTGTTTTCGCCAGGTTTGTAACCATCTCTTACAGCGGGTGTTTCAAGTTGAAACTGCACCAGGTATTTCAAGTTGAAACACCTTCACTCGTGCGTTAAACTTTATTTGTTTGTCAAGGAATATTATTTTGCATTTTATTTTTCATAATTTGTTTTTATATTTAAATAAAAAGTAGTTTTTCTCATTTGGAATTCGAACCGACGACCTTCGTATTACAAGTCCTATCCATTCGCAGAATGTTTTATTGAAGGTCATAAAAGTTGCACATGATCAACAAATGAAAGAGCGACAAAACACGGAAATGCGACAAAAGGTATGACAGTCGTTCCAATTTTGTATAAAGTATATTAAGTAGTTAATAGTTTATGGGTTAATAGACTTATGATGATATGAAATAACGTGAAAATAATGGATAGATTTTAACTTTGATAACCAATGTCTAAGTGTGAGAAAAAATAATTACCACAATATGAGAAGGATGAGGAGGGTGTTGATTGTTCAGCGATGAGTTCATTCTCTCTACCATCTGACTTTTCAAGAACTTTGTCGTCGGGTAATAATATTGACGTTTGAACAATACTGGTTTCATTTTGAGTACCAAACACATTTTCAACAGTTCCGCCATTGGCTAATGTTGTTGTATGCAGTTCATCGTTATTATTATCGTTCAGTTCATCAGTGTTTTCTTCATTTTGTTCGTTTGGCAACGGTGAATTATCATAGTTTGGCATTTGAATTATGGGATCGAGAACTGATATGTAAGACCTGTCAATGGCTGATGGATTGAATGGAAAAATACCACATGATTTAAAGGCACCGCTGACTCTACTTTTTGTTAGACCTCTTGGCAAAGCATATTTCAGCACAAGCGAAAAATTGTTCTTTGACAATGTGCTATTAGTGTTTACCATTCGCAGTGCAATAGCAACCTCCTCGACTGCCTGCCGTAAATGCTGAAATATCTGGTCCATTGGTTGAGCCCATGGAGTGCAGTTTGGAGGAAACCCCATTAGTTCTATTTGATTTTCTACAGCTAGTTCTATAGCTTCTATAGAAAAGTGTGTTATAGAATTATCAAGAAGCAACAATACTGGCCTTGCCCTTCCACAGTTGGGGATGAAGCATTTTTTCATCCACTCGGCAAATACCTCTTTTGAGCTAAATGCGTTATTGGTAGCTACATATGACCAGTTTTCAGGTGCATCATCAAGCTTAAGTGGTAAAGATTCTTTAAATATTAAGGAAGGAGGAATGAGTCTACCCTCGGCATTACCACAGATCAATGCTGAGATATGATCTACAATCAAACTCTGCTGTTGTATTGGATGGGCTACCCCCTTCTGCACGATGACTTTCCTTCTTTTCTTATTGCCAGGGCCCCAGCCAAATTCATCCATGTTATATATTTGTGACGGCTTGTCCTCAATATTCAGATTGGTTATCGTTTGCTTCAGTAGGTTAAAATATTCGCTAAGTATTTTCTCAGTGACATATGTGTGTGCCAACGATAGCTCTTCAGGTGTACGCAGACTAAGATTATGCTTCTTCAAAAATTTTCTGCACCACTCATTAGATGGCTCACGATGTTTGAAATTGACTCTAATTTTGTTATTCTTCTGAACAATGGCACCTACGTAATATTTCATTGTTTTGAGACTGAGTGGAAATCCTCTTCTGGACATGTAATTTATATAATTTACCAACGATGTTTCCTGAGTATGATTTAATGAGTTTTGTCGACCTGGTGCTTTTGTTTCGGATCTGTTTTGTGCCAGGCAATCTTGAATAGTTGATTTAGGTATTTTATATAACTTGGAAGCTTCTGTATTGACAGAGTCTTCTCTTTTACTGAGTTGATTGCAGATTTTAAGTCACTGTCGTCATACTTCCGACGTTTTCTTTCTCCATTAACTGCTTTAATTTGTATTTTAATTTGTAGAATGTTTTTCTTTACTTTCTGCACCATAAAAAAAACATGTGTTTGAAAGTTAGATATGTTATACTAACGCAAAGGTTAAGTAAATGCCCCCACATCGTGCAATGTGCGATGTGACGTCGCACCCATATTCAGTCACACATTATGCCAGAGCGCCTGAAGTAAACCTCAGCGAGATATAATTTTGCTTGGTTTTATTTTGCATTTTTGATACCAGTTTTATAAAAAAAAAAAAAAAGTCTCTGAAAACGTATATTATATTACTTTTGTATGTCGGGGAGTTTGATTATGTCTTAAAATAAAGTAGCATGCATAATTAAAAAAAAAAAAAAAAAAAAAAAAAAAGATGTGGGACCATCATTTACTTAACCTTTACCTTAAGATTTGAAAAAAAAATCATTGTACGCGCACATACATTTATCATTGAATTATGACATTTGCCGCATGGGGAGCAGGATATTCTTACCATTCCTCCTGATCTCATTCCCAGATATCTGGTAATTTACGCTTTATTATACACCAAAAATCTTAACTAGTTGAGTCAACTAGTTTGGCTAGTTGATTTTCAGAAACGATAGTAAAAGTTGTTGCAACTACTTATCCTGGTAGATTTAACTAGTTACGTAGACTCTCTCTCTCTCTCTCTCTCTCTCTCTCTCTCTCTCTCTCTCTCTCTCTCCCCAAGCATTCATTCAACCACCCGATCCATCCATCCATGCAAGATTAGTAATCACACAAATAAGAACAATACTGGCATATTGATGTCAAAGATACATAAAATCCGATTTTCTTGAATCGTTTTCCATCTAAGATTATAGTATCAGGCATTTAATAAGAGTTGTCTCCCATATGAGTGATGGAAAAAAGTAAAAGAAGCGGGATCATTCAAGTCAGGTTGATCAACTATCTTCGACTTATTGTGTTAAACAGGTATGTTATAAAATAAAGATAAAATAGTTTTGTTCTTTTAAAAATCTTCGAACTAAAAATTAAGATCATGGAAGTTTAAATCAATCTGTTGTCAGTATCGCCCAGTCCACGTTCTGAATGTTGACCTTACGCCGTCCTAGGACAGTTCTAAAGCCTAAGCTGCAAAGTAATGATTTCTCGTTTAAAATCATTTAAGAGACTGAAAAATCGAGTGCTAAACAGATGTTACTAATAGAATTTAATTGCAATGCATGAAATGATTTCTAGGAAAGTTACAAATAGGCAGTAAACAAACCGGCACACCACAGATATAGGCTATTTCTGTAGTCGTATCCAATATTTGTCCATTATTTTATAAAAGTGGTTCACATCGAAAAAATGACTATATATTTTGTATAAAATTCTTTTTTAAATTTCTCTAATTTATTTCTGGTTCGATTTTGATATATAACAAAATAATGAAAAGGGTTCTATTCAGAATCACGCCCCTTCATTTTCAAATCTAGAAAGTATCTATATTACTTTTTGTCATTTGTTTATCAATTATGCACAATCTTACCATGGTTTTATAATATTCTTTGCATCCAGCACCTCCATTAAGAAATATTCAACAGCAGCAAACAACCACGTGCGATTGTTTACGTTGTTTCACGCGCTATGAATATTCATGAGGCCAAGTTGAATATTCATTACCGATGAGTGACGAATAAAAAGCGAAACGCATACCGTGGGGAATAATTTATTAATCATTATAATGAAGGCAATAATAAAAATGTAAACCATACAAATCACACAAGAAAAATTCAAATAAAATTCCCTTTCGAGCAAAATATAACGAAAGTGTCCGGTAAATGTTGGTGTCCGGTAATAGTTGTTTTACTCTATTTATTTATTTATTTATTTATTTATTTATTTATTTATTTATTTTAAAGTTCAAATGTTATATTATTAAATAACATGCATTAAACCTTACTAAATGATATTCCTTGTTGTAATATTTTAATGCAGTCGGATATTTTTTAAAATTTCTTTCATCAGCATTTTTTCTATTTTTTTAAAAAATAGATCTAGCATTGGGTCATCGGTAGGGTAAAAAAGTTACATGGTTTGTAAGTGTCCTGTACGGAATGATACAGGGTCAGTAGAAAAGATAGCGGGTGAGTCTCACGCCTCACACTTACAAACCATGTCACTTATATTACCACGCTCTTTACCTAAAATCTCGATGACTCAGTGGTAGAGCGTCTGCCTCGAAAACGAGACGTCGTGGTTCCTAGCCCCGGCTAGGACATACAAAAAAAAAAAAATCAATAATGTAGAAACTCCTTCTTCGCCTGGCGCTTCGGCAATTAGAGGACAGAGTACTCACTGGTTCACCTCTTGCCAGAATATGACAGGTCATAATTCACATTTTCACATCACATACATACACATCCATGTTCTTAAATTATTATATATAGATAAAACTAATGATCCCATCGCTAGTAGCTGAAAAAAGGCTAATGCGAAATTAAACAACATTACAACAAACCAACCAATCGCTTCTTACCTTGACATTTATCATTACACAAGTCAGAAGAGCAACATCTGTTGCAATCTATAGGCTGTTGTCGTTTACGTCCAAAAATGATTGACGAAGGATCTTGACATACCTATTCAAATTAAGATTTCAAGAAAATGAAAATAAATAAATAAATAAATAAAAAAGTAAATAAATAAATAAATTAATAAATAAATTAATTAATTAAAAAATAAAAATAATAAACAAAGTAAATGATTCTCACTTGCTTTCGACCGGGGTCGAACCCAATGCAATGATACACGTAAACCACTCCTCCACCACAGTTCGATAAAAAAAGTACTTTTTTGGCGTGTGTGAATGTTTTTATAACATACTTTACATTTGATAATCTAATTAGTCCAAATTTCCTCTCTCTCTAACATTCGTTATGCCTGACGTTGTGTGTAGGGTCAGAACAATTTCAAAATCCGGGATTTCCCGATACCAATTAGTGTCGTAATGTGTGTTTCGAACTGAAAATATTAGGGGATAAGTACTAACCTTGATAAACAGGTGTAAGGTTTTCTTCCAAAATATTCATAAATTTCAAGATGTCATCGTCGCTAGTTTAATGACTTGGAACCTCGTTAATGTTTACCGACATCTTTCGTCACTTTCAAAACAAGATCACGTGTCCTTGACAACTCCCGCACATTCTATATCTCAAATATTTCGGAGGACTAATCAAGCAGCTATCGAAAAAAAAGTTGTTTTTTTTTTATTTCCAAAAGTTCTAGTCTAGTTTGTTTATAGCTACACACCCGTTTTTGTTTTTTATTTATTTTTATTTTTTATTATTATTATTTTTTTTAATTTATTTATTTATTTTATTTTTTTATTTTTATTATTTTTTTTTTTTACATAATTCGTGAATCCGCACATAAATATTGAATAAGATAGCTACAATGGGCTATAAATTGAAACAAAACGTAAACGAATTCAGGTTAACCCGGACGTCATGGGAATTTCCGTCATTGGTAATGAAAATCGAAACTTACCGCATGTAATGCTATTTACAACTTATTGCAATGTAATACGAAAAAACCGCGTGTACAACGAATAATAAGCTAGACTAAAAATCCAGAAAAATTACAATGAAGTTTAAAATTACCCCATGTGTAAAACGTGTTTATCAATGGTAGATATACATGTGGTTCTACTTCAAGTTTTAGTTTGAAGACAAATGAGGCGGTTTCGACACAAGTTGGCATCTGAAAATCCCGGGATTTTGATATAGAAATTATTCTGACCCTACAAACAATCGCTAAGCATAAAGTCAAAGAGGGTCAAGGAGAACAATGTATATAAAGACTCTAAAAGAAGGTCTTATTGCAATGAAATGTCAAACCTACGCGTTATAATATCACAATGACAATTTAGATTTATATAAACATACCGTTTTATGTTGGCATGAACTTGTGTAAATATTGTCACCAAACTCTTCTTTCACACCAAGGTGACATATCTGGGGTATAGAAAATGATAACATGATAACATTCATTTTGACAATTTGCAAAGGTAGACTTTAAAAAGTTTTCTGATTTGTTTGAAAATGGACACTGAACACGTGCCCCAAAACATGAAAATGAAAACGTAAGCATTTAGTCATATTTTGATATTGTATATGATGGGATTTGTTTATTAATAGACAGAATGAAATATTGGAGATGTTGGTCAGTTAATTGCTTCTTATCCTTTGAAAGTAATTTCTTTCTTTCTTTCTTCTTCTTTTTTTTTTTAAATCATTTTATTACGCTTGCAATCATATTGACCAAACAATCAACCCCTGAAGTCTGATCCAAGGGAGATAATTCAAAATAAAATCTCGCTTCTAACATGCATGCTTATATACATAATGTTGGTGGCTTATTTCTGACATCTAAGGTGGCTTATTTCTGACATCTAAGGTGGCTTATTTCTGACATAAAAATTATCTCAACATGTCGACTTAATATCTTGACAAATCGAGAAAATATCATGGAAAGTTGATGTAATAACACGTCATGTCGCGATAGTTATGTTGACCATTCATGATAATTATCTTCATATCGCGACTTATTTTTTTTTTGTAACTTTTGTAACATAAGTATCGCGGCATGTCGACATAAAATTATCTCAACATTTCGACTTAATTTTTTGACGACTCGAGATAATATCATGAAAAGTTGTGATACCAAAATAAAATGTTGAGATATATAACACGACATGCCGCGATACTTATGTTCTATAAATTACAAAAAAATAAGTCGCGATATCGAGATAATAATCACGACTGATCAACATAAGTATCGCGGCATGTCGTGTTATTTATTTCAACTTTTAATGATATTATCTGGACTCATCAAGGTCGCCATGTCAAGATATTAGGTCGACATAGTAAGATGATTTTATGTCAACAAAAATTATGTCGCTGTCAGAAATAAGCCACCATATTTTTCTCTTAATATAAAACGTGTCAGCGTCACTAATAATACGTAACCTACCTCGTCCTTGTTGCATACACTGAAATGTTCACATTTTCTGGGGTCTGTTGATTGTTTGCAAGTATAACATAGTAACCCTCTATCTTCTGGAAAGCCTGTTAAAAAGTTTTTATCATGCGTCGAACATTTATATTTTTTTTTTAATTTTTCACTCTTGGTTAATATTTCTGGAGCTCTAATCTAGCTTCTTTATCGGTTTAAATCCACTTTTTATCGTATTATATTGTAAGAAGTAACTGGTTTTAAATGGCATTACATTCGGAAGGTTTCAGTTTTTTTTCTTCCAATGACGGTAATACCCAAGACGTCCGGATTGGACCTCCATTCGTTTTATTTTTTTTCAATTTATAGAATTTCTTTTATATCAGCCTGATTCAAAAATGATTCACGAAATATCAAGAAAAAAGTGTAAAACAATAAACAGGCTAGACTAGATTTCCATGGAAAAAACACCGATATTCGTGAATAAAAAGAAATTTTTACAAGCGCGGATTTGCATATTGCGGTTTTGGGGTATATGGGGAAAGAATAGGACGTCTTCAAACAATGTCATCATTCGACACAATTAAATGAAACTTCTGTTTTCTGACTTTGGGATATAAAAACATTTTTGTATCTGGGTGACTAATTAATTATATCAAACGAATCATAAAAACCCATATCTGGTGCCACTTACAGTTAACCTTGTTATATGAAAAACGTAGGTATCATTGCTCGAAAGTTCTTAAGCGCACCCTGGCGGATCATGCTATCACTACCTAGGTTCGAATCGCACTCGGGCACATTACAACACCATCCGACAGCTGGTCGCTTGTGTTAAATTGTAAAAACGAATCTTGATTGGGGCGTAAAAATTATTGCTTTAGTTAGATTCCTACGTCAACTTCAGTAAAACATATTCTTTTATATAGAAATTAGTAATGTACCTAATTCACCACAACCGTTTTGGTGACACAGACTTGAGTTACAACACTGCCGACATAAGACATGGTCTATACCTTCTATCTGCAGATGGTTATCGGTTAGCTCACGAAAAGCCTTCCTTTTTGTATGTGTGCAATCCTAAAACATTACATAATATTTATTAACTTGAAATTGAAAAACTAGATTTTCAGCTAGCTTTACGCTTATTTGCGCATCGTCCGATAATGCATCGCTTAGGTACCGCTTTGGTGGTTCGGTGGAAGAGAGTATGTCCCGGGAGCGGAAGATTATAGAATTGAAATCAGGCGGTGTTTAGGTACCGTCTTGGTGGTTCGGTGGAAAAGCGTATGTCCCGGGAGCGGAAGATTATAGAATTGAAATAAGGCGGTGTTTAGGTACCGTCTTGGTGGTTCGGTGGAAAAGCGTATGCCTTGGGAGCGGAAGATAATAGAATCGAAATAAGGTGGTGTTTAGGTACCGCTTTGGTGGTTCGGTGGAAGAGCGGAGCGAAAGATCATAGAATTAAAAAAGGCGGTGTTTAGGTACCGCTTTGATGGTTCGGTGGAAGAGCGTATGCCTCGGTTGCGGAAGATCATAGAATCGAAAAAAAACACGATGTTTAGGTACCGCTTTGGCGGTTCGGTGGAAGAGCGTATGCCTCGGTAGCGGAAGACCATAGAATCAAAATAAGGAGGCATTTAGGTACTGCTTTGTTGGTTCGGTGGAATAGCGTATGCCTCGAGAGCGGAAGATCATAGAATCGAAATAAAGAGGTGTTATACATTGTATTGAGGATTTTTTAAAAGTTCAGATATTGTTTCCTCGCTTGACGCGAGGCATTAAGAGAACATTATATTGACTAATTCACCTAGTGCCGGGGGGGGGGGGGGGTTGAATATGTTTTAATTTTTGTTTTCCTCGTAAAAATTGTTCTTTTGTTAAACACACAACATTTTTATCATTTTTAAGATAAAAGCTGTCTTTATAAATGACAAAACATTTAAAAAGTAAAAATAATTATATTTTAAATTACTTATTCAACAAAATTCTAGATCTAGAAAAGTGTGATAATGATACGCTAGACACATGAAAACCTTTATAATATATTTCTCCGATTTCAACCTAAGCTAGCTATATATATATATAGTGCCCTATATCAAAAAGTGTTTAATAGAAAAATCCTTACTGCTTTTGTAAAGCATCCAACATCATAACGAATGTCATTACTCACTGTCACATATTTTACAACACCACATCTCTAAAAATATTGAAATTATCATTATTATTATTATAATTATTATTATAATTTGAGAAATGACTTCGTGTTTGGTAACGTTCATGAGGGTATGAACGATAGTGAAGCACGCGCAAATTCCATAATCTGCGAAGCAGATTATGCTTAGTTTGCGCGGGATTCACTATCGTTCATTCCCTCATGTACGTTACCAAACACGAAGTCATTTCTTATATTTACAATTCTTGGCATATTCATGTGTAAAATAATAAATAAACTATGTATAAAATCATGATGTACCATATTCTTGAACCTTCCTACATTGTATAGCTTTTTACAGACTCCTGTATATGTGTTTGTTTATAACATATTTTAATGCAATATATGCACAATTAACTCAAATACATTGCGTTCTCGCGATATTTTGGAAGGTTTATGTATAAACATTAACACGTGCTTTGACATGTGTTTTTATAAATAGATCAGGAAATCCCTGACGTATTCCTACGTCCTTAGTTGTTACGTCACATCGACCTTAGTTGTTACGTCACATAACTGCACGTTCTATACTGAAGTCATGAAATATGAACTAGTGAGTCTAACAAGGGATCACATAGTACAAAATATTAGCTATTGTAAATATTATGACATGTATCATCATCATTATTATTATTATCAGCTAGCGTAAAATGAATGAATAATATATAATTATTTGTGAACCGGATTGTGCAACAAAGCTTCCAAACGACGAAGTTACTGATAATTATTATTATTTGTTGTCTAACATGCGAGACTGGAAACCACAAACAGGAAATGATATTTCCTCTCTCTGACTTATTTTATTTTCGTTGCATTAAAACCGGAAACAGGAAATGACATTTCCCCCCCCCCCTCTCTCTCTCTCTCTCTCTCTCTCTCTCTCTCTCTCTCTCTCTCTCTCTCTCTCTCTGTGTAAGTGCATCCGTAAGTGAGTGTGCGTTTGCGTGCTTTCTTACATCACCAGGTGGACATTCCCGTACGTAATGACAATGGCGGGGTTGTATAACATTGGAACAAGACAGGCATTTGAGTCCTACACGTCTCTTCTATTAACGTACACTTGTGTGCATTAAACTTCTTATTATCTACGCCAGCAGGTTCTTTCTTTGGGATTCATAGGATTAAAATAAAGGTGTTTAAAGCTGCATTAAGTTTTCAAAAGAAAAAATTAAAAAGGTGCTAATCTAATTAATGATGTTCCCAATGAACAATGTTACATTTGGTTCAACGATAAAAGCTCGAATAAATACAGAAATTACAGTATTTACCCAGCGAGATGCAGCATTTAGAACATGGTTACGTCATCAAAACCCGGGTCATTTAAACACAACTTTCAAAACGGTGAAATACGATAAATTAAACACAGAACTTCGTTGAATTTGTTATTTGTGACTTAGTAAGGGATGCATAACACAATTTTAAATACATCTGGATATTATTAAAGGACAATTAATGCAATCTGTCATGTTTCACTTTCGATTCTAGGGTTTTCCGTACAGCCGTGCGCATGCTCCAAGCTCATAATTACCATCGTAAAACACTGACCAACCGGTCAGAGGATTCCGTTTATTTACAGCTAAAAGAAATGAATTTTTTTAAAATGAATGTCACGGATCGTGGTTAGAAGATATCTATTTTTAAAAAAATATATTTTTAGAAAATCAAAAAAAAAAAAAAAAAAAAAAAAAAAAAAAAAAAAAAAAAAATCAGAAAATTGAAAAACTTAATGCAGCTTTAATGCCAAAGTCAATATTATTTAACTTAAATCAAGCCTATAAGTTGATAGATGGTGTAGAATGCTGGAGTGCCGGAAGAAAACCACAAACCTAGTAGTCTCGCGCTTTAGAACACCCGGGCACGGAGGCCTCTTATTGTTTTAAGTAATAAAATGTAACTTAGTAATTTTTTGCCGACGTGATGCCAAATTTTCATCAATCATTTAAAGCGGTCTTAGGATGTTCATTGACCCAGTGGTCGAAAAATCGCTTTCCCTTTTTATTGCATAAAAAGCGCTTGACATATTATTTCAAATGTTATGCGTTTTTTTCACTTAATAATTCGTTGATGCATTGTGGACATTCACATTTTGTATATTTTGATAATTTTTGTATTGCAAGATTAACATCCCCCTTGCCTTAGGCAGCCATATTGTTTGAACGTCGGATAAACAACATAACGATAAAATAAAGATACAAAGGTAAAGTTCTCTCTCCCTCTCTTTGTCTCATATAACCTTTTAACCTTCGATGACTTCGTTTCTTTTACATAACCTTGTTTGAATTAAAATACAGGGTTACTGGATGTTTTTGTTAGCTTGAAATTTATCACAGACACACACACACACACACACACACACACACACACACACACACATATATATGTATATGGGGGGGGGCGTGGACGTTTCCTTCATAATCAGATAATCAGAAAGCAGAGTCGTGCGGAGAAATAAAAATTGTTTACTTCAACGTTTGCAATTCGCATTTACCTTAAGTCCAATAAAAAATGTTAGAAATAAAACAATTTGCCTCCAAATGTGCAAAATGAATTTTTCTGATCACTCTCGACAAAAAATGATTTCAGCCAGATCAAATAATAGTTTTGGGTACGACAAACATTTTGCAGTCACAGCTGTGTTTAAACCTATGTTTTATCACGGTCTTAATTTTATGCAATCTTGAATCTTAGTCCGAGATACGCATACTCAAATTTTTTATGGGTTTCTTAAATATTTTGGATTTCAACCATAATTCCTTCTAAATAAACGTGTTATTATAAATAGATTATGACTTTTATTACTAGACATACCTGAAGCAACGTGATACAAAAAGGGAAAAAGTAAAAAGGAGATTCCAACGCACTGAAAAAGTCCGACCATCTGAAATAGAAAAAAAATACATTGTTATTATTATTATTATGTTATAATGTGGATCTAAAATGTTTCAAACTTGTTCATAATTCATTTTTATAATCATAATTCACTGGAAAATAATTACAAATATACCCCTCTCTCTCTCTCTCTCTCTCTCTCTCTCTCTCTCTCTCTCTCTCTCTCTCTCTCTCTCTCTCTCTCTCTCTCTCTCAATTTGAATATTTGTAAATGAAATCTGTTTAACTTACTCTGATGTAGACAATGTGAATTCCAATCTGTTGTTTAAAAGATAAGAACTGCAAACAATTTCTAAATGTAAGCTGATAAAAGTGTCTAGAACACTTCTAGAATGTTGTGAATAATGAGGCTTAAGTAAACTATTGCTTACGATAAACAAGGTCAAAGGTCAGAGTTAGAGCCATTCTCTGAAAAAAAAATAATCCAATTTTAAAAGATTTTATTGTGTAATAATCACCATTATGTTTATAGTGCATTATGTATTTACGGTAATGCATAATGTTCTGCAGAAATCTTACTTCAACAGATGGTACGCCATCGCAGTTATTTTACAATGTATACAGTACAGGCCTGTCGAAATTTTAACACTGAGCTGACGAAAAGGATCCGAGACTCGGCTGTCGAGGGGCTGAGCTGTGGACAACTAGTGGCCGAAAAGTTGTCAACTCTCGGCCCCTCGATAACTGGAGCTGTCTACAGCTCGGCTACTCGGTAGTCGATTCTTGGCAACTAATTCGGCTTCTCCGCACTTTAAACTGTCCACGGCTCGGCAGTTCATTCGGCCTCTCGGTAGGAGACTCTCGACCACTAGCTAAAGAGTGGTCAAGCAATTAACATTTAGAGAAACAAATTGTATATATAATAATAATAATAAAAAAAAATAATAATAAAATATATCATTCGGTAATGATAAAGACTTTAAGTGCAAATTAGATATATGAAATAAATAAAAAAAATATGAAATTCAAATAATAATAAATAAATAAATGGACGGTGGAAAAGATACATTATGTAAATTTTTTTCCAGAATTGCATAAATCTTTAATATTCCATTATGGAGCGGGCTTTAAAAAAAAAAAAAAAAAAAAAAAAAAAAAAAAAAAAAAAAAGTGGACTACTGCCATCACAGTTTTGATTTAGTAATTAAATGTACCTACACAGGTAAACACCAGGTGTCATAATCCTTATCTGTTAATGTCCTGTCATCATAAGATACCCGTTTTCAACACCCGACTTTCAAAACCTTTTCCGTACCAAGACAAAAGAATGTCGAATAAACGGAGTTTTATTTAGACACATTGTCTCCAAGATCGGCCAGACTCCAACACCTGTCATCAAACGTTTTGATTTAGAAGAAAGTCGTCTAAAACGCTGCAGAAATTTGTTCACTGACACTGTTTATACGCGTAACTGCAGGCATGTTTACTGAAATGATTTTTCCTAGCTAACGATCGAAGGATCGAGTGGCCAAAAAAAAAAAAGCCGAGGAGCCAAACGGCCGAAAAGTGCCGAGCAGATTAAAAATTTCCGAGCAGTCGAAAAGTGGCCGAGAACAGTAGATTACTCATGTTTGGCCGGGACATAACTGCCTCGAGGAAAAATCACTTGCGAATGTATGTAATGAAAATGCACCCACAGCATTTTTTTTCTCATACATAATACTCTGATCTTTGACCTTGGCGTCGTATAGATAAATCAAAAGATAAAAAAGCGTTAAAACACCATATCTTTTACATACATCGAATTATCGTGATGTTGTATTGTGAATCTGAAAAGTTTTAAACTTATTCATGATTCGTTTTCATTATCAATAAATCTCTCTCTCTCTCTCTAATTCAAAATCTGCAAATTGATTCTGTTTTAAAACTTCCTCTAATGAAGACAATTGAGACCGTATTTCATAAAAAATAAAAACTGCAAATATTTTTGAAAATGTATTCTGTTTTCTAGAATGTTGTGAATAATGAGATAAATACGGTTAAATGTCAGAGTTGAGGCGGTCTTGTTTGATAAACCCATTCTCTAAAAAAAAATCTGATTTTTTCGTGTTTTTATCACCTTTGACAATGATGTTAAAAGGGAATTAAGTACTTACGGTATTGACTAAAGTTCTGCATAAATGATTACCTGATAAATACATGTATGTTCATATATGTACATAGAAAGATGAAATAGCGTATGAATTGTTATTAAAAATGCACCCACACGTAAATTTTAGATTTTTTCTCACATACAGTGACCTTGACCCTGACCTTTGACCTTTGTTTCGTGTAGAAATAAGGATAGAAAATACGTTTAAACATAATAAACGTCCCCTTTTATTTTTTTTTTTTTAAAAAAATATATAATAGAGAAGCAAAAGTACAAAAATAAAAAAGAAAAATAAATTGCAATAATTTAACATTTTGCCTTAACCTATTTTGAAGGCTAGTTATCAAAACATCAAAATTTAAAAGCTTCATTACATTTTTTTACGTACATTCCAAAATTTTTTTTAAAAAAGAAATGATATTATAACCTTGATACACTCCACTTTCAGGTCAATTCATGGATGTATCAAAACTTTTTTTACATACGGTCAAGTAAGAGCAATATAAGTTTTTTTTTTAAAAAATGGAACTTGACCTTTATTTTTGACATTTTCTACATTTGAAAAATTAATGCCTCCAAACATTAAAAAAAGTTAAAATCTTTATTGATTTAATTGATAAAAATAGCTAAATTAGTAGTAAAATCACAAAAATCAAAACTAGGTCATGACCTTGATCTTTGACATTTACACTTTATTATTGTAAAGCGTTATCGAGTTCAGAATGAATTTGACTATTTATACAAACTACATACAAAGCTGAGAATCAAGTGAGAATTTGTTTACATCTTTCGAGTTCCTAGATATACATAAACTGTAAATTATTGCGAGTTGCCGATTATGAAGTAGAATTAATGCGATTTTTTAAAATTTCAATTTTTAAAATTTTTGCCAATTTTTCATCTTACAATTATAAACATTAAATTATGGACTCAGAAATTATTATATTATGTCTTCCTTTATTTATAAACACGTTATAAAATAACTTTCGGTAAACATTTTTAAAATCAACAGTGAGGTATGCCGAGGTAAATTTTTATGCGCTGATGACCCATTGTTTTAAATTAACCATAGTGGTAAAGGATTATCAGAACAAAGAAATGCTTTAAAAAAACAAACATAATCAAATATAACGCTTTGACTTTTTATTAAAATAAAGCATTCAAAATTAGGACTTCCATGTCGACGTGTGTACAACTGATCTTCGTCTTAAACTCACAAGTTTAGAATGTTACATTATTTATAATCACATTACTTTCAATTTGAATTATATACTTGTAATTCAATACAGTATGTTAATCAGACAGGTATTATAAAAACAATATATTTTTTCCTTATTTTTCACATCGTGTAAAAATCTTTTTGTTTCTTTTCGAAGAACGGAAGAAAGAATGATTAGTTGATATTTAACATCGAATTTTTTTTCTTAAAGTTGTCAAAATTTTTAACTTTTATGGTATTTATTGTATAGCAACTGTTTAATAGCATTTTAAGGGTACCTGTAACGATTTTCAGTTTTGACATATTTTATTCGTCGTACTTAACTATGGCTGTAGCGAAAATTCCATAAAGTTCCATTCCATAATAAGGTAGATATCGGTGATTTTCTAATACATCTCTAGAAATCCAATTCAAAAAGGTCGATATCGAGGCTCCCGTGTTGTGACGTCATACCAGTAACATATCTCCACAGAATATCATTTACCAACTACTAAAATAAGACAAATACGAACTCGTAGTTTAACTTTCTATCATTATTTTACGAGAAAAACTATTTAATCATCTGTTTGACATGTACCGATAATTAAGAATATTATTAATCCTTTTGTATATTAGACACATTCCTTAGATTTAGACCCACACTTGTAATTAACAGGATGTCATGTATAATTTGCAAAATTGATTTGCAGGTTGATAAAGTTATCTTATGACCTGTAATATACAATCATATATTTACAGTTCGAGTAAAGTAAAATAATTTTATTTGATAAACGTTATTTGTCATATACAGTCATGATAAAGTTTTCACTCCGGAAAAAAGGATATTTCATATTAAAATTTTAAAAGTAAGAAAAAGAAATTTTTCTTTAGTTTTCATGTCAATAATAATAATAATAATAAAAATAATAATAATAAAATATAGCTTTTGGGCAAAATTGAAAATTCAAAATTGACGACCAGAATAGTCTATTTGAAACACGTTTACTGATCTACTTACGACATTTGATTAGATAATAGATTGTTAGATTTTATATTAGATTTTAGTTTTCACTTTTCCTTGGGCATACATATAGTCGTGATATTTTTTAATTCTTTATTCTATACATACAAATCCATTATTATTATTATTATTATATCTCGTTTTTTTTAATGTGGTCCCCATCTAAAATCTGTATCATTTCATTTTAAACAATTATAATATATTTCGCGTAAAATAATTTGAGATGGAATATCTTGTCTTTTTTTCTTTTTAATTACCCCAGCATTAATTAGCCATCGGGCAGTTGAAAAGAACTATGTTACAAACTTTAATCGTGTGAACATCTTCCAATTATCAAGGAAATGTGTTGTGTATTTTTTTTTTATAGCTATGCAACTTATCGTAGTTCTTGAGTCTGTCCAGTCCGACATAATAAAATTATTTATTTTTTTTAAAAAAAGTCAGATATAATCAATTTTCGTGTTATTGACAAGTTAACACTCGTCACGTATTTTTCAACAGCTATGCAACCAAATGTAGTCACAATTTTAGGTCGGGACTGGACTCAATATGTTCATCAAATTCGCCCGTTTCTGGTTCGAATAAATAACGGATATACTCCAAATTCATCACTTATAAGATTGTCTACTGCTTCCCAAAATAATGACGAACTATTTGACATAAATAGGTACATGTCAAAGTCGTTACTTTCTTCTACATACGCCAACATATCATCATAGTTACTACTGTCTATTATGTTAGACACTACTTCTAATACTGCAATGACGTCACACGTTTATAACTCAAAACGAGGCGTTTCACTTTGCGATAAAGAGAAAGTTAAAAAATGTGGATTTCAAACCGCTATAACTTTTTTATTTGATCACCAATTTTGATGCGGTTTTCGATATTGTTATATTTAAATAATATATAAAACAATTGTGATAAAAAAATTTTTGGTTACAGGTACCCTTTAAGTGTAGAAAGTTTAGTCCTCAAAATTACATATAAGTTAAATGTTCTTAAGATTTAATCAGTTAAAAAATAGCATGTCTATTATAAAAAATTATATTAAATCAATGTGTGAGGAACGAATTTTTCCTTACCTTTAATGTGACCTTATACTTACCAAACTAATTAGCAGGTGTTAAAAAGGCAAATGTATTTAACCAAATACTAGAAAGAATAACTGTTTTATTAATTTATTGGAATTATTGGATGCAATTACAAAATAAGTTTCCAATGTGGAGCCAAATGTCACATGACACGACATTAGCAACGACAAAACTAAACCGTCCAAGTACTTATGAAGTAAAACAGAGTTTCGTGATTATTTGTGATAAAATCCACAAAGTTTAAAACAAAGAGTCAATGATATAGAAATATCGCTGTTTGTAACATTAAATATAATGACAAATTAAGGGAGGGATACTAGAACGGGATTATTTCAAAAATTACTTTGAGAAGATACGACGGAACAAGTATGTACCTGTCTTTCCCATTACATTTTATTTAAATAAGAAACAATATTTTTCAATTAAATGAAAGGTTGACAAATTTTAAATTGTAAAAGAATGTGAATTTCAAAGAAATATAAATTTCTAAAAAATGAAGAGAAAATTTTGGACTTAAAATATAACTTGGTGACAGTAACTGTTAGTTATAAAAATATACAAAAACATTCATCACAAATGCGTACTAAGGTAACAGTAAAATTTTAACACCAGAATGTTTCAAGCAACCCTTGCAATACATCAATACCACAATTAAATCTTCCAAATAAGCCTTTTTCGAAATATACCACTAACTCCATTGTTTATTTGTCATCATAAACTTTTTATAAAAAGCTGAACGCTACGCTTCTTGTATTTATTCTAACAAAGTGTATATGAACTATAAAAACTGTAATCATTATATATATAATATATAATATATATATATTACGATTCTTTATAAATTCTGTAACTTGGACCATACATGACCATACATGTCTTCACTATACTACAAAGATCCCTGAATCTCTTCCAACCCTGATACAAAGCGCGCGAATTCTTTAATAGCTTCCGATAAAGGAAGTTTTAATCAATTCAAAATTCATTTGTAATTATATATATACTTGTAATTCAATACAGTATGTAAGTCAGACAGGTATTAAAAAACAATATATTTTTTCCTTATTTGTACATCGTGAACAAATCTTTTTGTTTCTTTTCGAAGAACGGAAGAAAGAATGATTGGTTGATATTAAACATAGAATCAAGGGTTAGATTTTTCATTATCAAAAATTTTTTTTCTTAAAGTTGTCAAAATTTTTAACTTTTATGGTATTTATTGTATAGCAACTGTTTAATAGCATTTAAGTGTTGAAAGTTTAGTCCTCAAAAGTACATATAAGTTAAATGTTCTTAAGATTTAATCAGTTAAAAAATAGCATGTCTATTATAAAAAATTATATCAAATCAATGTGTGAGGAACGAATTTTTCCTTACCTTTAATGTGACCTTATACTTACCAAACTAATTAGCAGGTGTTAAAAAGGTAAATGTATTTAACCAAATACTAGAAAGAATAACTGTTTTATTAATTTATTGGAATTATTGGATGCAATTACAAAATAAGTTTCCAATGTGGAGCCAAATGTCACATGACACGACATTAGCAACGACAAAACTAAACCGTCCAAGTACTTATGAAGTAAAACAGAGTTTCGTGATTATTTGTGATAAAATCCACAAAGTTTAAAACAAAGAGTCAATGATATAGAAATATCGCTTTTTGTAACATTAAATATAATGACAAATTAAGGGAGAGATACTAGAACGGGATTATTTCAAAAATTACTTTGAGAAGATACGACGGAACAAGTATGTATCTGTCTTTCCCATTACATTTTATTTAAATAAGAAACAATATTTTTCAATTAAATGAAAGGTTGACCAATTTTAAATTGTAAAAGAATGTGAATTTCGAAGAAATTTCTAAAAAATGAAGAGAAAATTTTGGACTTAAAATATAACTTGGTGACAGTAACTGTTAGTTAAAAAAATATACAAAAACATTCATCACAAATGCGTACTAAGGTAACAGTAAAATTTTAACACCAGAATGTTTCAAGCAACCCTTGCAATACATCAATACAACAATTAAATCTTCCAAATAAGCCTTTTTCGAAATATACCACTAACTCCATTGTTTATTATTCATCATAAACTTTTTATAAAAAGCTGAACGCTACGCTTCTTGTATTTATTCTAACAAAGTGTATATGAACTGTAAAAACTGTAATCATTAAATATATATATATATATATATATATATATATATATATATATATATATATATATATATATATATATATATATATATTACGATTCTTTATAAATTCTGTAACTTGTGACCATATGTCACATGACACGACATTAGCAACGACAAAACTAAACCGTCCAAGTACTTATGAAGTAAAACAGAGTGTCGTGATTATTTGTGAAAAAAAAATCCAAGTTTAAAAGTTTAAAACAAAGAGTCTATGATATAGAAATATCGCTTTTTGTAACATTAAATATAGTGACAAATTAAGGGAGGAATACTAGAACGGGATTATTTTCCAAAATTAATTTGAGAAGATACGACGGAACAATTATGTATCTGTTTTTCTCATTACATTATATTTATATAAGAAACAATTTATTTTCAATTAAATGAAAGGTTGACCAATTTTAAATTGCAAAAGAATGTTAATTTTTAAGGATATATAAATTTTAAAAAATGAAGAGAAAATTTTGGACTTAAAATATAACTTGGTGACAGTAACCGTTAGTTATAAAAATATACAAAAACATTCATCACAAATGCGTACTTAGGTAACAGTAAAATTTTAACACCAGAATGTTTCAAGCAACCCTTGAACTACATCAATACCACAATTAAATAAGCCTTTTTCGAAATATACTACTAACTTCACTGTTTATTTGTCATCATAAACTTTAAATAAAAAAATGAAAGCTACGCTTCTTGTAAGTTATTCTAACAAAGTTCATAACAATACTTTTTTGTTAAGTATCATAGTATCATATTATAGGACAAGAGACCATAAAGAAATAAAGTATAGCATTATGCTTCTATATATATATATATATATATATATATATATATATATATATATATATATATATATATATATATATATATATATATATATTACAATTCATTATAAATTCTTTAGCTTGTGATCATACATGACCATACATGTCTTTAACATATTATAAAGTGTTTTTCGTCTCTTCCAACACTTTTGCAAATCGCTCAAATTTCTTTGTTAGCTTACAAAAGGAAGTTTTAATCAATTTTAAATTCATTGGTTGGTTTGTCGTAATATAATGATAATTTTATGGGTTCATTTAATGCTAGTAAAATATTTTTTTATATAAGGAAGTATTATAATTGTTTTTGGCATTTATTATACGGTATTTCATTACTTTATTGTTGATGATATAAATTTTATTTTTGCTAATAAATATTTTTAACCTCAATTAGCTTTGAGTATACTTCATGAATAAGAATATCACTTCCAAGTATTCTCGGTGCAATTCAAGGAAAGTTCAGAAAAGTATAATAAAAGTTAAAATAGTAAGAAAATGTTGCGAAACATTTTACTCAAAACATTTAATGTTCGCTAACGTTAATATAAAAAAAGAGCTTGGTGTCTACAAAGATTTAAATCATTAAACAATAAAAAAGAAGTCTATGCAGATATGGTTTAATTTTTTCGCTAAAAAGCATTAAAATGTAGAAAACATTCAATGTTTGTGTTACTGTGATAAAGGTCTTACAAATGTTATGCAAGTCCAAATCTCATCTATCCCTAACATACTTTATGCCTGGCGCCTGAAGGGTCAGAAAAATGTCCTTAAAAAAAAAAAACTTGGAATTTTTCTGATGCCAACTTGTGTCGGAAAAGGAACCGCTTTATTCAACTTCTAAATAAATAAAAACAGAAATGTAGAAAAATTACTAACCTCCATCGATATTTAAATGATTTGTCTTCCAAAATGAGAATTTTCCAAGGTCGTGCAGTCCTATTTAGAAAATTGAAGAAGAGGTCGGTAAACATCAACGAAGAAATTCATCCGAATGCTCAAACCATCGGCTATGACATCTTCAAATATATTAATGTTTTGGAAGACAAATCATTAGCCTATCGGTCGAGGTAACATTCCCAAATATATTGCACCATCAAAATAGTGAGATAAGTCTATTACATTTCCGAGAAAAAATAAAATATCAGTAGGGGTACTTAAATGCAACCTTGAAAAAAATAAAATGAAAACAAAATAATAAAAAAATAAAAAATAAAAACCATGTTAAATTTTTATACCCTTTTTTATGAAATGAAGATTTAGCCTTGTGTGCAAAATCTAAATAAAATTTTAAAGTTAGAAAGTTCTTTGAATTATTATTAATTGTCTGTTTTTTAATAAACATATATTATAATATTTATGAATTCATAAATACAGGCTAAGTAATTGCATTATTAAAATACTTATTTATACCTAACGGAGTATTGTATCGTGACAATCCAACTTTTCCTCTTTATATATAGACTCGTAACTAAATACAGTATTTAAATCAGAAATGAAATTAATAATGTGCTATAAAAAAATAATCCCGCCTTCTATGTACACAATGTCAAAATATTTTTTGTATTTTTCCAAGAACGGAAGTAAATTATAAATATTAAAGTCGCGTGATTGGTTAATCTTTCATATAAATTCACTAAGGTTTAGGATTTAGTTAACCTGCGCTGAGAGATAAAATGATCTATTGCTATTCAAGAATAATAATAATAATAATAATAATGATAATAATAATAATATTTTTGATTTGTTCAAATTTGAAATTTTAATTAAAAATACACTGTACACAAAGATTACATAATATTAGTAACCCTTTCTAAAACAAATCTGTTCTGCTATATAGCAACTAAATTGATATTTCCACATCAAGTAAATACCCGTAGAAGTTACGTCTGGATAAAGTAACCTATTACGAGTTTAAGGTCGAGATTGGGAAATTGCGATCGAGTGGTAAGATTTTTTTATCTCAAACGAGGCATTGTACCACTGTAAGATAAATCTATTACATGTGCGGCAAAATAAAATATATGCAGGGGTACTTAAATGCATCCTTAAAAAAAAAATAAAATAAACAAATTAAAATTAAAACGAGATAAATTTTTTAGACACGTTATGTTTGATGAAATCAAGTTTTAGCCTTGTGTGCAAATTCGTAAAAAATGAAAGATAAGAATGTTCCTTGTATGATTACTACTGCGGTCAGCTTTTATCTTAATAAACATATACCATTATTATTCATAAATTTATAAAGGCTAAATAATTGCAATATTTAAATACTTTATTTATACCTGCTGGAGTGTTGTATCCTTACGACTAAACTTTTCAGCTATATTTATATTTCAAGACAGTATTTAAATCAAACATAAAATGAATAAATTGTTATAAAAATAATCCAGCCTTCTTTGTACACTGCACAAATATTTTTTGTCTTTTTCCGAGAACGGAAGTATATTATGAAATCATATTAGAGCTGCGTGATTGGTTAACCTTTCATATAAAATCATTAAGGGTTAGGTTTAAGCTCACCTGATCCATTGCTATTCATCGTCGTCCGTAAACTTTTAACATTTTAACCTTTTCGTCCAAAAACACTGGGCAAAATTAAATGAAACTTGGTAACTATCATGCTTTGGTAAAGGTTAATCAGATTTGCACAAAGGAGGTATGTCTCCTTGGGGCCTCAAAAAGGGGCGGATAATGAAAAACTTTTAATTTTTTTTCTCTGAATATACGAAAAATATACCTTAGTTATATAATATTCTTAAGTCATATAGTTTCAGATTTGCACAAATTGTAGCCATGTGTCAAATATGGAAATGGCAAGGCAGTTAGCGACAAAATTGTCAAAACATCTTGAAAACTATTAACTTTTTGTATAGCATGTATAACAGGACTATTGTAGGTATTGATATAACGATTATTATTATATATGATTCGTCTTCTTAAGTTCAAAGGTCAAGATCACAGCTACAAAAAACTCAAAATGTTAATTAACTTAAAAATTATTAAAATTTTTGTATAGGTATGTATAAAAGAATATTGTAGGTACTAAATGGCCATCATTATGATAATGGTCCAAAGTCATATATTCAAAGGTCAAGGTCATAGCGTCATAGGAAGACTGAAATTGTTAATGATCTTGAAAGTTATGTATGAAATATGACATTCATTCTCATATTTCTTCAAGGTCAAAGCGTCAAAGATCAAGGTCATAACTGAAATGATACAGAAATTTTTGATGATCTTAAAAACTATTAAGATTTTGTGCAGGCATATACTTAAGAAATGACATTGTTTTGGGGGCACTTCATGCTAGTATGATACCGGGTGTTCCGGGTACAAATTGCATGAAGAGCGAAGCTCTTCATTTTAAATTTGTACCCGGAACACCCGGTATCATACTAGCATGAAGTGCCCCCAAAACAATGTCATTTCTTATATTTACATTTTTTTTCTTACATCTTATCTGCTATATGGACTTAAAACTTATACTGCATGTCATTTTTGATAATTTACTACCTCCGTTTTTTTAGTGCACCGTGGAACCCGTCTATCGCATCTCAATAAATGATGACGTCATTGATAAGTGGGATGACAAGTGACCCCGCCTACTTCCTTTGATGAAAAAATAACTTATCCGTTAAATGAAATACAGTTGTTTTAATGACAGAATTAAACGATTAAATTTGAAAATATTTAACAGCTATATTTGCATATTTAAATTAAAAGTACAGTTTGAAAAAGAAGAATTAGAAAATACATCAGAAGTTCGGGAACTTATTTGTGGTGTAAGGGTCTGTGACGTATTTTTGATTACGCGGAACTGTTGGATTAGTTCAAAAAGGTCAAACATACGTTTTCATAGCCGTATGAAGCAAATTTTCGATAATCTTGAGAAATAGCTTTCATAGGCGGAAAGTGGGTGCTATTGTAAATATATTAGAATAATGTAGGTATTGACCATCATTTTGATATATGATTCAAGGTCATACATTCAAAGGTCAAGGGCATAGCTGTATACATAACTAAAACTATTAAATATCTTGAAAATTGTTTACTTTTTTGTATAGTCATGTATATTAGAATATTGTATGTATGGACATGACGATGGTTTGATACAGGTTCAAGGTCATGGGTTTAAAGGTCTAGGACATAGCTGCAAAGGTATTATGAAATGTTAAATAATTTGAAAATTATCCATTGTATTAAGGCTACTACATGCATATTAGCTACCATATAAATGAAATGTGACTAGACGTTTCTGGATAAGTATCGTGGCAGTTTAAAATTGAAAAACTTAGGAAGTTTCTGTAATTATAAAAAATTATTGTCTTTAAAAAGAATTCACCAATTTTTAACTTTATTGGTATTTATTGCAATGGATGTTAACAAATTTTTTATTTGAAACATTTAAATGCGTAAGTGAAGTAAAATCAAACAGAATATTTAATTTTTAAGAATATAAATTTGAGTCCTTAACAACATGTATTGGTTAATACATCGTACATCTATATTTAAATCAGTTACATAAAAGTGACTTGTCTATTATATAAAGCTGTATTACATGTATGTTTAGAACGTGGAACGCACTCTTTTTTTACTAAGGTGAGCTTCTAGTTACCGGAGTGTTAAGCAAGTGTTATATAGGCAAAGGTATTTAACCAAATACTAAAAACAATTACTGTTTTATTAATTAATTGGAATTATTGGATGTAACTAGAAAACAGGTTCCCCCGGTACAGCCAAATTTTACATGACATATTGGCAACGACACAGCAAAACAGTTCAAGTACTAACGGAGTAAAACAAAGTGTCGTGTTTTTTTTGTGAAAAAAATTAAAGAAAATTCAACAGTTTAAAACAAAGTGTCCTTGTTATAGGAATATCGCTGTTTGTAACATAAAATATAGTGATAAATAAAGGAGGGATACAGAACGGGATTGTTTTCCAAAATAACTTCGAAAAAGTTAGAGGATACAACAGAACAAGTATGTACCTGTGTTTCTTACTACATTATATTTATACAAAAACAATTTACATTAATTATATGATAGGTTGACAAAGTTTTAATTGAATAGAATGTTAATTTATATAGGAATATTGTTTTTAAAAAATTAAAGACAATTTTTTAAAACTTAAATATATAATTGGCGAAAGCAATTGGCACCTTAAAAACGGTAAAACATCATTACATATTCGTACTGGGTTAACGGAAAATTTGTAACACCAGGCCACTTTTGACAACCCTTTAAAGTCATCAAAACCAAAATTTAATCTTTCAAATAAACCTTATTTAACATTGAATTTACCACTAGCCCTGTCGTTATCATATTTTTTTAATAGAATTAAAGGTTACGTTTTTTGTACAACAAAATATATAACAATATTAGATTTTTTGTTAAAACATAAATTTTAATTGAATAATATATTCTAGGACAAAAGACCATAAAGAAAATTAAATAGAACATTATGATTCGTCTTTTTTTCATATATATATATATATATATATATATATATATATATATATATATATATATATATATATATATATATATATATATATATATATATATATATATACATATATATATATATATGATTCTGTATTATAATTCGTCATAAATGCTTTAATCTGTGACCATACATGACCATACATGTCTTTTACATATTTTTAAGTGCCCTTGAATTCCTCCAACATTTATGCAAAGCGCGCGATTTCTTTGTTAGCTTCCAATAAAGGAAGTTTTGTTAAATTTTAAATTCATTGATTGGTTTATGTTAATATAACGGTAATATAACGAGAATCATTGAATGGTACTAAAATATTCTTTAATGTAACGAAGTATTTTTCATTTATTACACGATACATTATTACTTAATTGTTTTATCTTCCCTAATTAATATTTTCCTAACCACAATTAGCTTTAAGCATACTTCATGAATAAGAATATAACTTTCCTCAGAGCAATTCAAAGAATGTGCAGAAAAACCCAATAATATATATATATATATATATATATATATATATATATATATATATATATATATATATATATCCGATATGAGGCGGCGCCCTTTCCGACACTATTTGGTAATGGAAAATCCCGGGTTTTTTAATGAAATATTGTTCTGACCCTGCATAAAGGCGCCAGACGTTGTGTAAGAGTTAGAGGAAATTCGGACTTATGTGAAGACATTCTATAAATTTCACTTGTATTCAGATGTCTCAAACTACATATGAGTTGATAAACATTTTGCATATGATGCATATGTTTTTGTTACCTATTAAGTTCAGGTCACTCACTTCTTAAACAACTTTGTTTCAACCCTTACGCCGAAGAAGGTTTGGGTGTTAACTTATTCAACATTTAATTATGAGGTAAACACTTTTCAACCTAGTAGTTTTTACAAAATATTTTTTAAAGTTCTTATAATTTTATTTTCCTGTTTTATTTCTTCCATGTTTCAGGAAGGGGGGTTCAAGCTTTCTGACTTTAGGGTACGAATTCATTTAGGATTTGATCGGTCATAAAAAGATTGTTAACTTGAATAATAAATTAATAATAATATTTATAATAATAATAATGATAATATTTTTTTTAATTGAAATTTTAATTTAAATTATAATGTACACGAAGATTACATAATATTGATTAGTCTTTTTAAAAGAGACCTGACCTGCTTCATACCAACTTAATTGACTAAATACCCGAAAAAGTTAGCGTCTGGATAAAGTGAATCTTTTATGAGTTACGATGAAAAAATTCTGACTACGAGATCAGGAGTTCCAAATCTCGACCCCAGTCGAGTAATTGATTATTTTCCTTGAATGTATATTACGGAATAATACCGAAATAACTTTTCTTACGATTCAAGATTTTGCTAGCGGATGAATACAAGACATGCAAAAATAACAAACAACGTTACACTAACAGCAGAATATAAAACATACAGTGATATCTACTATCACATATGCAAGATAATAAATTAACAGCAGGGATATTTAAAAGCAACCTTAAAAAGTAAAAAAAAAAATAATAATAATAATAAAAAGAAAAGAAAAATAATAAAAAACCGGGATACAATTTTTAGACCATTTATTTTGTTTTTGTATGAGCATTACTGCTGTCTGCTTTATTTCTTATTAAAATATATCATAATATTTATGAATTCATAAATAAAGGCTAAATAATTGAACTAATCAAATACTTATTACTTATTTATACCTACCCGGAGTATGATATCCTAATCCATATATATATATATATAGAGAGAGAGAGAGAGAGAGAGAGAGAGAGAGAGAGAGAGAGAGAGAGAGAGACTTGTAACTTAATACAGTTTTTTAATCAGACATGGAACGAATAAGTTGTTTTAAAAAAAATCCCGCCTTCTATGTACACCATTTTTGTCTTTTTTCAAGAACGGAAGTATATTGCTAATTTTAAAGCAGCGTGATTGGTTAATTCTTGATATAAAATCATTAAGGGTAAGGTTTAAACTCACCTGAACTGAAACCTTAGATGAGCTTTTGCTATCCAATAATATTAATAATAAGATTTTTTTTAACTTTGAAATTTAAATTGAAATTTTAGTTTATACGAAGATGACTTAATATTGATAACCCTTCCCGAAATGTGCACATCTGACACATAAACATTTTACTGGTATTTGTGTTATATATTTAAACAGATGCGTCCTGCTACGTACCAACTGTCTTGATAAAGATAATCTATAACGAGTTTCAGGTCGAGATGGGGATATTGTTATCGGTCGAGTAGTCAGATTTTAGGTACTTTAAGTTTTTTGTATGATAATTGTATGATTATTGTATGACTATTGTATGATTATTGTATAATAATTGTATAATTATTTTATGATTATTACTGCTGTCTGCTTTTTTATAATAAACATATATTATAAATATTTATAAATTCATAAATAAAGGCTAAATAATTGCATTATTTACACCTAGCGAAGTATTGTATCGTAACAATCCAACTTTTCGTCTTTAAATATATAGATATATAAACTTGTAACTTAATGCAGTATTTGAATCAGACATGCAATGAATTTGTTATTAAGAAAAAATCCCGCCTTCTATGTACACCGTGCACACATATTTTTGTCCCTTTCCAAGAACGGAAGTATAGTTTGAATATTAAAGCTGCGTGATTGGTTAATCTTTCATATAAATTCATTAAGGGTTAGATTTTAGCCCAACTGAGATGAAATCTCAGATGAGTGGAGTAAGAGTGGAGTAATAGTGTTTTACGCCTCAGTCAAGAATCTTCATTTATTTCGAGGCGCTCAGTTCTGGGATGGTGGAGGAAACCGTAGTGTCCGAAGAAAACCACCGATCTTCGGCAAGCGAACTGACAAACTTTCTCACACTAGGATCTGTTCCGAGTAGGATTCGAACCCAGGCGGTGAAAGGCACTGTGATTTATAAGCGCACGCTTTAGACCACTCGGCCACCGAGGCCCCGAAAGCTCAGATGAGCTATTGCTATTCATTGTGCGTACGTTGTGCGTAAACTTTTAACATTTTAACCTTCTCCTCCAAAACCAAAAGTGAAAATGAAACTCGGTTACTATTATGCCTGGGTGAAGGTCCTTCAGATTTGCACAAATGAAGAACTTATGTCCTCTTTGGGCCTCATTAGAGGCGGCAATTAAAAAACCTAAAAAACACTTCTCTGAATGTACAAGAGATTTAATTTTAGTTATATAATTCTTAAGCCATCTAGTTATTTTAAAGACATTTAATTGACCATTTGTTTGTCATAAAAAATTAATACGGTGTTCATTTACTAGTTGTTGTCTTAATAATTGCATATTCTAACCGACATAAAATCACATGCATTTATTTAAGGTTTTCATTATCATCAATTTTTAAATGGATTTCTTTTGTATTTTAAATTCTTTATTTGTTGATAAAAATACTGTTTTTTAAAGAAAACAAAATTATTGTATTTATCAATAAATAGTTGTGGCAGATTAACTGTGATTAACTGTGAAGTACAAAATACATAAATCAATTTACTAGCGATTTATTAAAACAAAAAAAAACTTACCTTTTGGCCTTAAGTTATTATTAATTACCAAAATCAAATTACAAATGAAAACAAATTTTATCACTTTAGAAGTTAAAGATATGCAAATTTTAGAATATATTTTACAAGAATATATATCTTTTAGAAATAACATACGTGTTAAAGCTTTCAATTTTGATGCAGGTAAGCCGTGTGGCAAACTGTTGTACATACAATGTATTAAAATTATAAAACTGTTATTATGTGCATTTTGAAGCAAACAGAAATTATACCTTGAAATTAAAAAACGTTAACAGAAAATGTCAAATAATTCTTGAATTGAGAGATAAATGCGATAGTACAGAGGATGTTACTCAGTCGAATACTGGAATGGTGGCAAACAGAATTGTAATAAAACATCATCATTTTAAAAGAGAAAAAAACAAAAATAAACACGAACATATTGACGTCCACAGCATTTACCAGTCATGTGAAAAATCAAATTTAAGAATAAAAGAAAAATGTTAATAAGGGGCGTCCAATATATCAAATGTAAGTTTGGACACAGCGACTTTATACTTTTTCGTGAATCTAAAAAAACTATTTACATTCAGTTGTAAAGTTGTAGTAAGAGATTGAAATAGGTGCGTGTTAACATATTTTAACAGAGAAATGATTTTTTTTTCATTTTCTCTACCAATGTTTTTTTCCACTAAAAATAACAAAGATATACGGATTTTTAGTGGCTGTTGAAAAGTGGACTTATGTTTTTTAACCATTAAAAAACATAAACGAGACTAATACTGTTTTGTAAGGTATATTTTTAAATAAAATTTAAACGAACATATTATTTTTTCTTTTTCATAATCATGCAGAGTTCATTTTTTCCCTTTTTTATCACAGTGAAAGACTTGATGTTTCTGGTGATAATGTTTTTAAGCGTTGCGGAAGTAGTTTGTCCGAGGTAAGCATTTAATTTTCGAATTTTATCACTGGTATTCAATTTCAATATGATGAATTATCTGATTTTATATATAAGGTGTTTAATGGAAAAAGTAAATTGCTAATATATAAGGTGTTTAATGGATAAAGTAAACCTCTTCATCCTTCAATTAAAATTTTTTAGTCATGCCTCATAATTATTGAAGTTTTTTCTTGATACAGTAATAGAATATTTAGATGTAAAATATATACTTGTGTAGTATTTCATTTCATAATTGTTTGATATAAATTACGGTCAGATTTTAAAAATAATACGACAAATGATTTATCATTACTTTTTTTTATTACAGTGTCCATAATGTTTTGAAGAAAAACAATGAATTGAAATCAAGAACGTTGAACAACACATTTATTACCCGGTTTGAAATGTTAAACCCATCTTATAAGTTGAAAAAGACCAAGGAATTGCGCGTCAAACGAAGCATTTTAAACAATTCTGAAAACGATAGTAAAGATAGTGTTCCAAGCTATAATTGTAATGCCTTAAATAATTCGTCGGCATGCAAGTAAGTTTACATTTGATACTGACAATTTTTGTGGGTTTGGGCTCCAGCGGTTTTGTGAAGTTTGAACTCAAGGTGATTATCATGTCAATTTACGGCCGTTGCAATACTCCTCGAGGAAAATTAGCCCTGGTAAAGTAAGACTAATTACACATTTATTTCTTTGCTTTTATAAATTCAGTCTTTGTGAATTTATATGTGTATAATACACGTAAATAAACAACAAATTATTAAACATTTTTGGATTGGACGTTTCACCACTGCAATTAATTTCGCTTGTATGATATCCTTCCCTACGGAATGATTATCAGCAGAGGATGGGATCATCAACCAATTACTTTGCACTTTCTCGATATTTTTTTAAAAAATTCTTCGTTATTAACATAAGAAAATTAAAATTTATTTTCTTAATTTATGCAAAGTATGTCGCACATAATAGGCAATGTATCTAGAACTATTTTTGTAAGCGCGCATGAAATCGTCTTACGTACTACTTGCTTACAAAACCGTAGAAAAATTTAATACTACGATAAAACCCACAAAAACAACGTTTTGTAAATACGTAAATAGAGCCTCTGTGTGTTGACGTGAAAAGCGAACGTTGTGAAATGTGTATTGCTTTCATGTTAATGCAAAAACAGTGTAGTTTTTTGTATGGTAAATTGTAATATTTGCGAGTACTATTCTTGATTATCATGCTATTTTTTCAGAGATTACAATAAATCCGATTTCGCTTAATAATCTCTGTCATTGTTACCTAATACTTCAGGGCCGTTTGTGGAGTTTTTTTTTTGTATATGTGTGGGAGCAGAATTTGGGCATCACTCCAGTAACGGCTTTTATATTCTTACTTGGGCGTCACAACGACACAAGTCATCAAGAAACCTTTACTAGGGGTGCAGGTAAACCCCCCTCCAGTCAAAAGCAAACCAACCACCCCCCATCGGTATAAATCCTGTGCTCTTCGCTATGAGAATAATTTTTCCCCAAGAAAAATTTCGTGAGTGTGTGGCAGTAACTTTCTTACTTGCCCCACCTAAGAAACAAACCATGTGTGCCTTGATGAGAGGCGAGTGTCTAATCCACTGGGGGACCTCCTCCCGCATTACATAATGTAAAAGATTAAAATCACAATATCCAGACAGTGAGATAGCTAATTTTCTATTATTGTCCAAGAATTAACCCCTAATTAAGACATATTTATATATATATCTATATTGTTTTCTCAACAATTAGAACTAATAAACTAATTTTACTTAAATAAAAGACCAAATACTAATCACTGTTAAAACTATGTGGAAAGAAAAATTCTCTGACAATTGTGGAAGTTGTGAGAAGGCCATGAAAAAAATTTGTTTTAAATGTGTTAGAAAACATAGTGTTCATTTAACAGTTTAACAATTTGGTAATATTTAGTAACAACTTGCAAGAAAAGAAAAAGAAAAAACAGTGGGTAAATGTGAGAAAATTTACATTTAATACTTGTGACAGCTCCTTACTGGTATTAAAGCTCAGGGTCAGCATCATATGTCAAACTTGCCCTCTGCTCTGTGACATAGCACTATAAAATCAGCAAGTGGTTGTGTTGGTTCAAGTAAAACATGTATATGCATGCACTCAAAAACATATTTATGGAAGAAATTTGATAGTGAAACACCAGTACATTAATTTGTAGACTACAGTAAAATCACAGAGAATAGAACAAGTCAAAATGCAAAGGAAATGCTGAAATACAAGTATGCAAAGCAAATTAAATTTAAAGTAGGATATGTTTAACAAATTTCATTCTCTGAATAGGCATTTTCAGTTCCAGCCCAGCATTTGCACTTGTCTTACTGTGGCTGCAGATGTAATAAACAATTTAGCATGATTTCAGTGGTAATTCTGCTTACTTGAAAACTTTCAGTCATTAAATTTGCATAAGCCCATTTGGAATGAGAACATAGGGTTAGCTATGTACATGACATTGAGGATTGTTATTATTATTTTGCTATTATTTTGGACTGGTCCAATAAATATGCTGTTACAAAAACACATTTAATGTATTTTTCCAGTATCACAGATTCATATGAAAACTAATCTAATTGTGTCCAGCAAGAAAGCTACAGTTAATAGGGCTTAACCTCCATGTCTGGATTGAAACTCGGACACAACATCTTGAGCTATGTTCAGTACTGATGAACCCCTAATTTCACAAGTAATATATGGATAAATTTATGTCGTTTTAAAGTCCTGCAGGGTCGATTTCAAATAACAACCGTAATTGAAATGAAGCGAATCGACATATGGCCGCAGAGGCCCAATATAATTCAAACTAGCCACCCACCAATGAGCTCCAAGTCTGACCTCCAACTGCGACAATCTGTAGATGTTCCACTAAGCTTGCACTATCATTCTGCTAATAACTAGGCTACTACAAGAAATTCATCTACTCACATACACTTAATAAATTTGTTCTTGAACAAATCGTTCTGTTTGTGAGCAAGTCAATAAAACCCTCTTAGGTTCCTAGAAATGGGAAAAAATATTTCTGATGACATGTTTTCAAGGTTTGCAACTATTTTCATGGAATCCTGCTTCGCACCGGAATATTTCATTATTCAAATTGATAGCTTTACACTACCAACCCAATTTCCACTTGGCAAGATAATCACGCGCAATCTCAGCACCATCGGTGATTTGATTGTATTATATTTTGACGTACATATTCTCTTTTTAATGAAATTAGTTTTTTGATACATCAGTTTTTTAAGTCTTAAAAAAAGACTTTTTGTAACTCCGAATTATTTTTCAGACACAGTTTATAATATTGAGGAATATTCTTGTTCAGAGATCTGTGCAATATTCCTTGTTATACCTATGATTACTTTTTGTGTATAACAATTTCAATTGATATACAGTATATATGTACATATATATACGCGAAATATTTTTATCGTATTGGTTTAAATTTAAAGGCAATGCCTACACTTGCAAACAAGTAATTTAGCGCCTTAAGTAAGAAGTAAACTTGAAATCTAAAAAAAGAATTTTAAAATTCAAGTATCCATTTGACAAATTCTTTATCTGAGAGTTGACTGAAATTATGAGATTTGTTAACATTATGGTTTTTTTTTCAGTACTCAGATCACAAATACTCCTATGTCAGCAGGGGAAATAATTGCAACATTCTTTGGAGCAGCGGGTTTTGTTGCAATTGTTATAATTGTTTGCTGTCTGTGTTGCTGGTGTATGGACAATAAATAAAAATTAAGAAGGAGGCTTACGGTGAGATAAAATATTTATTTATACATGTATTTATTATTAACATAAATGTTAAATCAAATCTTAACAAGAGGATTCTCTGCCGTAATAAAACATAATGAAAAATAATCAAAAATCACTGTTATAACTTGTATAGTTTTTTTAATTAATAAGGTATATTGCTGATGCATTTGTTGTTAAAACAATTTTTTCACTTTCATTTTAATCATTTTTTCACAGATTAATTATAAGTGTTTTAATTAAAGCCCAGTTAAAACAGAAAGGATACAATTCACACGTTTTTATCAATTCTGAATTATTTTAATTAACTTTTGATGTTTAAATGTTCATGGTTTTATCTGAGTTTGTTAACTACATTGTTCAAAGGTGATATGAAATCTGATATATCATTTTCATTTTTACTGTGGATCAATGAAATAATTATGGAAATAATATAAGATAAAGAAATAGATATATTGAGGGAAAAAAAAACAAAATTAAAGATTTGCAGTCAAGGAAGTCAACTTAAATGTCCGACATTGCACGATGCTAAAACTATTGTTCTGAGTTGAACTCGGACTTTTTAGTATTTGAAATAATTAACTTAGTTTGTGAAATAACTTGAATTTTAGTCTGAGTAGAGATTAAAAATTCTTAGAATGTCAATAATATTTATTAATATGGATCTGGGTTTTTATATGGAAAAATGAAGAGTCGTTAGAAGATAGTACCCTCTGTAACCAAATGTTTATTTATGTTAAACTATTTCTTTATGTATTTTTGCAGAGTTCCTTTGCAACTGGATACAAGTAATAAACGGTTACATTTTCATTGTTTAATTTTGTGTGAAGTTATTTAGTGTGCTGTTTCTATTTGCTTTTGACAAAAGTAGCAAAGAAGAAATATTAAGCTAGTGCAAAAACTTGACGCGTTGTTGCATCACTCACATTATCCTTATCAGATATACCCCGTTTTGTAGTTTTCTAATTGTTTACAATTTTCCTTTGTAGTTATTGAATAAATATTAACACACTTAAGACAAGTGAAATAAATATCGAGAAATATTTTTGATTCAATACCGTGTTTTATTATTTGAATATTTTGTCGTATATCGTAATACTTCTGTATATAATAATAATAATAATAATAAATACCTTTCTTTTCTAACCAACATGTTTTATTTTTTCACTTTTGTATGTAAAACGATCCTTTTACTTAATTGTAGTGCAAGTTTGTATATTTATTGCAATAAAAATGTTTTTATTACTATCTTTTGTGAAAATGATTTTTAATTTTGGATTGTATGTGATTTCAAATTGTGTTATGTAAAAAAATAAATATTGATCAGACGCAAACTTACCGACTTGAGATCCAATAACAATCCCAAAATGCAAACAAATAAAATGTCACTAAGCTTATTGCATCTTCGGGGGAATTCCAAAAGCAAAGATTCCGACTAAGAACCAGGAATCAAACACAATATAACGATCTATGTCGAAATCACAATAAAAAAACCAAAGTATTCAGACGCTACAGGGCTTATGTATCTTCGAAAAACAAAGATTTATCAGCAGTGATAGCGATCAAAGAGTATAATTAAAAAACATATAGGTCTATTTAGAGGTCATAACCCCAAGAGTAGAGTCGTAAACCAATAACACAAACTAACCGGTCCATGTCCAATTCACAGGAACAAAGGTAATGAATTGAGACTGGGCTAATGTATCTACGAGGAAAAATCTACCATCAAATTCTAACCCGGTAATATTTATCAAAAACAAACATACCGGTCCTTGTCAGAATCACAATCCAGAAAGAAAAGTAATCAGATGCGAATAATGAATTGTTAAAATTTAAAACATTAACACAGAATGACAGCGATTGAGAAAAAAAAGACACATAAAAAGTGAGACAAACACATATACGGGACAATAATAACGAACTTCATACTCTTAGTTTAATTTAATGATTATCTGCACAAAAGGTCCCTTTAATATAAACTTTCAGATTTTGCATTTTGCAAACGCATTTAGACATGATAACGTAAAATTAAACATTTAAGAGTAAAATATACTAAATCGTTAGTGTATCAAAATATTAAAAACTTAAGCGTTTTTAAAAAAACAAAACAAAATCTTATGTGCATCATTTGTGTTTATGGTAAAAATGCGGAAATTCGCTAAATGGTTATGTTTAAGTCCGTGGTGACATTGCAGAGATATGAATAATAATAAATCATTTTCTAATTCCCCCTGCCTTTTGTAGGAATTCCTGTAAATTCAAAACATTTACATAAAGTTATCGCTGGAAAGAAAAAAAACAAAAATCAAAAACAACATACAACGCCATACACATTAATAACATAAAAACAGCCATTGTTATGGACAAAATTCTTGCTACATATTTGTAATGTTTGACACAAGCTGTAAAAATTATTTTTTTTCCATTCCACTAACTTTAACATTTATTAGTCCGAAAAAAGCAACCTAAATTTAAAAAGAATTTTTTTTTTTAAAAAAATTACTAATAAATATCTAATTGTTATTTTCTTCATTAATAACAGAGGTATATATATATAAATATATATATATATATATATATATATATATATATATATATATATATATATATATATATATATATATATATATATATGTACACTTTTAGCTATATAAATAGCTCACAATATAAATCTTTTTAGTTTGAAAGCTTTAGATAGAAGTTAATAACAGAAGTAAAACACCTAAAACGACAATAAAACAGAGATATAAATACAAACAACATATACCTGTTAAATTTTGATGTGCCAAATGTACACTTTTCGGAAATTCATTCCTCATCAGTTACATTAGGGGCCGAAAAAGTTTGATAGAAAAAACACGTAAGCCAAACAGTCGAAATTAAGAAATTTAAATTAAAAAAATTATATATAACAAAATCCAACCAAGGTATACCTTGCATAAATGAACAAACCTTTGTTTAAATAAATTTCAAAAAAGACGACTGAACAAGAAAATAAGGCAGAAAATACAAGGATTTAGATTCATATAATTTTGGAACTTTAGATGCAGTTATTTTTAACTGTTTGGTTAATGTTTTTTATCTATCAAACTTTTCGTCCCTAGTGTCACTGATGAGAAATGATTTTCCGAAATATATGCTCATATGGCACATCAAAATTTAACTGGTATTTGTGTTATATATTTACTACCCCTGAGCGGGTACCGCTGCTGGTGGAGTAAACTCCCCAAAGGTATTAATAACTCTGTAGGGATTACTTTGTTCTATCAGAAAATATACAATTTAGCAAAATTTTCAGCCGTCTTAATTTTTGAAATTTATTTATGATTTTGTAGCATAAATATCTGAATATCAAAAAATGAAAAAGCATTGAATTAAGCAGAAAATGCTATTGAGAGGCAAAACAATGAACATCTATTCATAAAAGTAATTATAAATGTAAAAGTTTTTAAAAAAAAATTCTGTAAACGATCTACTTAACCTGCATATAGTTTCTATTAATATATAGAAATATCTAGAAATTAAAATTAATTAAAAAAAGAAGAAAAATCAAAAACCCTGTATAAATGTGACATTAAATGTCATAAACATTAATCTTAATTAATCGAAATTTAAATTTTGGTAATGCAGACAATATATATGACATAATTTATTAACTTAATCATTTTTTTAAAATGCTGTCAAATAGTAGATAGCACTGTAGGCAAAAGGAAAGGTCTGGTGTCAAAAGGTAGATTTTAATGCTCAAAATGTTTTTTTAAATGATCGTGCACAATATTTATTAGGAAAAGGTTTTTTGAAATATTCTTTGCTGTTTCACAAGTGCACAAATATCCTTGATTTATTCTAATGAAGAAAGTAATTAAAGCAACATAATTTGTTTGCGGTTAAAATATGAGGTTCAATGAAGGGACAGAGAAGTTTTTTAAATCGACAAATATAACAAAATTCGTAATTACTCAAAGCGTAATAAAAAAATAGCTTCTAGTATGTTTTTTAAATCAATATTAATGTTATAGGTCAAAATGTTTACAATTAGTTAATTATAAACAATTATTTAATTATCAAACAATTATTTACTACATAATACATTTTAAATCATTCAATCACTTATATAAAACAAACTGTTGTTTAAGACCACAAGACAAGAACTGATTGTATATAAGATATCGGCTATAGGAATTGGGTAGGATGTAGAAGATCATTATTTTACTACAATCCTTTAAAACGTAGATGGAATTGTCAGATTGTGTCACAATTTTGTTGCGAGACATATGGATCGAGTTTTTCAATCATTTATTATTATTATTATTATTATTTTAACATTTGGTAAAGTTTATATGTTTTTAAATTTTATAATATTGGAGAAATACAGTAGATAATTTTAAATTATTTGAAACTTACAGAATTGGTTTTTGGTTTCGTCGAAAAAAAAGTCTTATTTAAATTTCAGAAGCCCTTCGTCACCGATCAAATATTTAACATGATTGTCAATGATGTTTTACATATATGGTGACGAAAGCATAAATCAAACAGTCCAAAGTTTTAACGAAACAAAAATGACAAAGCAATTAAAATCAAAACAAAGATATTGGCTTGATACATTAATGCATGATTATCTATAGCCACAGCAGAGAAAATCCTCACGCACGACAACTAAGTATTTGGGAAGTAGAATAATGGCGATAAACAAACATTTAAAAAAAAAAAAAAAAAAAAAAAAAAAACGATTTTAAATACGCTAATTTTTGAAAAATATTTGCAATTTTGTAAAATGATTGTTTGTGTCCGATAATTTTTTTTTTACTTTTTATGAGTACTTCTTCATCGTGTTTATTGGTCGCTGTGTTTTATATCTTAGTACAAAAATAGAAATGTAATATGTTTTGAATTAAAGAAACAATTGTCCAAGTTCAAAGTTATGTAATTTGCACGTACTTTTTCCCTACAGTATATTTAATTATAGATGTTTTCTCGGCACTAACAAGAAATTAAAGAACACAAAATTAACATTCCATTATTAAAATGTTACATTGTTCCTACTGTTTCTAAACAAGTATATACAGCGGCGACTGTATTAGAAAAGTTACGGTTGATTAAGGAGGGGAGTTGAGTGGAGTAATGGTGTTTTACGCCCCAGTCAAGATTCTTTCCTTTATTTCAAGGCGGTCAGATCTGGGATGCTGGAGGAAACCGGAGTACCCGGAAAAACCACCGACCTTCAGCAAGCAAACTGACAAACTTTCTCACACTAGGATCTGTCCCGAGTGGGATTCGAACCCAGGCAGTGAGAGGCGCTGTGATCCGTAAGCGCGCGCTTTAGACCACTCGAATACCGAGGCCCCCTACACAATAAGGTATATATAGAATAAGAACGAGACAAGAGGAATAACTCTCATATCTTCTTCTGCAAATATAAAATTAAAATATTAAAGCACCATTTAAAAAAGTAGACTAAACTTTCCCGCTGCATAATGTTATGTTGCCCTTAGTCTTTTAAACTTTTTATTAATACAACCACGCAGAGGGAAATAGTTTACATAATATATTGTTGCACGTAAGCGATTTATATCAAAGACCTATAAAAGCTATGTTTGTTTTATTATTATTTTATTTTTCAAACTTGAATCTAAATTTAGGTTCTAAATTTTCTAGATTTATACTTGAATCTGTACAATTTACACTATAATGTTTTATTTTAATATGTAATTTTATTACTTTGATCCATAAAATTTTATACATCGATTTGTATTGCTTACACTTACATGTATATCTGTTGATGAAACACAAACATATCTGTCAATGTCCCAATGCAATACCCCAAAAACCAAAATAAAACTTTCAAAAACTTACCAATTCAGTTATAAAGGTTAAATCTATAAAGGAAGAGGGCTGGGCGCTCCGGGAATTTAGGTGTAAATTTAATCTTTTATTATGTAACATGTACACTTAAAATTTATTCATTTTTTTTATTTATTATCCTGACTGAAATTTAAACATGATGGTACAAAAGTATCACTAAACAGCATATGAAAAAGAGGGTAGACGAACAATCGAAACGGTGTGCCTTTTCCAGTATTACACTAATAACGGAAATAAAAAACATATAAAGGCTGAATTCAGAGGCCATTTAACTGGACGTGCATACACGTGTTACTTAAAAGGAGATTTACCAGAAAAATGTATTTACAATCGCCCAAAAAGCCCACTATTCAACAATTTTCACTGTCTTATTTTAAATATCACAATAAAAAAAATCATTATTTTCTTGAAAATTTTTCAGGTAAAATTAATACTTCAGGTGAAAATTAGACTTCAGGTAAAAATAAAAAGTAATGTTTGCTGTGATTTTTGTTACAGTAATCTATAGAATTCGCCTTAGTTTTTGACGTGTTGTACTTTTCGACGTCAAATTTTTGTTTTCATACTTTTTTCTTACAAGTGGCATATTAACACAAATTGACATTCTTTACCAGAGTCACGATGAATAGAGAGAATGCTGAGTTTAAGGCTTATATTTATATGTTTACTGTGTTAACTGACTTAAGTTTTGATAAAATGACTTATAACGGCAATAAATGCATATATTGTAATGTGCTACTTTTGAATTGTATTATTTTATAAAGATTCAAAAGTAGCACATGACTATTGATAAAACTGAAATATATATCTGAGAAGTTATGTAACGTTACCATGCCAAAAAAAAATTAAAGACAAATTAGAAATATTTAAAATAAAGCAACAACTAAGTATAAAACAACTGATTACAAAACTTTCTGACTCTTTTAATTTAAAATTTGACTATAATTTTGTACTTGAATTGGATCTTCTAAAAGAGTCGGTCTTTTTTCGTAGTTACTTCTGCGACATGCGTCAACCTTTCGATTTGATCTCATAAGAGCTAGAGGGGGTCAAACTTCTTATCTCAGATAAAGAAATTATGAATGGGGTCGAATCATAAACAGGTTTCTGAATGACCTAATTGCCAAATATGTTCCTGAAAAGGTGTGTTAGCTTTTGTCGAGATCAGCAAAGATAATGTTGATTTCCTTTTCTTTAATGGTAAAAATGTAAATTAGCGTAGGATGCCTTAGCTCCTGAAACGAAGCTAACCTTAGGTTCGAACTCAAGTGAGTGATATATAAAACTTTGAGATATTGCCTTTTCGCCAAGCGCTTAGCATCAGGAAACATACACATCGTATAATGTGACTATATTATTGGCGTACTGACAATGTGTTAGCACCTTCAAATCGCATTGAGAGCGCAATGGATATAGGGAATTACGTAGACTTGTTACAAATTAATTTTGTTTATATTATTTTTTAAAACTAGTTCTTATGCTTAGAATCTGAGTGGCCTTACGAAAGCACTTACGAATACAGACCCTCAAACCGCCTAGGTTATAATCTTGCTAGGTCCGGATTGGAACATGGCCGGAGAGGCTCTCTTTAGGTCATTCAGATTCCGAGGCATTAAGAACTTGTTTTTCAAAAATAAATAAATTAAAATTATAAACAAACCGACCTGTGCCTAGCAAACTGACAAAATTCCTCACACAAGGATAAATAGTTCATTTTTTTAATGAATATTTCTCTTGCTTAATGTTTATTTTTGAACAGAAATAGAATAAGGATTTGCTAACAAAATAACTACTTGTTTATTTACTTATTTATTTCATATTATATATAAATTTTATTGAAGGTTACATATTTCGTTTTTTAAAGTGAAAGAAAATAATAACAATAATATCAAACTTAAGAATAAAGGATGTTTTGAGCAGTAATAATTTTGTTTATTTCGTATATATTTTGGAGTAGATATTATACATAACTTTTATTGGACAGATATTAGTGTAGACACATCTATCAAATAATGTTTATGCCCCACTATTACAAAAATGTAAAGAACATTGTTTTGGGGCCAATGTTTTTAATATTTTCAATTTTTTTCTGTTTACAGAATAGTTTTAAATTATTGATAAAGTTGAATAAATGCGTTCCATTCCTACTGAGAGTTATTCCTCTTTCTCTGAATAGTTATTTGAATTTAAAATTTTAATACAGTTGGGTTGTTGGTGCTGTTGTTATGTTGTGTAATGTTGAATCAGAAATTGTTAGCGATTTATGATAAGAGCGAGGTTAAAAATCTCTAGGACACATATGACACGTCAAGGTCAAATAACTTGGCCAATATGTAAAATATCTGATTAATAATATTTTATTATTAATAAACATTTCTAAATTAAAAAAATACAAATAATAAATAACATGACTAGATTAATTTAATAACAAATACTTATACTTAGATATAACAGGTCTGATTGCTCAAGGGAACGCTTACAAGACGCGAGAGATGAGCATATCATAATGTGTAGCTTTTTTGTATATTTTATAGGATACTTTCATTGATAATTTTTTTTCAAACAGAAGCAATTTTTCCACAAAATTAGCATATTTTGTAATCAGAAAAAATGTTTCAATTTGCACTTATCCCTTTTGAATTTTCTGAAGCGCTGAAGTTTTTAATAAATGCTGTCAGAATATTTTCACGCGCGGATATTGACTCAGTTTTTTTCATATTGACCCAGTGTTTTTCATATTTGCCCATTTTATATCATATTAGACTAGTTTTGTGAATATTTTGGTGTGACAGTTTTTACGTATTGTAATAATAAAACAGGTTGTTTAATAAATAAACATTTCTTTTACTTTATTTTTATTTCTATTGTCCCTTTTGTTCGAAGAAGCTGGTCTGATATCAATATCAAACTGGTAATACGGCTACGTTTTTACTGAGGCAAAGTATAAAAATGTTTGCGACAATAGCCAGAGACAGGAACAGCCAGAACACGACAAAACATTCTATGCAAGGAATCAAAATATAAAACATTTAAGAATAAATATCTAAATCAATATCAAATCAACTCAATAGCTTCAAATAGAAAAAAAATCAATGTTCATCAGGCCGCATCCATTGCAACCAAAAACTCATAACAACTACAGCTTTACTTGACACAGAATGAAAACATTAGTTACAAAAATATATGAATTTCTTAAGAAAATAGTTGTGAGGTTATTTAACAATCACTTGATTAAATGTAAACGAATGACACGAGCCTTGGATTGCAAAAAAATACATATATGTAGAACGCTGAAGATAAATTATTCTAACTTAAAACCAAGGTCATTTCCATATAATAGTAAAAAAAACATTGTCACTCAGCATGAAGTTTTTTATATAACATAAACTAAGATCTCGCAGCATGTAATATGTTTTGCAGCTGAGATAAACGATGCAAAATAATAGAAAAATTGATACCAAAGTAACCATACACAACCATTGATGTCTGTAATTTTTTTAAACTTAATTTCTGGATAGCCTTTCGTTGACAAATTTATCGTCTAGACATTGATACCGCAATAAATCATATCAACTGTTTTTATCAATTTTGGATATTTATAAGAAAAGTTAATTAAATTCCCAATAGATTGGTGTTAAAACTATTTACGTCTTCCAATGCATTTATTTTGCGCTGTCAGAAAACTGCAGGTATTGACAAAATATCTCCGAATTCCATTAATATTTCTCCTAAGATTAACTGACTACTTCCGTATTAAGATTGCTAGAGTGGATACACCACACCAATGTTCATGCGTTCGGAAAAACAAAAAACAAATTTACAGATTTGATGTGTCCATAAAGTCATTGAGAAATTAAACCGTAAAAAAACAAAATTTCTTGATTATTTCAAAGTATTCAAGTTAAATGCTTAACGATCGTCTATAATGCAATCTGTTTAAGCAACTGGACAAAGCACCATAATGCCAGTCGCTCTCCGTGATTAATTTAAAAATAATTTTGATTATTTAAAACACGTTATAAACTAAATTTTGAGAAGTCAAAAGTATTTTTTTAATTTCAAAATAGACAATATAACTTAACTAATGCTCTGGTATCGAATATAATCTCACTTCATGCATATTTTCCCCAAAATCAACGGTTTATCATTTTACTATATTATTTTTTTAAAAAATCTAATTTCATTTCATTATGAATATTATAATTAAAGTTTTGACTTTTGATATTGTTATTAATTTATAATAATTAATTATTTATTGATAATAAGTTGCGTATAAGTTCGTGTGGATTTGACTTGTATTTTTGGAATTTGCTATTAACTATAGAATTATGTAAAAAAAATTGCTAATATTTTTAAAACTTAATCGTGAAATTGCCGAAACCGTTGAGAAATCCATTGGACTTGTTTCTTAGAAATTAACAATTGATTTATTCTTTTAGCATCTGAAACATCAATGGTTATTTATGTATTTTTGTTATAAGATTTTGAATATAAACAATGTAAATATGGCTTAAGTAAGTCCAATATCTATCATGTATTAGCTTACAATGAAAAAAGCGTGTATTTATAGAAACTTTTATCGAAACGAAACTGTTAAAACATTCATTGAAATGATTTTAGAAAGTACATGAATGTTTTTTCATTCAAAACTTCGAATTTATAGCATTTATGGTTAGATTTCACAAATGAATACGGTATAAACTTAACCTAATACCATAAATATTCATACAAAATCCGATAATTTGTAATAAATCAGAAAAATTAATTTAAATGTTTTTTCCCCAGAATACATTCTGTATAATATCCTTCCTGCTATTGTATCTGTGATCACCAAATTAGCTTATTTATAAGCAGAGAAATGATTTTGCTTAATGCATTCAGGAACCTTAGGATATAAACCAATGTAGGTCTCTAAAAGAGGATCTCTTTGCTTTTATACTTCAAAATTGTTGAAAGAAAACCCATTACTTGTAATCTCTGTAAAATCAAATAATCCCATGGTTTACACATGTTCAATAACTCCGGTCATATCTTGTCGACTTGTACTAAACAACAATCAAATCGAAAATAAACTGGTATTTATTTGTTATTAAATGGTATTGATTGTTATCTTGTTAAAAATGAATGAAAAATAGTGGCATTTCGATTCACACACACACACACACACACACACACACACACACACACACACACACACTAATATTCAGATTTTAATCCTGGGCTCAACAACAGGACACCAACGTAATCGAAAAAACACTTTGCAAGTATTGTTATTTTCAAAACAAAAACAAAAATTTAAAAAAATAAATAAATAAAAATAAATAAAAAGATAATAATAATAATAATAATAATAATAATAATAATAATAATAATAATAATAATAATAATAATAATGGAAGAAAGGCTTAATAGTGATTGAAATGGTAAAATAAAAATATTACGAGAAACACCGTATGGACACATTTGAATCCCCTGTAAATGTTTAAGATATTTAAACGTGTTTCACTTTATAGTTTTTTAACTTAAGTTAGGAAATAATTTTAATACAATTGTTAAATTCCACATGCGGATGAATAAATCACGATGGTACCTTTACCCCGTGATGAATATCGGCGTATTTGCACAACGTGCATAAAGTCCGATCTCTTTTTTCTCCAAAAACAAATCGTAAATCTATACTTACACATTGTATATGTCATGTTTCTTTAAACGAGTAAACATCAACTAAAAAAAATTACGAATTAAAAAATGACATCGTAAAGACACGAAAGTAATGATTGAAAAATCGCCGAATCAGCATTAGAAATTGACATCAGCTTGAGTCAAATTATCTTGTTTAATTATCTAATTTAAATTGGCATAGTCAAATTCTACTATTTGGAATGGTGGCATATTTTTGTCCCCCAGATAAGTATGAGTCGCAGTATTTATCTTGAGTTGTTGAAAAGGTTTCACGACACGTCGTCATAAGGACAATTGTATGTGTCGAAATAGTCGTAATAATTGTCACGTTTTCTTGTCTTTTTACAACGATGCCATCTACGCTTTTTTAAATTTCAATAAACTTTCTCTTTGGTAAATCTGTTTTAATCGCTTCTATTTGTTATCATTCATTTTTTAATTCTATTTATTAATTTTGTTTAATTATTTATTTATTTATTTATTTATTTATTTATTTATTTATTTATTGCGACCTCTGTAATACATCCAACTCTACAAGGATTTTTTCGTGCATTTATCACAAAACAGAGTCTTATTAAAAACACTCACTAAAGTGGAACCGCAAACCTTGCACCTTTAAAAGCCAGTGACAGTGCTTTTCGGCCATCGCTGCCAAAAGTACCAATTACACCAAATGATACCCCGTTGTCAATTAATCTATTAAGGTCGTGAACTTAATTATAATAAATACTTATATTTTAATTTGTCTGCCCACTAAAAGTGTATTTGAGACAAATTGTAATTATATCGGCTATAATTACAATTGCTCTTATTGCGTATAAATACATGATTATTTCATATGGAACTACTTTTTGCGTACTATTTTTGTGTGACTGAACGGACTCGTCATTTGATGAATTATTAAGGTTATAAAGTATAAGAATTATATATATATATATATATATGTGTGTGTGTGTGTGTGTGTATGTATGTGTGTGTGTGTGTGTGTGTGTGTGTGTGTAAATATAACCATTGAACTGTTTAAAAATTTGGGTTAATAGTCGGTATAACTGCCTTATAACGCAAACATATCATAACGCGCCAACGCGCTATACTCTGTTTGCGGCACAACTATTATAAATTTAGTAAATATTATTCATTGTCGTTTGTTCGTATTTGCTAGGACTATTATTATATGTAGTTAAGCAAAACAAGCTTAAGTGCATCAATACCCCCTTAAAATAAAGATTTGCAATAAAAATAACAAGAGGCCCATGGGCCTAAACGCTCACCTGAAGATATGTCCAATATTGTTTGCAAAGTGCAATAGACAATATATTAAGTACAGAAACTTTAAAAGTTTTCTCAAGTTAAGAACTCCCACAAAACTTAATCAGAAATATATCCACTCACTTTTCATTTATAAGTAGCTTATAAAATATGCATGAAGTAACTGTAGTGCAATCATTAATCAATTTCAGTATAATTATGCAGCTATGTCCTTGACCTTTGAACATATATGACTTCAAACCATATATGTTTGTCATGTCAATACCTACAATATCCTAATATACATACCTATGCATGGAATTAATAGCTTTCAAGATAATTAATATTTTTAGTATTCCTATGTTGATATGACCTTGACCTTTCAGCATATAACCTTGAACCCTATATCAAAATGACCGTCATGTCAAATCTACAATATTCTTATATACATGCCTATACCAAAAAGTTACTAGTTTTCAAGATAATTAGCAATTTCAGTCTTCTTTTGCAGCTGTGACCTTGAACTTTCAACATATGACCTTGAACCATATATCAAAATTATCGTCATGTCAATACCTACAATAGTCTAATATACATGCCTATACAAAAAGTTAAAAGATTTCAAGATAATTAGCAATTTAAGTCTTCTTCTGCAGCTTTGACCTTGACCTTTCAACATTTGACCTTGAACCATATATCAAAATGATCGTTGTTGCAATACCTACAATAGTCTAATATACATGCCTATATAAAAAGTTGATAGTTTTCAAGATATAGTGACACATATATAATTTTAGCAATTTCTCCATTCAGTGCCTTACAATTTCCGCATTTTGAGCCCCATGGTTATCATTTGTGCAAATCTGGAAATAGATGACCTAAGGATGTTATAAATGAAATAACTAAGATATATCTCTTGTAGATTCAGAGGAGAAGATTTTGAAATTTTTCACTATTTCCCCCTTATGGGGCCCCAAGGGGACATAACTCCTTCATTTGTGCAAATCTGAAAGGGCTTCACCCAGGCATGATGGTTACCAAGTTTTATTAAATTTGGCCTGGTGGTTTTGGAGGAGAAGATTAAAATGTAAAAAGTTTACGCACGACGCACGACGCACGACGGACGGAGATGGATAGCAATAGCTCATCTTAGCTTTCAGCTCAGGTTAGCTAAAAATTGTAAGAGATGTCTGGTTGGTTGGTTGGCTGTTATTTGGTTTAACGTCGCATCAGCAATTTTTCAGCTATTATTGACAACAGAAAGGATATTAATCTCTAAAAACTTATTTAAAAACAAGTTTGTATATATGTTTAATTTTTTGTATTATGGTCTGCCTCAAACGCACTGGTGGCGACATTTTGTGAGGGTGCTAGCTGCCCAAAAAGTCAGTATGCCGCAGACAAACATATCACTCCCTTAGTCAAATTATCCTGGCACCGTGTGAATCAATCGATACTCTGTCCTCGAAATGCCGAGCGCCTTGTGAGACAGCAGTTTATCAATTACTTGTTTCCTACATGACCCGACCAGGGTTTAAAACCCTCTATTTTCAGCTCTCAAGGTAGACGGTCTAACAACGAACCACAGAGAGGTTAACGTTGTGAGTAAAGCGTTGAAGATGTAGATATTGATGAAAGTAGACTCTGAAATTTGACGCCTGGTCAACACATTTTATAAAGCAAAGGAATTGCAGGAACGTTTTATAAAAAGATAATCAATTTAAAAGGCATATCATTATTGACAAAATAATCTCTCTCTCTCTCTCTCTCTCTCTCTCTCTCTCTCTCTCTCTCTCTCTCTCTCTCTCTTTATTTTTTGTCTTAGTTAACAGGTATACTTTCAAACACGTGTTTGATGCCTATGTCGAAATTCGCTATTTTTACAGCTATATATTTCAATATTCCATTAATGCTTTTAAATATAGTGTCTAGACTGCATCTGTAAATACAAAGAGAGTGATTCATTTCAAAGTTTCAATGATGAATTCATTGTACCATTATTGCGTAAGATAAGAAACAATATTACTAGCCGAAGATTGCTTTTAATGTTTTTTTCTGGGGTTTCTCTGTCAGCTGTGTAAAGCCTAACGATATATAAAATAAGAAAATGTTAAATGTTTGAATTATCACCCAACCTTCCCTTTGAAATTCTCTAGCAAAAAGCCATATTGATTTGAAGTATGTTAATACCAATAAAATCCAATATTTACAAAATCCAATATATTTTAAACATCATTTGTTTTTAATGTTTCATATACGTAGTACCTCCAACTGCATTTTGGTTGATTTCTTTGGCGGTATGTTAAAACGCCTTTTTTTTTTTTTACCCCAAACGAGGAACATTTTCTCGGAAAATCCACTGCAAAATATACAGTAAAACCTAATAAAATCCATTGTCGCTTATACGATAGGAGTCATAAGGCTTTTGCGATAATTAAAAAGAGGTTTATTAAAAATATATTATAACTTTATTTAAAGATATCAAAGTATTTTGGTTATAAGGTTGTTGGCAAAGTTATTAAATGACGTAATTATCAACTAATATGCCATGATATTTTGAACAATTATTTTATGAGTTGAATTAAGTGATTGTGTTATACGTCCCAGTCAAGATTCTATTATTATAATGAAGCGGTCAGTTATGGAATTGTGGAGGAAACCAGAGTGTCTAAGGAAAACTACCGGCCTTTGGTAAGAAAACTGACACAAGGATCTGGCAGAGTGGGATTTGAAATTAGGCGATAAATTAAGTTACTGACCTACAAACGTAAAAATACATAAATAAAATAAAAATAATAATAAAAAAATCTGTAAAATATGTTTTAAAAACAAAATACAAATAGGTGGTAGATAATTATTTTAATAACATGATTCTTTGGTGTTTAAGGCAAGTCAACAGCGTCCTTCAACACAGCAGAACTGTAAATGGTAGAATATTCACTTTGTCTAAAATGAATACTAAGTCCATGTTTATACAAGTTAGTAAATTCCAGGAAAAAGAAATGGCATGCTGACATACATGTTTACCATGCTGTTTTTTGTCCCTTTTTTTGGTTCCCGCGACACCAAATTCTATCAAATAAAAGTGAAACTATGTGCCATTTTCAAATCAGGTTTAATTAACTATTATTATAATCGTGCAACAGAATTGAAAATGTAATTAAACATGAAAAAAAAAAATGTTTTTTTCAAGGCATTACTCAGTCAGTAAGCAAATTCCCGACAACGTGTTTCTTTGATTAATTTATGGTTCAATCAATTTCTAAACCTGCGTCATTACATATCAATGATCAGGTCATAAACACTTTTATTGCAGAAATGTAAATATAAAATGTATATCTAAAAATTCTGGGTTTTTTTATTGATCGATGGTTACATCAAATCTTTTAATTTTTATATTTTTGTATATCAATGATCTAGCACTATAAACAACAATTTTATTGTGCAACATAAATGTAAACCTATACTGTAAATCGTTTCTTCAGTGAGTCTCTCTCTCTCTCTCTCTCTCTCTCTCTCTCTCTCTCTCTCTCTCTCTCTCTCTCCGGTAACATTAATTTCTATATCTGTGTCGACAAATTAATTGTCTAGACATATTTAGCGGTCTGTGTACGAATCAAAATCAGCAGAAAAACGTGCGTGATTCATTTTGTTACAATGATATCAGACTTTTATAAGAAACTTTATCGCTCCTTAAACTTGTGAGAAAATGAAGCATTAATTTAATACAGCTATGTACGATTCACAAATAAGTTTCAATAAAAATTTTCACAAGACAATTATTTTAGTTAAGGGGTACACTCAAACTTGGCGGATTTTACCAATTTTTTTAATAACATGTCCAATTTTATATATATACTCATTCCTAAAAGGTTTTGAAGGGAAAATGCTATATGTGCACATAATTTGAAATGGATGTAAAGAACTTACAGCGTTCAAAACTGTTTTAAACATAAAAAACTTTGAATTTAAGTGGAGTAATAGTATTTTACGCCTTATTCAAAATTCTTTCACGTATTTCGAGGCGGTCAGTTCTAAGATGGTAGAGGAAACCGGAATGCCCAGAGAAAACCATGCACCTTCGGCATGCGAACTGACAAACTTTTCCACACTAGGATCTGTCCAGAGTGGGATATGACCTTTGCGGTGAGTGGCGCTGTGATCAGTAAGCGCGCGCTGTAGACCACTCGGCCACCGAGGCCCCTCAAAAAACGTTGGGGTTTTTTTCGGTACAAATGTCACTAAAACATTATGATTATTGCTTTTTTAAAAAAAAAAAAAAATACGTGAAAATCGGATATAATTTTACCTTCTAAAAAATGAAGAAAATATCTTGCAAATCTAGAGTTTGGATCTGTTGTTGCATCAATCCCCCCCCCCCCCCCCCCCAAGCGTATGTTTTGTGGTAATAATCTAAATAATAATCAGAAATAATTTCGATGTTTAATTATTTTTTTAATTGTTAAATAATCTTTATTTTTAAATTATTTTGGTATATAACGGGCAATCAAATAAAAACATCCGAAAAAATAGATACAAATAAAAAAGGATTTTAAAACAAAATTTATCACTATAAACCATCAATGTGCATATGTCTTATAGGTGGTTTTGTTACTAAACTTTGTACCTTTTTAAGCAGAGTGTATGGAATTTTGACCTGTCTGTGTTCTTATCACCCCGAGTCGAAGGTAAAACACCCTGCTTTAAAACTGTGTAACAAATTTATCTTCATTTCTATCTATTTATTAAAATCGTTACCAGCTCTTTTCTTTTAAGGAGGATCTCCTCGTCTATATATGCAAGGCAAAGTGTTTCACGATGGCACTGCAGACGACACATTCTAACCGGAAACTCAAAAATAATTTCCCTTGTCATTTTATCGTATGTTTTAAAAATGGCATCTGTTGTTATTTATATCCGTCTAATGTTTAAATCCATAATGCATAGAATAAGTGAGTATTTTGGTTGATTAAAAGATAAAGCGAATGATAAAAAGAAGTCATCTGCCATGTTTTTTTTCACATATCTGGTTTAAAATCCATACACCCTGTGTAAATTTCATAATCATACATCTCGTGTAATTTCCATGCACCTCGTGTGAAACAAAGTGAATTGGTTTATATATCAAGCAAACCAGCCTATTTAAGATTTTTAGAAATGGGGGTAATTTTTATTATTTGGCGTCGTAACATACTAAAATATTTACCAAGAAAAATATTATGGCATAGGGTAAGCAACCTTTTTTAACAAAAACTGAAAAAAATCGACTAAGATCTGCTATACGGGGATTTGCTGTAATCCATTCAGATTAACGACCATTTAGAGAGTGCTTTTCTAGAACTTTTTCACGTCTAATTTTTTTCTTTTTATGCTTCAATCAAAATTAGTACGAATTCATCTTACAACATTTCTGAAATGAATATTTCTATTTATCAATAAAGAATATAAGCAATCTTCCAAAACATTTTCTATCACTGGAATTTTTATTTATTATATCAAAATTCCATAGTTTATTTTATACTGCTTGCCAGACAAATTCTTTCCTTACAATATATCTGTCAAGATCCTGATTGGATTAGGTATTGAATGTCCATAGATTTTAGGTGGATGACATCAACACTATTTATAAAGAACCTCTTGGGCGTCGTTCATGTAACTGCATTTGTGTTATTAAGTTCACTTGTCAAAAAAGTACTTTAATACCACGTTACAACAATTCTCGTCATTTGGTTTGACTTAAGAATACAGGAGAAAAAGAAATTTCTTTCTATAGACATGAAATCAAATTTGTCATCTGAATTTGTATCTATCATGTTCCATAATTACATTATTTCAAAGTAACTTGTGCTATTTTTTCAGTCATGTTGCATAGTTAGTATTGAAACCCGCTATAATAGTGAGACATTTCGTACAAACATATATTTTGATCTAACATTAAGACACCCAGTCACTGATGATAGGGAAAACAGCTTCTGAAAGCAATGAAGCGTTTTTACAAAAATCATAATGATTACATTTCAAATAGATTGACAAATTGCAATACCTGTGTACAACAACTCAAGCCAATTCTTGAAAGTCGTTCAACATTTGTTCGAACATTTTGTTCAAATGCTCGTCCATAGTAAGGGAATCAAAAGTGATCCCTTTTTTAGTTCTAGGGAATGATGTCCCTTCATCAACAACAGTTAAAAAAGCGGGTAGCGGCATTTAAATGAAGGCAGGCAGATTCTTGAAAATAATCCCTTTCCTGGAAGATCTGTCACTGTTTCATCCCCTCATAATAGCAACTTACCTAGATTTTAAGCTTTTTAATTTCTATGTATTTATTTATTTGTTTTTTTTTTTTGACTTTTTTATTTAACAAATATGTTTTTACATATTTAAAGTATACTTTTTCTAGTCTCAAATTTCTCAAGTATGAATAAAGACTATAGACAACATGTTAAACTAATTTAAAACGCAATATATAAGGTTCTTTTGTAAATCAATATTTGCCCGAGTTTAAAATTAAAACCTTTAACTTGACAGCTTGTCACATTTAACATGTTCTCTGCTATATGTTTTTTGTTTTCTGGGGTTTTTTTTATTAATTTGTTTTTCTTTTAATTTAATTTTATTTTATTTTTATTTTATTTTCATTTATTATAATTATAATTATTATTATTATTATTATTATTATTATTATTATTATTATTATGAAAATACTTCGTGATGATGAGCGTGTGGCAAATTTTGGGTTATCTAAGTACCCTAATAGCTTAAGTTCTGATCTTGAAAATGTTTTACAATGTTTTTTTTTTTTCGTACCCCACCTGGGTATACGCAGGAACTAGTATGAGAAAGATTGCCAGTTTGCATATCTAAAATCTTTTATTTTCTTCGGGCATTCCGTTTAATTTTTTTTTTTTTTTTATTTTTTTTTTATTTTTTTTTTATTTTTTTTTTTTTTTTGTTTTGTTTTTTTTTGTAAATCTGAAACGGACCGGCAAAGACAAAGAATTTTGATCGTGGCATAAAAAAAACCAGTAAATCAACTCCATTTCAAAGAGGTACGGACGGGCAGTTCTCTAGTTAAAAGTCTTCATTGGCTTCATTGGCTTATTGTTCCTTTGAATAAACGTTTAGTTAACGACACTAAGAAATTAATCTCTAGAAAAAATTTCCTACATGTCTTAAGATAGCGCTAACCTGCTTAATATGATTTACGATAATTAGCATTTTGGCTATAACGGTTTCGATGTAAATTTAGTGTTGCTTTCACTACCAAATAAGCGATTCCCATTTATGTGCATTCAGACACATAAGGAAAAAAATACAAAAACAAATTATAAGATTCTAAATGTCTGTGGTATCTATGATAAAATCAATGAGTGGAACATTTTTTAACTATCTCAAATAAGATCAGACAAATTTCTTATTGTAGCCAAATACAATTTGTATAATAATTCTGACGGTCTAGAAGACAGAAAAATGTTACGTTCGAAATGCTTTAGGTTCGTTAAATCTGTTGAAAGGCTGAGAATCCGTGCAATTAAATGAAATATAGAAAAACGAAATATACGTTTCTCAAAACTCCAAACAGCGGACATTTGGTGTTAACATATAAATTGAAAGCCTGTTCATGTTTTAAATTCATTTATTTAATTTTTAAAAAAATACATTACACCACATAACCTTGGCTTTAGATAAATTATGTCACAATTTGTAGTAATTTAACATCATTGGAAAGCATATATAGATTTTTATACTTAAATAACTACATTGGTATTGCATCTTAAAATTTTGTTGTTAAAATTCATTATCTGTCCCCAAAGGATCTTTATTACCCTTCCAATCAAAAAATTTGAACTCTTAATAAAAATCATATCGTTATGGATTATTTATTTATTTATTTATTTATTTATTTATTCATTTATTTTATTATTTTTTTTCATTGGGTTCACTGCATATACAAAGACTGTCGGTTTTTTTTAATTTGAATACCATTATTTAGTAAGCGGGATTTTCGCTACTCAAAAACAAACCAACTGGATAAAATAAATAAAATCAGCCGTTTTTTTATTTAATGACAGTGATGTAAATAATGGAGCGGTGTGTATGTGTAGTTACATGTATGTGATAACGTTTTGTTGAATAAGCCTCGATTTCATTTTGATAATAAAATAGACAAAGAGGTTACTGTTACAGTACCAAGTTTCATGTCATGAAAATCAAAATAAGTGATGTTTATGAAACGAGCATTCTCTGATAGCTATATATTTATCCCAGTAACCTTTATTATTTATTTCAATTTATAAATTTTATTTTGTTTTATTTTTGTTCATAAATAGATTTTACCAATAACTAAGTTCATGTGGTGCGTTATTGTGGAAGTGTGTCCTATTTGCACTGTATTGGTGCGTACATTTACTTACGACGGTCTTCATAGTGCTAGCTTATTCGGCTGCAATATCGCATATTATCCATATTATCCCTCTCCTCTCAGTCTATTATACTGGTACTGTACCAACCACTTACGGCCTACGACAATATTTCTTTATAGAATATCTTTCTCACTCGTGGGTGACCGACAACAGGGAAACTTCCTAATTTGAAGCTCAATAACCGGACATGGTAGCCCCTTGACATTCTATTGGCCGGAAAATTCATTTATTTAGAAACCCGAATAATTGACTAAAGTGCAAGTGGTCTGAAATCAACGAAATTTTCCGTTATAAGGCTTAACCGACATGTCTTAGTAAATGTTTTGGTCGTCTTTTTTAACAAAATACATTTTATCTAACCCCAGCATAAGGATTGATATAAAAACTGGTAGCAATTTTAAATCATTGACAAGTATCGGCAATGAACTGGGGTACCAAGCATTGCAAATACACATATTAAAATTAGTAAAATAAAGAGTTTGCAATATAAACATGATGCATTTGGTCAATAACAAAACAAAAAACAGAAACTAAATTGTCCTACAGGATACCTTTTTGAAAAATTATGTTGGCTGCTGTCACTGTCTCTGTGGCTTATTGATAGAGCGCCCGCATCGAAAGTGAAAACTCGCTAGTTTATTCCCCGGTCTTGTTACATATCAGAGATACTGCTTTCTAGCCTGTCGTTAAACATTACGAATCCAAGTATGCGGAGAGTGGTATGTTTTTTCTGATTCGTACTGATTCGTAAAAATAACCTTCATTTTACAATATAATAAGTCAACATAAACACCAAGGATTCAGTCTAATTCTATTACGTTATTAATTAATTGATTTATTCCGTTCAAAATTAGTTAAACAGCCTTTACAAATATAACCTTTATGTAAACATGATATGTCTGAAGTGTTTCTTTTTGTATTATCTTTCCGATTTGATATGTAATTAATCTAAAAGTTTAACACGCGTAATTGATTTGAAATTTAATATCCAGATGTTTGGAATTTAATTGAAAGTCAATATTTTACATTTTATAAGTCACTGATATGTGTCTAGGAATTTTAAATATTGTTTAACTTTGACTGGTGTAATAACATAACAAGAAAGGCGAGAAAATCAAACTTAATCAATGTTGTAATAAGTGATTGACATTCCTCACAGTGCCCCCTTCACGTTTGAATGCTTTTAATACATAGAAATCTTTTTAATATTTTGATAATACAACCTTAAATAGCCTGGAACAATAAACCACTGTCTCACTCAATTTATGCCTGGCAAAATGAAACCACTAACCATTCTGCATTATTAGGCGTTTACGACGCATGCTCTGAATTGCTAAGAAAGCACATAGTGCTTGATTAAATGTGACTCGTAGTAATGTACAAGACAAAGAAATATTACTTTCATGCCTGTAAAAAATACCTTGATTCTTGGAGACATAAAATTGATTTCATCACGGATAGTAAAATATCGCTGGTGCGACGTCAAAAAACATTATTACTAATCAACCAAATTATCAGTGAGGTGCAATAAGAATATTTGCAAGACACGAACCATTTATGTTATATCACGACTTTAGTGGTTCCTAAAAATAATTATTATTCCACTTTATAATAATTCAACGCGGATAACACATTACAGGTAGTCATGTCAAGCAGAATTGTTCAAGAAAGTTGATTAATTCCGTTCAAAATACGTTTAACGGCCTTTACAAATGTCACGTTGATATAAACATTATATGTCTAAAGTAACATACAAGTATTTGTATATGTCTTTCTGATTTGGAATGTAAACAATCTGAAAATTAATCGAGTAATTGTTCTGAAATTAAATATCCAGATTTTTTAAATTTAATCAAAAGATGTTATTTTACAATTTATGTCAATGATAGGTTTCTAGGAGTGTTTTATTGTTTTACTTTGACGGGTGTAAAAATATGATAAGTAAGGCGAGAAAAATCAAACTTAATCAATTGTGTATTAGTGTGATAGACATACCTCATCGTGCTTCCCGTCCTTTTTTAATGCTTTTAACACGTTGCAGCGTTTTATATATTTTAAAAATACAACCTAACCTTTAAAATAAGCCCCTGTCCCACTCATTGTATGACTGGCAAAATAAAACCACTCAAGATTCTGTAATATGAGACGTTTAGGACGCATACAATGAATTAATATGAAAGCACTTAGTGCTTTCTTCAATGTGGTTCTTAGTAATGTTCAGAGACAATGAAATATTACTTTTATGCCTGTCATAAAAAAATCTTTACGCCTAGATTCTTGAAGACATAAAATTGATTTCGCCGCAGATAGTCAAAATGATGCTGGTGCGGTGTCGAACAACATTATATCTAACCAAATAAATATTTATTGAGGTGCTATAGAAATACTTGCAAGACACAAACCATTTATGTTACATCACGACTTCGGTGGTTCCTAAAAATTAGTCTAATTCAACTATATAATGATTCAATACGGACACCACCACATTTCAGGTTATCATATCTTGCAAGGTTGTTCAAGAAGATTGATTAATTCCATTCAATATACGGTTAACAGCCTTCACAAATGTCACGTTGATATAAACATGATATGTCTAAAGTAATATATTTGTTATTTTTTGTTACAAGTTTGTATATGTTTCTGATTTGGAATGTAAACAATCTGAAAACTTAAAACAAGTAATTGTTCTGAAATTAAATATCCAGATGTTTGGAATTTAATCTAAAGTCGATCTTTTACAATTTATAAGTCACTGATAGGTATCTAGGGTGTTATTTACTGTTAAACTTCGACTGGTGTAAAAACAAAAACAAGAAAGGAAGAGAAAAATCAAACTAAATTATATACGGATGATTGACATTGCTCATAGTGCTTTCCTTCCCTTTTCAATGCTTTTAACACGTAGCAGTGTTTTTGTATATTCTAATAATAGAACCAACCTAAACTTTAACAATAAGCCGCTGTCCCACTCAATTAATGACTGGCAAAATGAAGCCACTCTAGATTCTGCATTTTTAGACGTTTAGGACGCATACTCAGAATTGATATGAAAACACTGAGTGCTTTCTTTAATTTGGTTCTTAGTAATGTACAGAGACAATGAAATATTACTTTCATGCCTGTCATAAAAATAATTTACACCTAGATTCTTAAAGACATAAAATTGCTTTAGTCGCGGATAGAAAAAATATATCTGGTGCGACGTCAAACAACATTATAACTAATCAACACAATATTTATTGAGGTGCTATAAGAATACTTGCAAGAGACGAACCATTTTTGTTATATCACGACTTCAGTAGTTCCTAAAAATAAGCCTTAATTCACTAATAATTCAACACGGACTTTACATTCCAAGTAATCATTTCAAGCAAGGTTGTTTAAGAAAAGTGATGAATAAAGTTCAACATGTGTTAAACGTTTTTACAAATATCGCGTTAGTGTAAGCATGATATGTCTAAAGTAATTATTTGTATATATCTTTCTGATTTGGATTTGTAATCAATCTGAAAGTTTTATACCCATAATTGTTAAATATCCAGATGGTTGGAAATTTATCAAAAGTTGATATTTTATAATTGATAAGTCACTGATAGGTTTCTAGGAGTGTTATTTACTTTTAATCTTTGACTTAAAATATAATAAAAAGGCAGAGAAATATTAAACTTCAATGTTAGGGTGATAGACATACCTCATAGTGCTTCCCTTCCCTTTTAAATACTTTTAACACGTAGACAGCTTTTTAATATATTGATAATACAACCTAAAAAATTCCTGGAACAATAAGCCGCTTTCCACTCAATTAATGACTGGCAAAGTGAAACCACCTGACATTCTATATTTTAGGCGTTTTGAACACATAGATTGAAATTATTTGAAAGCACTCAGTGTTTACCTTAATGAAGCGCTGAGTAATAGGGAAATGCAATGAAATATTACTCTCATGCACGTTTAATGTCTGGTTCACAACCTGTTGTGTGTTGGTTTATTTTATTTATTTATTTATTTCAAATTTATCTAATGACTTGTTCTGTTTGCATGTTCTTACCTGAAACGTTTATTATGTTACGTTGACCGTTGTCAAGTGCATATTTTACACGATGCTTTTGCGTAAAACAATCTTTTCCATTTAACTTTTTAAGCCATGGTGCATTTCAGACAACGAGCTTTTGGCATTTGAAACCAATGATGATACAAAATAAATGAATAGGTTTGTAAAAAAATGCATTCTTGGTATAATTTCATGTTTAGAATATATAGTACATGTAGATCTTAATTAAGAAAAATTAATAATTTAATTACCTATGTAGATGATTAAATTGGCAATAGGATAATTAACATCAATACAATATTTATTCTTGTGGAGTGGAGAAGATTTGAGAAATATGCTTAACGTCCTAGTTAAAACCCTTTACCTATTGAAGACGGTCAGTGCTGGGATGGCTGAGGAAACCTGAGAAAACAACAGACCTTTGGTATTTGAACTGACAAATTTTCTTACACATTGATCAGTCCGAGAGGTATATCAGGTCTAGGCAAGGAATGACACTGTGCTAGGTGTGTCGTTTTAGACCATTCAACCCCTGATTAACACTTGCTCCATCAACTAAAATAGATCATTAATAGATTATAAAAGCAAGTTGCTTTATTTTCTGGTATGGATTGGATATTTAAATTTTAGGGAAAAATTATTTTGCATCGAAGAGAATAAAGACAGCAAAAATTTTATCTGTTGTATAACTTATACGATATGAAATGGTTATATTTTTAATAAGCGAATATTTTGAACTTAATGCAACCTTTAAAAGTCGAAATAAGGAACAAATGTCCGAATAGGACAAAAACGTAGCCCCGTTCAAAAGTATCTATGTACGCCTTTGCTTTGGCTAACATGCCGTTTAGGAGTGATTTTTCGCGCAAGGAGACGTAAGCAACCTCTGTCACTTTCAAAAGGTTTCTTTCCTGAATTTCAAATTGCCGTCTTTCGGACAAAGTTTATAAGATATGTTTCAATAAATTCTGAAACCAAAATTTAATTTAATTTTTATGTCAGTGTAAGTGTTTAGCATATTTCTAGAAGGGGTTTGAATGCTAAAATTATTTAAAAATCGTATATAGATGTACAATTTTATTTGTATTTTGGCATTTTTTCTGCAATCAAGTATCTATGTCCAAATCTAAGAAAAATTATTTTCAAAGCACCTGGATGATAATGATGACTTTGACTCAATGTAATTGCTCGCAACCGTTCAATAGACATGAACATTTTCCGCGCGAACGCAAAGGAAAGCAACCAATCTCTTCAACAGGCATCAATGAACTTCGATCAAAATTGTATGATGTGCTAACAATCATAGAGGGTACTTACATGTAATCATTTGACCTCATTTTTAGACTCATTATTTCAGATCTTTTGAAGGTGACCAATATATCAAACTGATCAATATTTTTTTTTTAAAAGGACATTTCCTTTCTTTCTTTTCATCTGGGCACAACATCAATATTTCTTAGTCTTAAGTCATTAAGATTTCATCATTTTACAGGAAACCGAAAGTACATCTGCGGGTATATCACATTACAATAAGGCAATAACTCACCGAAATATTATGGAACCGGATATTTTGAAATGATCTATTGTCATGGCAACCATTTCTATGAAATAAACGGGAATTATTGCTTAAGACGAATCATTAATGTCACACTTAATAAATTAATAGACAGGTTTATATGAATTTCATGTCTAGAATTTCGAATCGTACATTTTACAGCAATTAAAAAGTATTAAAAACGAACATATTCAATAAGCATTAACTAAGAGTCGAATTTACATTAATATGCGATGACATTATCAAAGTTACAAAATCAAAAGTACAAAGCATTTTGTTTTGTTTTTGTTTTTTATATATATTTTTTTCAAATTTTGATAGCCTTTGTTATAAATAGACAGGAAATAAGTTGTATCACATGGAATATGATTTGCATTAACGATCTTTATATGTTATCAGAAAACTGATGCTTTTATTTTTGATTGACAGTTTAATATGTTTCAATTTGCAGGTTTAATACATTTCATATTTCATACAAAATCAATTTTTTATATTTTAGCTGATGAGTAATAAAACTCAGAATGACGGCAGAAATGAACTTTTCTACACTACATTGATCTCAGTTTTCAAATTTAAACAGATTTGTTGACCATCCCTTAGTATATACATGTCAATTAAAAACAAAGAAACAAACTTCTTTGGAATTAATTAGTAATATCTTGAAAAGATATTACAGCATTTGACATTTGTTTTTTTCATAACATTTAAAAAATTAAGAACTAAAATAGTTAATCCTGAAAGTTACTCATGATTTTTTCTATTGTTTTGAAGTATTAGACATGATCATACAATCGTAAACATGCGTTATTTGGAACATTCGTTTTATCAAAATGTTTCCCAAAGGTCAAAATCAAGAAATAAAACAATAATTTATTCTCAAGACCAAAAATAAAAACATAAACAAATTGTGTTTTAAATCTTGAAATTTAAAAATAAAATAGAATATCAGAGAAAAAACTCTAGAACTTGTACATCAAAATTTAACTGGTATTTGTTTTATATCTACTACCCCTGAGCGGGTACCGCTGCTGGTGGAGTAAAACTCCCCGAGGGTATCCATAACTCAGTAGGCAGTACTTCGTGCTGTCAGAAATTGTACCATTTAGCAAATTTTTCAGCCGTCTAAATTTAAAATTTATTTAAAACTAAGGTCTGTTCCCTCATGCAAAGCGTTCCTTAGCTGGATTTGGATTTATATAATTTTGGAACTTTAGATTCATTATTTTCAACTGTTTGGCTTATGTTTTTTATCTATCAAACTTTTCGGTCTTAGTGTCACTGAGGAGGAATGACTTTCCGAAATGTGCACATCTGGCACATCAAAATTTAACTGGTATTTGTTTTATATCTACTACCCCTGAGCGGGTACCGCTGCTGGTGGAGTAAAACTCCCCGAGGGTATCCATAACTCAGTAGGCAGTACTTCGTGCTGTCAGAAAATGTACCATTTAGCAAATTTTTCAGCCGTCTAAATTTGAAATTTATTTAAAACTAAGGTCTGTTCCCTCATGCAAAGCGTTCCTTAGGTGGATTTGGATTTATATAATTTTGGAACTTTAGATTCATTATTTTCAACTGTTTGGCTTATGTTTTTTATCTATCAAACTTTTCGGTCTTAGTGTCACTGAGGAGGAATGACTTTCCGAAATGTGCACATCTGGCACATCAAAATTTAATTGGTATTTGTTTTATATCTTTAACTTTCTTACTTTTGAACTCAATTTGCCTTTATGAGAAAAAATACTCTGGCATGCTGAATTAAATAATATAATTGTTAGTTACAATCGTCAGGCTCTATAAGATTTCCTTACCTAAAATCTGACAAATTAAAAAAAAGAATAATTTCTTAAATATGCAGGATTTAAGATGCCTTATTGAAAATCACTACAAGCTAATTAATATATATCTTTTTTCAGTTATGTCAAAAATATTTATTCAAATTTCCAAAAGAGACTGCCAAAATTTAAGTTAAGGGAAATCTTAGTTAGGATGTCATTATGAAACTGGGCCCAGATATTTAGAAGAAATATTCTCAACTGGAATTTTAATATTATAATGCTTATAAAAGCAAAATATTTTAACAATATCCTCATACAAGTGAACAATTCCCAGTTGAATGCTATTACTAATTCGAATTTAGTGATACCAAAAAATAAACAAAATATTGATTAAGACTAAAGCTACATTGACATTATACAGTTTACATGGCTTATAGTACCGTCATTTTGTGTGATAAAACAATGATTAAATTAACTTAATATCAATTTAATTCCTAGAAATCAAATATTTTTTATTATCAACACCTCTTTACCTGTGTTCTTATTTGTTGTAAGTGTTTGTGATAAATAAGAAGTGTTTACTTTTGTCATTGTTGTTGATCAAGGGAAATAACTTTCATATTGACTAGATATGGAATAGAATTGACCCGATATCATTGGGCAAGTCGGGTCAGAAGTCAACTTATAAAGACCATATTATCTATATTAGGTGACATCTGACCAGACTTGCCGAATGATATTGAAACTTTACAGAGGTAGGATACATTTTAAATATTCTTCTTTGAAAAGTTATTATTCCTGTCAGTGGGGACCAATAAGTTGAATCTTTAGAGGGGTCCAATGATATTTTTTTTTTTGAAAAGTATTTCATTCTGCAAAATATCCTTCAAAAGATGTGAGATATATTGACCAATGGACCTGATTTTGCATGTATTTCATTTATTTATATATTAATATATTAAAGGTATCAGAAACGTTGTTTTGTAAAGTTACACATGTAAGAGTGTCACGTGATGCCAACCGATAACATTCATAAGTTATTGTGAGATATTATGGTGAGTCTTATTGTGTGCACACGTTTCATGTGCGTTTTAGGTGTAGTGTATATGCATATTGTTGGTGGTGAGTAGTATAGCCATTTGAGGTATTAAAGTCACAGATATTCGATACATTTTTTACATAAACAATTTATACTTTTTTTTTACTTGCCAGAATGTCAGGATTTTTGAATGACGCGTTTTATATTTTACTATGCATAAATACTGGTATGTACATAAAAGGATATCAATACTCAAAACAATATGTATGGTTTATTTAATAATTGATTGTTTGAACAGAGTGAATTAGAAAATTTTGCCTGTTATTTATTAGTACACAAACCAGTGCATGCCATACAAAAAGAAACCTTTTAAAGACATATATTTTTTATTCTTTCAAAACATCAAATTTTAACAGAATCTTGTAGTTATGTGTTTTCAACAAAAATTTATCTTGTACCAATTAATCGGTGAAGAGTTTAATATTGCCCTTAAATTAGACTAATGACGTGTTTACAACGTCATAATCAAGACACTGACCATCCTTTGATTAACTATATTGACAACTTTATTTATGTAACAGGAAATCAAAACGTAATTGGTAAATGTATACCTATTAAGAATTGACAGCAAAGCCTAGTTTATCGAGTCCATTAAAGGTTTCAATTAGGTGATGTCAATTAGCGCTTAATTTATTTATTAATATGGGAGAAATCTTAAAAATACCTAGTTATTTCTGTAAATGCTAAAAAACAGCGTGTGATATTTTCCGTAATTGAGATTATTAATACCAGTGACGTCATAGAAATGCTAGCTTTTTTCTGTAAAAGCTTATGTTACCGTTTTATTTCAGGTTTGTAGTCGAGATTATTTGTTAATTAATACGAGTGACATCAAAAACAATTCTTGTCACTTCTATAAAAGCTTTAGCGAAACGTGTGATATTTTCCGTATTTAAGGTCTGTAATCGAGATTATAGCTGATTTTTTAACAATGAAAAAACTTATAAATCATTTCAGGTAATTTCTACTTAATTATTATGTCATTCAGCTCAGAATCATAGATATGTTTTGTCGCGGTAGGTGAAAGTAATTTCCTTTCGTTCTTGGTTTCACATTGAGTTAAGAATAAAAACAGATTTTTTTATAAAGAGATGATTTTAAAAAATGTCGGTGCTGTGCAAGTGTCTGTCTTGGCCTGTAGATATGATCACAATTTTAACCAAAGTGTATTCTTTGCACAGTCGTATTGTTTCTTACACATGACAGCTTGATAACCTGCAAATGAAGGATTCCAGACATTTTATATTAATAAGCACTCCCGGATACAGACTTTAACTGCAATATTATTAACAAGTTTATGTCAAAAATGTTTACATTGTTTGTCTATTTCTCGTGGCGTATACTTACACCTTTTTTGAATTTGTATTACATGTGCAAGTAAAGTCTTCCTCATTTAATAAGAAAAACAATAATCGTCTTTTTTAAGAATAAAATTTTGAAGTTTAAATGAATGCATACAAAAATAATGAAAGATTACATTTAGCTAAGATTATATTAAGACCGCAAGACCTACACTTTGAGCGAGCGTAGAGTAATGCAGTGTGGAGTATTTTACACTGTTTTCAATTTCTTTTTACTGATTTTGATGCGGTCAATTTTAAATTTGTAATTTAAACTTAAAGAACTCCAACAAACAAACTGAAAAACGTTTTCATATAAGATGCCAAAAGGAGGATAAGAACGTAGACTGTAGGCACTGTTGTAATTAGATATCCGCGCCAGACAAACTAGCAACCACACACACACACACACACACACACACACACACATCATTAAGGCTGCATGCATTAAGTCTATCCATTGTTGAAAAGAAAATTTTCTAAAAAAATTTTTATAAATATAAATTGGTTGTTGTTTTTTACGATCTGTGCGGTTAATTTCCTTAAGTTCTCCTTATTAGCCCATTATAAAAGAAGATCCTTAAGCTTGGGTAACTCTATAAAATGTTCTTTATTAGCTTGGAGCATGGGCGCAACTTCTACATGGTGTCTTCCTACTTGGCCAACATTTTAAAATTTCTGATTCCCACTTCGCGAACATTGTCAAATACACAGTTAAGATCTCACCTTGAAAGTTTTTGCTTTTTCAGGATACATGTGTTTCTTGAATAATATGGTAAATCTTGATTAATCATTTAAAGAATGTTGTATTAAATATAATTATTATAATATAATAATAACGGACACTATATGAATGAGAATATTTATTGTTCTATACATTTCCCTAATATTTACTTTTAATTTGACCAAGCAAAATAAAAAATTGAATAAGAAACTATACAAGGCCAGTCTTAAGTTCCGTGCAAGTTTTCTAATGTCATTTTATTTTCAACATTCAAAATTCAAATTGTCAGACTGTTTTTTTCTTTCTTTTTCTTCTGGCGTCAGGATATTTTTATAAATTGATTATTTTTTCTCAAACCTCATATTATCTTGTCTTGGTTATACACTGAGTTAAGTAGCATAGAAAATAAGAAAACCGAATGTATTTCCCCACACAAGTGTTAATAATGGATAGGGTATACATGCGTTTTTGTTTAAAGCAGATTATTTGTCTTTTACAGTAGTTTCACCAATTCAGTAGCTCAGTTGGTAGAGTGATCGCTTCGTTTGTGGAAGTTCGGGGTTTGAACCGTGGCTGGGACTAACCAAGCCTTAAAGATTGGTAGTTACTGTTCTTTTCCCAAGCATTCAGCATTTAGAAATGAAAGTCGCGGGATCCTTTAGAGGAGACCTTAAAAACCTATGCCCCTCCCTGCACCTTTTCCTTAGAGCACTGCAGACCACTTTACATATAGCTGGTGACGTCTAGATCTAAGTCAAATATTCTTGACTGGGACGTAAAATCCAATTAAATCAATCAAATCAATCTTTAATATCGACGATACTTAATACAGCGCTATGCAGATGGACTTATCTAAGGAAAACAGAACTATATAGAACCATACAAGATTGATCTGAATAGAGAGCTATGCTTGCCAATCGACATGGCCACGTGATTGATTAATTGATTATTTGATTGAATGATACAACATAATTTAAATCATGTTTAGCAATAACAAAGACACATAAAATATTCTAATAGTGTTTAAAGAACACTTTATATTAAATACTTGCAATGGGAATGAGCATTGTAGCCGATAAAAGATCCAAATTGTCTCCGAGATATAGGTCAAGTATTAATAAGCAAGGTTAATATCACCAATCATTTACGTTGGCATTCTTCATCTAATAGATCTTATTAAATTAATAAAGATGTCTTTTATTTCGCTTCATTTATTTATTTGCTTTTAAGTTCAGTGAAGAGTAAAATGATCAAACACTGAGAAAAAAGAGATTTAATATGTCTAAGGATATAATGTTATTTCAAAGGGTTTTTTTCAAGAAAAAGAAGAAAGACTGAGATCCGATTGTACAATCTTAAAATTGTTTTTAACTTTATGTAAAATCATGCTTGTCATTTTACGATTGACTTATTTATTAAAGTATTTTGTATCATCAAAAGCAAATAATTGCTTTTGTTCGAGTCACTGTGTCTATGACAATGAACGGTGAATTATGCTTTATTTTCATAGAAAAACCGTTTAACTTGATTAACGTTTATTAGATTTCCTATAAAAATTTTGCATTATTTACTGTCAATCATTTTGTGAAGAGGTCACGCATTGCAAGATTGTTTCGAAAAATATATATATTCCTTACACGGCCAGTATTATTAGTTCAAGTTTCGGGGATTATAATTTACTATGGCGTGAATGTTTCATGGTTTATACGGTATGGTAGAGCTTGTTCCCACTACAGGAATTTTCTAAAAGCGGCTTACAAAAAATTGTTTTCTCAAGGATATTGCAAACCTAGGCTAATAAAGACCCTTAAATATAAATTTACAATTTATGATCTGGTATGTTTGTGCATTATTACTGCATTGATTTAATACATTAAATTGACAAACCAAACCAAGGGTTAGCAATGTAAAAGCATCCGACGACGCAGGATTTTTAAAAAATGTGGTTTTCTTCTATTGTGCTAGGTCCAAGTTAAACAATTCTTTCTTAAATAAGAGTTTACTTTACTTTAATCTTACAAATTTTGAAAACCTAACTATTTTGTTAATTCTTAAGATGTTCTGGAATTTTAGTGTCTCTTTGAAGATCACTCCATACTTATAACATCTGATTTCAAATTTGAAAGATCTTTATTTGTACGTCCAAAACACAATTAACAGAATTTTCTAAACTAAAAATAAGAAAAATCTTAGTAAAAACATCATTATGGAACCGGGGCTAGAAAGCATTTGAAATAAATAAACCGTGCATAGTTATCGAGAACATCCGTTTTAATGATGGAAGAGCAAATTAATAGGGTTTTATGTCTTCGTTAGAATTACTTAACTTATACGTACGTTATTGTAGATAAAACAGATTTTAAGAATAAAATAAATTTTTGTAATTAGTTCTTTGACATGCATTGCTTTTACTTTGGTTACATTTAGACCACATCTGCAGACGATTTAATTCTAGAAAAAAGGCAATTATCTCAGGTGACATTGATGTATTTGCTAATAAGACAAACCTTATGTTTAAAGGAACGATAACTTGTGTGATCTGCTGTTATCCGTCTTCCCTACAATACCTAGTGAACATATATAAATATTTAACATTCTGTCACAGTATATAAATCACACAAGTAGTGTTTTTATGGTTTGGTCTATGTTTTAAAGGACAAAAATTTAAAATTTATTAACATTGAGTTATTGCTCTCTCTCTCTCTCTCTCTCTCTCTCTCTCTCTCTCTCTCATGTATACAAATACGCACCCAAACACCCCCCACACATTTCTTGTCAATTGTAAGCTACCAAAACGCATTTAATTGTCTCTTTTCAAAGTATATAATTCACATATCAATATCATCGTTTCCAGTTATTCAAACTATTTGATAGCCTGATTTTGCAGTTCTAATTCATGCTTTTTTTAAATTATCCTTTTTTGTTAATGTATTTTTTTTATATTTTTTCATTATTTTCACAAGACTTCTATAAAATCTTAATTTAAAAAGATTAAGCTGTTAAAATGTTCAAACCCTTAACGTGAATTTGATGTAATTTTTGTCTAAAGTCATTTCAGGGATGATCTCTCTGCTTAAATAACATCGATTGCTTCGAGATTGTTAACTTAGGAATGTCTCGTGTGTTTCAGTGTATTTTTTACGCCTGGCAATCAAATCTGCCGTCATCACAAGATGTCGTCGTAAAAAATAAGGAAAAAATTGTCATATAACAGCCAGTGTTATCGGCCGACCAAGGGTAAAAAATGTTTTGCTTAATGTCTCAGTCAAATATTTTTATTTGTTTACAAGGTGTTTTTTCTGTGAAGGATAAAAGAAAACAATCCCAATCATTGCCTCCGGACAAATGAATCTTCAACAGGTTAACTTAAAAACACAAAACTATGCACAAAAAGGATTGAGGCAGTGGTGTTGAATCTGGCGATGGTTCTTCAATCCGTCTTACCATTAGGCCTTATGCGTTTCAGCCAAGAGTTGCAATGTTGTGATATATTTAACAGCAAAATAAAAATCTTTGCACTGTTGCGAAAATTGATAAAATTTTGATAAACTACGTCTTTGACATTTTCATTATTTTACAATTATCGCCAAAACATGTAACTTATAAATACCTATGGATTTGTAATTACCGCGCAATAACTTTTCAACAATAAATCTTATTCACCATCGCCCATATGACGTTATTAATTAGGTCATTGTATGGCAATTATCAACTGTTTTGAACAATTTATTTAATCACTCTTAGTTGAAACTGAATCAAATAGGAAATGCGTTGACAATTACAACGAAAGCCACATGGTATAGGAAACAATCCTCATAACCTTAACGTTTTATGTATCACAGTTTGGTATCTATAAATCAACATTTATATGTGGTTGTGTTGTAAATCAAATTAGGCGTTAAGATTTATTTTTCCATTTTTGTTCAATATTCATTATTGAAAATATGAATTTAAACATATTCAATAATATTGCTGCACTTTTAAGTTAGGTCAGCTTGTATTATTGTTTATATGAAAGAAAATTTGCTTAGAAATATGGAATAAGGCCCATAAATGCAATTAGGCAACAAAAATTTGTTTTAATATGTTTCTGAATATTTTATAGAACTTTTTGGTAATACATATTAATTGGTACATTATTCGATACAGCTATTGATTAACAAAGAAGTGAAATGCGTTAAAGTAACAGTAATTTACCTCCATGTTTAGATTCTTTCAATAAGTCTGCACTAAGATTATGAAGAAAGTCAAAGTTTATGAGAAAACAAATGACCTTCGGCAAACAAACTTTTACACTTTAAATTTGTTCGAGCAAGATTTGAGCCTAAACATTTTGATCCGTAAGATCTCGCTTAAACCACCTGATCGCCAAGGCTCCTGAATGAACAAAGGGTGCATACCTTTATAACAGTGCATCATGTTGCAGTCTACAGTAAAAAATTATTGATTTTAAATTATGTTTCAGTAAATATTTTGTTTCTTCTGATGTTGTTATGATGTTCTTTTCGTGCATTTGTACTTAATAACAAACCGTGCGATAATACACAAATCAAACATTGATACAACATATAATACTGCTATATATAAGTAGTTAAATCCAAAGAAAAGGGATTTACTTTGACATTAGACAAGTAAGCTAAGGATTGGAATAAGTATGAAAAAGTACATGGCAAATCATAAAAAATTACTTGTACACGATATTAACATTTGTTTACATTATTAATCTGATGCTGAGTAAAAATGACACATCACATTTTATCATGTGACATGATAATTATTTATAAACAAATTTAGACCATTTACAATCATCCATTAAATTAAAAAAAATGATAAAACGCTCAAAGTTTGTTGTAATTTTATTAAAATTCATTTGCAGGACTGATATTTGAATTCTTAAGCATGAATATTTTTTTATGATGAGGATTGTTATCCAAAGCTTTAGTGGCAACATGTTACTCTGTGTGTGGCGATGGTAAATGCTGATGCACATATTTCGAGGACTAAGTCCGAGTCAATGAAATATACCAATCTATATTCAAGTAAATTGGATTTCTATGAAAAGTTTCTGATATTTACTGTTATAAACACATGATCCAGAATAAAAAATAATGAAGCCTAAATAAAACGGAATTTTAGCGCAATATTTAATCTTTTTTATTCGTTTAAATTTAATGTGTAATGATAAATTTGAGCTATAAAAATCTTTAAGATTTACATTTCAACCGTAATAAATGATAACATTTTTGACGTCATATCATCCTCATCTATAACGAACAAAATATTTATCTAAAAACCTTAATTTAGTAAAAATTGTTGTGACTTGTAACAAATATTTTGCCTCAATGATGTTTGTAAAATTTCAGTTTACTTTAAGCTTTCGGTTTTCGACTCACCGAATAAATATCAATTTTTCTTCCTCAAATGAGAATATTTTGGATTCTGTTCGGTTTATTCTGATTTTCTTAATTCTCACTCTTTTTTATGTTCATCGCCATGGTGTCGATACAGATAAAAAATATATGGTGACAAAACAGCTCATTGTCTACTAAATCTTTCAATTTGTCAAAAAAACCTTGGTTAATCTACACCTTGTATGACTGCTAAATTTGATATCTTTATAAAAGTTTTCTGTTTTCTGATAAAATTTGAAAATAAAAGAGATCTAAGACTATGTCTACAAAGGACCAACATTGGAATCGAACGTATTTCAAAGTAATCTTAATAATAAACTCTTAATGACTTTTAATAAAAGTGTTTTTTTATTCTGATAAATTATTTAAGCATTTCTTTAAATGTAATTTAATGTAATTATCCAGAATTACATATTTTAACTTTTGATGATATTATGTAAAATAAATATTTACTCAATTTGTTTTAGATTTCTTTAAAGTTCTCTTATTTGACGCTATCTTAATAACACACTTTTTTTATGTCCCGTTATCGTTTAGTATTGGTATTATATAATTTTGTTATAGCGTGTATTTGATGGTTCTTGACAATGTGAATAATAAAACTTAAATCTTTTTGAATTTTTCTTTAAATTTGATATCTTAATTTTTCAAAATTATTTCACGTCTTACGGAATAAGATAACTTAATATTTCTCAGCTTATTATATCAAATAGTTTCAGACAAATCAGGATATTAAATAGCGGCTATAATGAAAGTTAAACATCATTTAAAACTTAATCCTGCCCGTTTAGATTTGTAACAGCTGAGAACAATTAATTTATGATTATTTTCGACAAGTTATAATTTACATGAGAACGAATGCTGACAAGTTTTTCGTGACAAGTTTCTCTTTAGATTTTATATTTGACACTATAATGTAACGAAACTTATTCCATCACCAAATTTGATAACCCAGACATTTGAAATTGAATAAACATGCACAATCGTTATTTAACTGCAAGAGTAATTCTGATAGGTCAGAAGACATATTGTAAATGATTTTTTAATATATTGAAAACTAATTCAGAATAGTTTAATGTTTTAAATATAAAATTACAATTTTGTAAATAAGATTTAATAATTATACTCCCTTTTTTACCTGTATATTTTTGATAAAAATACAAATAAATTCCAGTCCTTGTCCAAATCACAATCCCGAAAACAAAGTAAAAAATTGAAAGCTGTCAAAATTAGTTATACACATGAACTTCCATCAAGGAAGTGAGGCCTGGTGCTCCAGAAGGGTAAGCACCTCCTGTCTAGCTAGCTACACCTGTCACGTGCAAGTCAAATTTGAGAAAGAAAGGAACAAAGATCTATGGTAAGTCAAATATATCCAGTATTAGTTTGGATACAGTGACTACATACTTATCAACAATATTGTGATGACGGCCATAAAACTTTTTAAGGGGGTTGTTTAGCCTAGGCTTGCAATATTCTTGCGTCAACTGTGTATTAGTAATTTTAATCGCTCACACAACACAATACTCCCACATGTCAAAAAAGCAATCTTATGTTTAAAACTCGTTTATCTGGATGAAGTATTATAACAAAATATGTTTTAATGTTGCATTCGTCGATGGTATTTGAGCTTTAATTTCAATAAATAATATCATCGGATTGACAATCAATTGTTTGTTTTTCATAAAAAAAATAATAAAATCAGTTACTATATATCTATTTTAAAAATGCTACAATAAAAAAAAAGAACAAATACCGCTCCTTTGAATGCTGTTTTAGTTTAGGTGCAAATGTACCAGTTTTCCCTAGGATTACAAATCGATTGCAAATAAACAAATATTTTAAATCTAGGCTAAAATCTCATTTAGTGAAATAATTGTGAAACCGATAACGAGTCGTATTGTGGACTCGTTACAATAATATCATGCAAAATGCTTGCAAATTGAGTTATCATACATCGATCTTTTACCAAAGTGGAATCAATATTTTCTCTCTTTTTGGGAACATTAATTCATATGAAGAATAGCACTAGAATTTAATATGAAAGCAAATGTTTATAACAGAAAAAGGTGTGTGTAACTTTAAACAAAATCACTGCAATCAATTGTTTGTTTTTCATAAAAAAAATAATAAAATCAGTTACTATATATCTATTTTAAAAATGCTACAATAAAAAAAAAGAACAAATACCGCTCCTTTGAATGCTGTTTTAGTTTCGGTGCAAATGTACCAGTTTTCCCTAGGATTACAAATCGATTGCAAATAAACAAATATTTTAAATCTAGGCTAAAATCTCATTTAGTGAAATAATTGTGAAACCGATAACGAGTCGTATTGTGGACTCGTTACAATAATATCATGCAAAATGCTTGCAAATTGAGTTATCATACATCGATCTTTTACCAAAGTGGAATCAATATTTTCTCTCTTTTTGGGAACATTAATTCATATGAAGAATAGCACTAGAATTTAATATGAAAGCAAATGTTTATAACAGAAAAAGGTGTGTGTAACTTTAAACAAAATCACTGCAATACACTATGCAAACCCAAAAACATAAACCAACAAAAGAAAAAATAAATAAGATAACATGAACCAATTACAAAATGATGGTTATTTTTTTCAATTGAAACACAATTTATAGCATTTCTCTTGTTTCAACAAATTTAAATAAATATGAGGTTTTGGAATTAGCGTTTAGTCAATTTAAAACATTTCTGAAACCTTAACCGAATTACTTTTCAAGAATTTCACATCAAATTTCAAATTATTTGATAATAATGCTCGTTTTTATCGAATTAAAAATTAGAAAAATAGAAATTATGTTTAATTCATGAAGCACATTCCTTGTTCTAGTTATAATGATTTTGCTGCAGATATAGGTTTATTAAACTTTTGTCATTGTGTATTCTTTATTAGATGAACATTTTTATATCTGTCAGACTAAAAAGGTGAATTCTGAGATTTTACAATCTCTCCTGTTTCCAAAACTAAAATAACGAGTTACAATAACACACACAAACAAACATAATGTTATTTTCTACATAATATTTTGTTTAAACTTTCAGATCGTAAAAGCTGCAAAAATGATTATGTCTGATAATTTTATTTTTTTATTTTTAGGTAAAAAGTAGATATGTTTTTTAAAAACTTTATGGATTTTTTTTTTACAAAAATGAGATACAAATTAGTAAATAAAATAATGGAGTCTTATTTATTTCATGTATTTGATATTTGATAACAAGTGAAAATAATGAAAAATATTACTTTTTATAACGAAAATATTTTAAACCAATTGGACGTTTTTTAACCGTTTCAAACAGTTACAGTTTATCAAATGTAATTATATGGTCAGGAATACTTGGACTTTATTCATTATACCAAATAAAACACGTGTATCCTTAACAATACAAAATATGTATAGATAATTTTCTTAAGCTTATCAATAATTAGATATTTTTTCAAAGTTCCTGTAAAAATTAAGCTAAAATAATTTTAGCCTACCTGACCGAAAGGTCATGTGAGTTTATGGCATGGCGGAAGATGTGTATGTGCGTAAGTGCCTGCGTGTGTGCGTGCGCGTGCGCTCGTGTGTGTGTGCATGATTTTTGAACGCTTACTTTCGACTTCTCCTCTAAAACTTTCAGACAGATTTCAATGATTCTTAGTCAGAAGCATATATGGGTAGGCGCAATTCAGATTTGTTCATCAAGAAGACTTGAAATTGTTAATTATTTTGAAAACCATTAACTTTGTGTACAAGCATGTATATTACAATGTTGTAGATATTGATATTACGACCAATTTGATATAAGGTTCAAGTTCATATGTTCAAAGGTCAAAATCATGGCTGCATAACCATCTGGTTAATGATTTGGATATTATCCATTCTACCAAATATAACACGTGTATCCTTTACAATACAAAATATGTATAGATAATTTTCTTAAGCTTATTAATTATTTAATATTTTTTCAAATTTCCTGTAAATATTTAACTAATATAATTTTTGCTCACCTGACAGAAAAGTCATGTGAGCTTATGGTATGGCATGGCGCGGCGTGTGTATATGCGTGCATGTCTGCGTGTGTACGTGCGCGCGCGCTCATGAGTGTGTGTGCATGCTTTGTTTACACTTATTTTCGACTTCTCCCCCAAAACTGCTGGACAGATTTTAATGATTCTTAGTCAGAAGTATATATATAAGAGTTATATGAATTCAAAACATTGTTAACATGTTCAGAATGACAGACTTCAACAAGATACCAAATTTTGTAACTATATGATAATCCATGTAGGAGTTGTTGCCCCTGAAATGTTATTTTTGGCTTATTAATACTAAAATGTGCATTAGCTTAAAAACTTTTATCTTTTTGTACAAGCATGTATATAAGAATATTGCAGGTATTAATATGTCAATCATGTTGATATATGATTCAAAGTCAAAGTTCAAGGTCATACTGTAAAAGAAGACTTGAAATTGTTAATTATCTTGAAAACCATTAACTTTGTGTGCAAGCATGTATATTAGAATATTGTAGATATTGATATTACGATCATTTTGATATAGGGTTCAAGTTCATATGTCCCAAGCTCAAAATCATGGCTGTATTTGGATATTATTCATTGTACTATTGTTAAATCATGCATATGAGCTTTTTAAAAATGAAATGTGATTAGACATTTATGATTAATTATTGCAGGATTTCCAAACTTGAGGAATTTTGTGAAGTTTTTGTAATGAAGTTCTTTGAAAGTTTTTGGACATTTTCTCAGGTGAGCGTTAAGGCCCATGGACCTCTTGTTTATGTATTGGTTTGATTTATTGCCTTTCTTCCGTTTTCTGTTCTTCTTCTTCTTCTTTATTATTATTATTATAATTATAAGTAGTAGTAGTAGTTTTTGTTGTTGTTTTGTTGGTGTAGTATTAGTAGTAGTGGAAGTATATTTTTTCACCACCTGATCACTTTTTGGTTCGCAGGATTTCTATGAAAAGCATAAAACAATCCCATTTAAAATTTCAGTGTTGGTTCTTGTATCACTAAAGTCTCACAATTTATATTAATCTTTTCATTTCTCCTTAACTTGATTTGAAGAGAATAACAACGTAATACTTTCATTCAAAACAATACCACATACAATATTAAAGGATAAGTACATTAATAACAACAAATAAATTATTCAGGAACATTACGAACAAATAGAGATCATTAGTAATTTGTAGAAATGAATCAAACGCGTTTTTAATTCATCTTTTGTTGTATTACAATAATCGATTACAATAAGAGTTTTAAACTGATTAACTAGTATGTAAAAAGTGAACTTTATAATGCATAATATTTTTGATTTTGTCAAAAAATTAACATTATTTTAATTGTTGTCAATCTTAAATCAAAAGTAAAAGTTCTCTTTCAGTGTCATTTTTTAGATTTACCACTGTTATCGTATCTGAAACTGTAATGTTTAGTTAACACAATACAAGTTTTTTGGATTTATACCATTTTTGTTGTTGTAACAAGTATTAAATGTTTCTAAGTAATGCAACAGACGTGTATGTCAATGTGTATCTCAACTAAAATCTTTGATATTTAACTTGAACCTTGACATTCTGAATTTAAAAAATTCGTTTCTTTTGTCCAATGGAATATGATAACTTGATATTTGTCAAAGGATTATTACCGATAGATAAAGGAAAAAAGAAATTAAGTGTTGGTTATAATGATATTTAAACATTAATCAAAACTCGAATTTAACCTTTAAGATCAGCTGAGAACGATTCATTTTTCATAAGTAACGACAAGCATTATCTTAGAAGACAAAATAAATGCTGGTAGGATGTTTAAGAGAGTTACTCTTGAAATTGCTCTTCTTTAATTATTATGTGACAAGACATATTTCTTTATCGAATATATTACAAAAACACGCGAAATTGAATAAAATATGCATTCTCACTAATTTTTTCAATCACAAGGTGTTTTTTTCAATCACTCAGTTTTCTAAATCAATTTTATATAACAAAACGTTGTTTGCTAAGTTATATTCACCCATGCTTCTCAAGATTCCATTATCATAAGTATAAGTGAAAAACCTTTCATAAAGTAAAAAAAAACACCATTTACATTGTTGTTTCTGTTGAATAAAATAAATTATATTAAAACGATAATGTGATCTACTGCTCCTGACTGTTGATCTCATTTACTTTTTAACAGGATGAAAACGTTTTAGCCAAAATTTGAAGTCGATTGCAAAATAAATAAATATTTTGAATCTTGTTAATATATATGTCTAATACTCCATTTCAGAAAAAATGCCTCATTCAGTTATGTAATTGTAAAATTAATAAAACTTCATTTTGTAAAGCTATCTAAATAAGACAATTCAAATTGCTTGAAAGTTAAATTCTCAAAGGAGCTTTTACCAAAGTGAAAATAATACTTAAGTCTTCTTTCACAAAAAGGAACATCTTCTAACATAATTATTTATTTAGGAAAAGATGTGATTTGAAAGAAATTGCTCTTTTCTGAAAATTGAAGCATAATCTTAAAAACAAAAGTTATAATCTAGAACATTAAACAACATAAATTGATAATGCATAAGAAATATACAAGATGATAGTTTAGAAATATTATTTGACATATGTATTATACAATCTTCTATTTTGTAACAAATATTAAGGTATTGTATTTAGCCCTTAGCCAAATTAAACACAATCGGATTACTTTTAAAAAACTTATATCAAATTTTATTTTATTTTTTATTTAAATTTTTATATTATTTATTTTTTTTTATCTTATCGATACAGACCTGTTTTCATTATGTTTCTGTGAACGTCGTTTTATCTGTAGCAGCCAAATATATTTATCTTGATGTAAAATAAAAAGGTTTTTGCACAAATAATATCAAAATGACATTTACAAAGAAGATCTTATCTTTTACCTATTACGATTGAATTTGCACAATCATAAGTGACTAAACGTAAATAAGTAAATATTATGTCATTCAATAAACGAATATACCAGTTCGTGTTTAAACCATAATTAAAAAAGATAAAAACTTTTAAAAATGACCAAAGCAGTTATACACGTCAACTTCTATCAAGAAAAATAAGGCTGGATGCTCCAAAAATGTAAACACTTCCTAGCTAGGTTCACCCGTCAGGTGCAAAATCGATTTTGAAAGTGAAAGGTGCATTTAACTATGAGAAATCAAATATATCCAGTATAAGCTTGGAAACAGTGACTTCATATTCATCAAATATATTGTGATGACGGCCATAAAACATTTTAAAAACCTTGATTAGCCTCAGCTTGCAATATGTTTTACAATTTACTTGTAAGCAACTTGCTTTCTTCTAGTTGAAATTAGCTCTAAAATATTTTTGTGAAACAAATACACCTTACGCAGGATTAGCAGGAATATTACTGCACGCTTGTCGTATAGCTTCAGATGCGTGTGTCATAATTCAGGTATAAGTTCAAATATGAAACAGAACATTGAAAATTTGTAGCATCAATTATTTCAAGCTCAAAAGAAGAAATGACATTTTGCCAATTTGCATATTTTACTGCTTCGGTAAGGTAAAATAAACTTCATGTTTTCATACAAAAAGAAGGTAAAAATAAAAATAAAATTAAATGCAAGAAACTTTTTAATTAGTGTTATTCGTAAATACAAGTGGTCTTTTTAAAAAATATTCCTTTTAATTTTAATGAGAACACGATAATTACTCAAAAGGTCAAAACGCGCTATTTAATCAATTTTCTTGAAGAAAAAACAATATAATGGATTTCCGAGAAAATTTACATCGTTTTCTCCAGTTTTGTACAACTAAAATATATTAAAATATCTTTTAAAAAATCATTCACTTAAAAACAATTAAATATTTTGTTGCACCGTTAAAACTGTTAAATCACCTTAAAATTGGGGTTTTTATGGTCAAAATACATTTGTACTATGATTAAATAAAAACCTAGAATTACAAGAATTACATTTATATATTTTGGCATTACAGAATATGTTTTAGATGTCTTTCAGTAATTCAGATTTAAAGATCTTCCAAAAGTTCTTGTATTTGACTTGCTTATTTTTGTTTGTTCATTAAGTTTGTTATATAGGTCTTTTTTATTATTTATTTATTTATTTATCTATTTATTATTTTGATTAAATCAGTTATCTGATTTTTCTTATGATTGTATGTGACTCATTCCTGAAATAAACATTCATAAATAAATTTGACTTTCTTTTTTGTTTAAAATTTTTGTCTTTAATCTATTTTATCTCGTCTATGGAAGTTACAACAAAAAATAACATACATCAACTAATGTCTATCAATTGTTTTCGAAAAGCAGAAGATTATGTGGCCTTTTTATGGTATCTGTACATAATTCATATATTTTGTATGTCATTTCTTTTTTACACATCTGAGAATAAAGATTTAATCATCATAATTGACTTTGTTTTTTTTCAAAAAAGTAAAATGACAGATCTTTCTTGGTTTTTCAGATTCAGATTTCATTTCGAACACATAATATTACATCATAAAAGTAATATTCGACAAATGGAAATTTTAATTTATTTTGACGTAGATTTTCTTATATTACTTTTTTCAAATGCTGAGTTTCATTTCATATTTCAAACTTTTGAAAGCAAGCAATTGCAATTTTATATATAAAATATTTTATTTTGTCACTTGGGGTATTTGCATACCTGCTAAATTTTGCTTCGCCATATGTGCACATTATATTCTTTTTAATGTTCTTCTTAAAATATATATTTTGTACGTCTTAAAAACTCTTTTTATGCCTCATTGTGTGTGATTTAAGAGAATGACTTTGTCATACTAATCACTCAAACCACAACCTTTTATAAAAGTATTAGGTATATACGAAAATTAAAAACAGATTAGTCAGGACCAAAAACTACAAATACAGATCTTTTTTATTCGTAGATTACGTTAACAAATAAGCTATGAATCGTAAAATCTGATGGCTTTTTTTATCCATTTTTAAAGTTTTTTTTATTGATTTAATTACAAATAATATTTTCTGAAACATATTATATAAACAATTGCAAACAGACACACAATTAACACATTTAGTTTTTAAATTTAAAATCTAAATAAAATTTTGATAGTTCAATGCTGAAACAATTGCAATTGTGAAAGTAACTCTACTGGACAAAATGAAGAATTAATATTAAACGTCTGTACTATATAAAGATATTGCTTGCCATTTCATTCTTGTTTTAGAATTTTATCATCTGTTTCAAATTTTGTAGCGAATTTTCTGTTTCTTGACAATGTAAAGGACGTAGAACTCAAATATCTTTGATATTAAAATGCAATCAGATATCTTAATTTCAAAATTAAATTTTCTCGTTTTAGGAAATAAGCTTATTTTGTATCTGTCAGAGAATTATAATCAATAATTTCGGGAAAAAATGTTATTAAATAGCGGTTATAATTATATTTAGACATCATTCAAAACTTCAAGTTGCCCTTTCAGATTTGCAACAGATAGGGACGAGTAATTTGTCATCATTATCGATAAGTTATAATTTACATAACGAAACAAATGCTGACAGATTTTTCATGACAAGTTGTATTTAAGATTTCCAATCTGACTCCATTATGTAACGAGACTTATTTCTTAATCGAATATGATACCCAACAGACGTGAAATTGAAGAAAAACATGCTCGATTGATTTTTAACCACAAGAGATGTTGCCATAATTCAAAAGATTTATTTTGAATGATAACGTTTAAGATTAAAACTTTTAGAAAATAGTTGGCAATTGTTATATTATCCTATTTTCATTTCATCATTTTACTCCTTTTTATGATGACTAGTTTATTGCTTTATTTATTTATTACATACTCCCCGAGGGTATCCATATCTCAATAGGCAGTACTTTGTGCTGTCAGAAAATGTACACTTTATCAAAATTTTCAGTCGTTTGAAATTTGAAATTTATTTAAAACTAAGGTTTGTTCTCTCATCCAAAGCATTCCTTAACTGGATTTTGATTTATATAATTTTGCAACTTTAGATTCATTATTTTCAACTGTTTGGCTTATATTTTTTATGTATCAAACTTTTCGGTCTTAGTGTCACTGATGAGGAATGAATGTCCCAAATGTGCAAATTTGGCACATCAAAATTTAACTGGTATTTGTGTTATATATTCATCAATGGTTTCCAATCTTTAATTCCCATAAATGATTTTATCGGATTGATAAACACTACTTTTTTAAAAACAAATTGAAGTCAATTTGCGGTATAGTGAATTCAATTTTAAAAGAAGCAGTTTTAATGTTTGGTACGAATGCACCAGTTTTGCAAAGAATTACTAAAAGGATAGCAAAATGGATAAATTTGTAAATCCTTTAAAAGTCTAGGCTAAAATGTCATTCAATAAAGTAATTGCAAAACCAATTACGATTCATGCTGTCGACCTCCTTTTAAAAAATACGATGTCAAATGCTTAAGGATCAAATTATTAAAAAAAAAAGATTAATAAAAAAAATTCTGTAGCAGAAAACATTATCTTTGTAGCAGAAAATGTCATGAAGAATATAAAACCACAAAAAAGGGGAAAAAAGATACTCGGCCAATGATAAATTTGTAAATCCTTTAAAAGTCTAGGCTAAAATGTCATTCAATAAAGTAATTGCAAAACCAATTACGATTCATGCTGTCGACCTCCTTTTAAAAAATACGATGTCAAATGCTTAAGGATCAAATTATTTAAAAAAAAAGATTAATAAAAAAAATTCTGTAGCAGAAAACATTATCTTTGTAGCAGAAAATGTCATGAAGAATATAAAACCACAAAAAAGGGGAAAAAAGATACTCGGCCAATGATAAGGTGATAATTAAAATATGTCATTTGCTACAAAAAGTGTATTTTTTTTTACATATTACAATAATTTTCGGGTTTTGAACTTAGCTTTTAGCTACTAAAACATAACTGAACGCGTAATCGAATAACTCTTTAAGAATATTATCTCGAAGTTCAAATAATTTAATATCTTATGCTTGTTTATATCTAACTGAATAAGAAATTATTTTTTAATGCATGAACCACATACCTTGTTAGAGCTATAGAATAACTTCCTGATGAAGACATACATTTGTCATGTTAATTTGAACGTCGTTTCATCTGGAACATGAGGACGTAATTATGTTTATTTTGGGATAAGATGTAGATACTTAGATTTAATGTTTTTTCCTTTTTCATATATATATATATTCTCTTTGTGATGTAACTAAAAGCATGTACTTTTTAATGCCTTGTTTAATTTTATTCAAAAAGAATTGCTATGCCATAATTTGCATTCAAGACAAAACCTCATACAAGATGGGAAATATATAAAAACAGATTGATCAGGTTTATAACAAACACATTATTAGTATACCGAGATTAAGTTATACAATAAGCTGTGAATTAATGGTGTTGTTTTTTTCTTATCCTTTTTTATTTTTTATTAATGAAATCGTACACAAACAAACTGGTCAAATTAAATAAAACATGTAAAAAAAAAAAACTCAGTGATGTTTAGTTATGTAAGGTAAAATCATTGGATATTCAAGATAATTTATATCTTGTTTTAGTATTGTAATTTTGGAATATTGAACTCTTTAACTAAAAAAATCTGAATGCAATTTCATTCACAACATAAACATTTTAAGATAAAAAATAGTTCATTAACATTGTATAAATTTTTTTATAATTTATCAAGGTAATTTAAACTTGTAGCAATATTGTTCTTTTTATATTGTACACATCACACAGAATTTAAAATTTTACAAAAGAAATCTAATATTAAAAATGTTGTAATACATATATAGTATGGAATCTAAAATATTGATCAATTTTTATTCAGTTTTTTTGCTCAATGAATTAAAGTCCCCTAATAAGTGAAAGTTTTTAAATGTTGCATAAAATTGTTATCTTATTGTATTAAATATAAGTTCACATTTTTTTCTAATTGTACTAATAAAAACAATTTCACATTTCCTGAAAAAAAATAAAAAAGAGTTGATAATTCATCTTGTTAACAAAAAGAACATGGATTTTTTACAAAATGTTTAAAGATTTGCCCGATTTGCACACTAGGTTATGTTTCATTCCCTGACGTGCTTTATTTCGATAATTGTTGTAAGGCTATAAAGTTTAGTTTATAAATTAATCATAAAGATGCGTAAGTATCGAGAATATAATTGATATTTCCAAATTAAAACTATTGCAGTTGACAACATGATGTTGTTGAAAAAACAGTTTAAAGAAATCTTTTTAATTCTTTGTAATAAAACCTTTAGATATCTCTTGTCATTTGAGACTTATGTCATTTTGTTTAAAATCCCTTAAATAATTTCAGCCTTTATTGCTTTTGAAGAAAAGTTTTCAATGCACAAGAAAATTTGTAGTTAAAACTCGACATTTAACAATTTATTCTAACATGTTTCACTTATGAAATTAAACTATGATATCTACAAATGTAATAATAAAACCTCATAAATTGTCAAAACATTTTTTTTCCATTTTGAGAGAGATTTGATTTGTTTAAGTTACAAACGTTCATATAGTTATTAATATCTGTTCATAATAAATTAAAGTAATTTTATCAAGGTCTCGGAATTCTTAATAATGCTTAGAAAATAGAGAACTTTGATTTGTCTGCATTCTTTATTTGGAATAATTTTTTTATTGATAAAATCTCGACAAAGAGTAAAAATATAAACGATGACAAAGAATCTCATTGTCTACAACCTCAGTTAATTTTAAAAATGATCTTTAAAATGCTCAGCTTGTATAACTACTGATTTTAAATTTTTTGAAAAACAGAAATCAATTTTTAAGATATTAATAATAGATTGATGTTGTCAAGAATTTCAAAGAAATATAACCTTAGTCGAAAATAAATGTAAAGTAAATATTTTTCGAAGATAATTATTTCTATCTTCATATTATTAGGATACAAAAAACGCTTTAAAACATCAATTTTGTGTCTGGATTGATTGCATTTTATTTAGTTTGATAGTGTATTTAAAAAATTTTCAATATTGCAATTGACGTGTATCTCAGTTACTATCTTTAATATTTTACATGATATGTGATATCTTAATTAAAAATGTTTTCTTCATCCAAGGGAGTAAATATGTATCACAAATACCAGTTAAATTTTGATATGCCAGATGTGCACATTTCGGAAATTCATTCCTTATCAGTGAGCAAACTAATAATTTTGTCAGAGAATCATAACCATGACAATTGTTTCGGAAAACGCGGAATATTAAATTGCGGTTATGACGATACTTAAACATTATTGAAAACTTGAAATTGTCCTGATACATTGGCAACAACTGAGAACGATCAATTAATTTTCGTTATCGACAAGTTAAAATTAACATAAAGATAACAAATGCTGACAGGTTTTTCATGACAAGTTACTGTTAATAATTCATATTTCACATTTCTCACTATTATGTAACAAAATGTATTGCTTAATCGAATATGATATACCACACACGTAAAATCGAACCGAGTTGTAGTGATAACTTAAAAGTTGTTTTTCAAATGAAAGATTTTTTTTAATAAGCAACTGTCAGAGAAAATGACAACTTATTAATACAATTTACAGATTGTGTAAAATTGTTGATCTAACATTAAGATTTATCTCTAATTACAAAATAGTCTTTTGGTGACGTTCATCTCTGCCAAAAAAATGTCTTACATACGCAAACAAAATAGAGTGAAGAAATAGTGTTTAACACCAAGGCAAAACTTTTTCACTCATATCGTGGCGGTCAGTACTTCTTTTTTGCAGAAACTCGGAGTGCCAAGAGAAAATTACCGACAATATCCTGAAACCCAGACCTGAAAAAAGGTTATTTGTTTCTCTAACTAAAATAAAGACATTGTTTAAAAAGAAATATTGCTCATATTTACAAATCGATTGTAAAATAAAATATTAATTATTGTTAATTATTAATGTCTAGGCTAAAAATACTTTTTAACAACCATGCCTGATAACACAATAATTTTTTCGGTAAGGTCATTAATTCATTTTGGCGACTCTTCAACAATACCATGTCAAATACATGAAATTTAAATTTTCATACAAAAGGGTTACACAAAATTGACAATAACTTAATTTTTTTCAAAACATGTAGACAACAATAGATTGATTTAAAAACAAAGAAAACCATAAAAACAAAGAAGACAGACCTTTAACTGGAGTTTGTCCACAGACGATAAAAAAACAAGAAACAACAGCAACAACAACAACAACAACAACAACCCCAAAAAATAGTTTGTCATATTTAAACCAATGAGAAGATGATAGTTGAGGATACTATTCATAAGTATTTTTTGACATATTAGCTATAGAATCGTCTTGTTTAACAAGTTATTCTAATTTTAATATTCCACTTTTACCTTGCGTGCAAATTAAAACATAACTATAAAAATTAAATCGGATTACCTTTCATATATTGTAATTTAAATTTGAATTTCAAATGTTTTGACAACTGCTCATTTTCATTTAAATAAATTAGGAATTATGTTTAATTCATGAACTACATTATTGGTTTAAGCTATTAAATGACTACATGATGCAGACACGTTTCCAATATGTTGCTGTGAATATCGTTTTATCCATAACAGTTGAACCTATTGGGCTCGCATAAACGATAGTGAAGTGATTCTTAAATTTTATGATTTTTACTTTTTCAAAACCAAAAGAGGATTAAAATTTGCACAATCATAATTTTTGGACTTAACCTACTTTAAAAAAATATAGGGTCATTTATCAACACCAACACTTATAACACAAACATTAGTAATTTTATATATCCACTTTGCATTTAAGAACAAGCTCTGTTTTAAGCTTTATTTACTAAATATTTAACAAAAATACCTGTTTAATTTTTGTGCCATGTGTAAACATTTCGAAATTCATTACTTATCAGTCACACTCGGAGCCGAAAAAGCTGATAGAGAAAAAATAATCTAAACATTTGAAAATAAATGAATCCAATTTCAAAAATTATATGAATCGAAATTCAGCTTAGAATTGCTTTGCCTTGAGAAAAACCTTGATATTTTGAGACCTAATTCAAATTTTCGTTTTTGTCCTTCTTAAACGCATATGGCACATCAAAATTAAATATTGTTGAATCATGGTAGTAGAAGAATTGTAAACTTGTTTTGAAATATCATGGGACTTATTAAAAACAATTTAGATATTTAGTTTTGCCTAGACACAAAAAATGGTGCTAAAACAGGTTCGGAAAACATTAAAACTGGAAGTTTATGTTAATTAAAATTGTCATTGTCTATCACAGATTTACTTTTAATTTCAATTTTTATACTACAAATTCATAAATCCTTAATTGAGTGCTTATTTAAGTTCAATAAGATTTTTACTTTAATAAACCCTGTGTATTATGCATGACAAGTTTTATTTCCATTTCCTCTTTACAGCCTCTTACATTGCTCTCTTTTTTTAGCAGCAGCACCTCTTCACATTCGTGAATTTTAATTGAAAAAAATGTAAACTCTATTTTAAAACTTATTAATCGAGTAGGTTGTCTCTATTTTAAACCGATATTATGATCAGATTATTTATACAAAATGTATTCTATGTACAGATATTTACCAATGTTCATCCTGTTATTTAGTGCTAAGTTAAATAAACTGCGCTATGAATTTCAAAGTTTCGTGAAAAAAATACATTAATTAAAGTTACCCTTTCTGACCTTGTCAAACAATAATTAGACGTCAAAGGTATTCGAGTTTAAGATATTTTTGTGCTGTGTGTTATTGTATTATCAATTTTCACATGAAATTGACAAACAATACCAGTTTGGGTAAAAAAGCAAATTAAATTTGTTCGTGTGATGAATGATGCTTTTTACGTCGAAAGCTAAAACACGTATACAGATTAAACTTACAAATACAATGTCTGTGCTTCATTGCTCTGACAGACACAATATAATATAATCAACGAAAAGAGAAAATAGTGGAGTAACGGTGTAGATGCAAAAATCAAGATTTTGTTTTACTCATCTAGGCAGTCAGTCCTAGAATAATAGAAAATACCTAGAAAATATTTTAATTTGATACTCTAGTAAAGTCTGTCTTATCTGTCTCATCTGTCTTATCTTATGCATCGGAACTATAGGGATTTGGTGATTGCCAGAAAATAGAAAGAGCACATTTGAACTTTTGTAAAACTGTTACAAATTTTAAGATGTCACTTAAAAAAGCATTTAACACTTAACACTTTATTTATCTTTATATATTTCAATATCTTATAATCAATTTTACACCTCGTCCATGTTTTTAAAAACCGGTATATATATATTTAAGTGCTTACTTAAATATACCTGTAAGTAGGCAGACAATCTTTTTAAAAAAGCATTTCTAAAAAGTATGACAAAAATGTACAATACAGTATACAAATCTACAAAAAATATTTGTTTTATAAAACAGATTTTATAAAAGAATAATTCTGATCAATCTGTTTCAACTGAAGATGTTTAATTATGTGATCGCTCTGATAGCATCAACTTACTTTAAAATGAATAGAAAATATTCACCTTAAGACGTTAAAGAATAAAACAATTCTGTGTTGTCAAAACAGATAAAATCATATGTCTATAATAAACACATAATTAAAAGAGGTATATAATTGTTATTGATTACTGCCCTTCCTGTGTGTTTTTTTTCGATTGATATAAAATTGTGTCTTAACTTGTTCTGTAACATCGAGGTTACCTGTACTGTTTGATATAAAATGTTTTCCATTTGAAATTTTTTCATGAAAAGAAAAATAATAATATTATTATTATATTATTTAAGGAATAATTGTAATTTTTTCGGTCTATGACCCCATTGACCGAAAAAAATTACAATTATTCCTTATAATTAAATTCAAATTATTATTAAATTCAAAAATAAATACAATATTGATAACATTAACCTTATCTTTTTATACAACTTCACACATGAAAGAGTACAAACTGCGCATTAATCTCAATGCAATGCAGCTGGATGATGCCCATAACTAGCGCCGGTACCTTTGCACGCTAGTTTCACCGCCATTTCTAATCGTTTGCGGTGCATGTGTTTAGTACGTACATTTATCACTTGCATATATTTAAATAATTTCAAACGGAGCTTGCAAACATATACACATATCGAAGCGGTACAACTTACACTAATTACCCGCGACTGTGCTTTAAAATATAAATGACGATGGCTTCAAGCTGAGGGAGGGGCAAGATATGTTTGGACAAAAATGAGGCATCCGAGTTCGAAGCGAAATGTTTACCCGTAGAAATATATCAATCAATAATACGTTGTTACCACTATCAACAATACATTCACTTACAGAAACCAAAAATAAAGTGGTTCCAGCTGGTAGAAAACCGATGATGTTCCTGTAGTGTACTTGAGTGGGGACATTTCCCTGTCATCAGCATAACATATCCACAAATGATATGATGCACCTGCAGATTCACAAAACTCAAATTCGCTGCTGTCATCACGACCATCATTTATGATTGCAAATCTTAAATATAACAACTTTCACGTTTTTAATAAAGAATACAAATGACACCGTTTACGTCAAGTAAGACAAATATGGCGGCAGATTGAATATTTGACCTAGTTGTCAGGAAACCGACGTCAGCGGTTTCTAAGGGGTAATGACGTATGACGTGTGACGTATGCGGTAAAAAAAATCGTCTGTGAGATCAAAGACGTAAAAAAATTTCAAACGCTGGACTGTTTAAAAATATTATTATTATTATTATTACTAGTATATAGTATGCATTTATTTATTTATTTTTATTTATTTATATCTTTTTTATTTATTCTTTAATTTTTTAATCATTTTCATTTCATTTTTTATTTATTTTATTGATTCTTTTTTTTTGGATATTTTGACATATACCAACTAAAAGTACATGTTTACAGCATTTATGTGCTAGTTTCTGCTTAAGTCTTTGAAGTACAATTTCATAATGGTTCATCAAATCGGATGACATTAAGAGCATCATTTCCAATTGAAAGGTCTTATCTAAAAAGTAATATTCATTAACAATATTGAATAAAGGCTTTGATACATAATCGTATAAAACGTATGTCTAACCTACTAACAAATAAGAGCTAAAATTCAGATAATAAATCGAGATAGGAAATCGTTACTGTGCAAAAACGTTTTATTCTAAAGAGTAATTTACTATTTTCGATGCTCACTAAACAAAAGAGACTTTTATAATCAGAAAAACGTTATGTACAACGGAAAAAACTACCTTTAAGACAAAGGATATAAGGATGCTTTGTAGCGCATTTACGAAATTGGCATTTATTACTTAGGGTCATTTTGGTATTCCTGTATGCAAAATTGGGTTAAAGAGAAAATAACCTTTTTAAAAAAGAACATGCGTTCGTGATTTTATTGATATTAAGATGACATTGCTTTCCGTTCAGATGCTATATTCAATACAATTATATGGAATTTTTTTCAAAATTGATAAAACATTAATGCAGTAATGAGCCAGAGATAAATTAGTCCATATATAACCATCCAGTGTTACCTTTAATTGATATGCATCAAATTAAAACCAAACTAGCTGGGAAGTTTTCTCATTTATGTCAATCATTATCCAACAACACATATATATTAGATATAAAACTTTTTAAATCCATTTAGTCTGAGGACTTTTAGCTGAAATTTTCGCGAAAAAGGGTTAATTGCGAAGAAATTCGTAGTAAAGATTGAAACAGTTAACCTTTTCACTGCCACGGTTTTCGAGAAGCCAAAATGACGTTTTGTTTGTGACGTAGCCAATGTCTGGACTAAACGATGACGTTGCCAATTTCCGAGATGATCTGAAACGTAATTCGACGTCGTCATTTAATGCAATTTTAGCCAGAATGATATTGCCCTTGACGGATAGTATTGTTTTCTTCCCGTTTTCATAAAACGTAATATAAAAGTTCTTTTTTTCTGTTTGATTTCGGCATTCGCTATTGTGATTTATTGTAAATTAATCATTTTTAAAAATTCATTTCAAGGTGCATTTTTGCGCCGTTTGTTTTTTTCTTTGTATCAGTGAGTTTACTTGGTGTATTGTTTATATCGAGACGTTAATGTCTATAGATGCAGTTGCAGATTTTTACCTGTGCTTTTTATTGTCAACATATAGATATAGTATAGGTTTTTTATCGTGTCATTCCTGTACTGTGACAAAGGACCTCGGAATTATTTACTTATGTTGCAAAGGTAACGTGACATTGCGTTGGATGTATGCCGTGCCCAAAATTTTACAAAATTTTAATTTCCAAAACTGCAATATAAGCAGCGTGTTGAATACTCCCTTTTACACTCGCACTGTTGAAAACCTTGAAGCGTATTCATTTGTAACGTTTCTTCGAGTGTGTATCATGTGTTAATAGTACTTTTAACATATTATGGAATAATACTAACAAAAGTAGCACATGTCAAGCTGTCAAATGTCGGAAAGATCTGACTTACTTTTACATTCCAAAATTTTCTCGTGTTTTCACTACATAATTTACATTATAACTACATTGTATTTATTCTTAGACAATTAAAACATTTTCTTCATTTTTCTTTTTTATATATGTAAATATTCTGGAAAACACTGTTTACATGATATACTTAATGGTATTATTACATGTATATACGGTATTCCAATAAAGTTATTGAATTGAATTGATAACAAATTATTAACATTACTATTTTTTATTCGGAAAATTGCGGAAAATGTCAAATGAACGACAAATAAAAGAATGGTAAAAAAACCGGCAAGCTGTAAGGAAACCAATCTGATAAATACATGTAGTTCGTTTAATATTCGTGACAATTATAATGAAACTGAATGCAACATCTATGTAATCCTTTGCCGCAAAATGAACAGGCTGTTCTGCTTCGACGCCTACCACCTGCTTGTGATCTTCTTGAACAAACACAACAGTCTTTCTCCTTCCTACCAGATAACAGTTTTACTCCTACATGGATATTCCTTCTCTGATCATGTGGTCTAGCTCTAGCCGGTATTACGTTTATGGTCACGGTATCAGATAACGATTCCACAACATCCTGGATGAATCTTACTCTTGATTTTATTGGAGTATCTGCTGTGTTTTTCGTGTATAATATATATGCATTATGGAGTATTCTGTGGTATAAATGCAGAAGGACTTTTTTCCACGTTTTCCTGTTTTTTCTCTGACCACTGTATGCCTTCATAACCGAATCAGTTGTGTCCACACCCCCCATATTCTTGTTGTAAACATGAACAAATTTTGGTTTCCCTGATCTTAGTTCCTGTGCCGGTAAATATGTGCTTAACATCCTAACTGGTCTTTTTCCATCAGCGTCTCTGTAAGCCATACATAAAACCTTTCCCTTTCGCATGTATACAGCATTATTAGGTGCGGGGTCCGCAGATTTTATTACATTAGGCATTGGTCTATTTTTACGCAGAGTTCCTGCAAAATAAAAAGATACCGTGATGATGTAGTGAACGTTAGTATTTAATTGACTGTTCCGTACTGTATGTGCGCGTTTGTAAATGTATACGGCAGCTTTTGGGAGAAGCGGGCATCATTGATTTACCACCATCGGATGTCCGAGCTGTAAGTTTGCGACCTAAACTAGTTTTGAATCAATTCTAACAAAGACATGCATGTTATACAACTGTAACAGTGTTCGTATATAAACATTATGCGAACTACACTTGATGATATTTAATTGCATAATATGATAACCTTGTTATTTTTTTGCCATTCAAACTTACAATTATCAGTACTTTTGTCATTACCACCTTCAAGATAAACAAAAAATTAAAAAACCTGGGAACTGAGACCGGGTGCTCCGGAAGGGTAAGCACCTCCGGTTAAGCTAGTTACATCCGGCTCGTGTGTAATACATGTGTGTATATGACTTTTAATTACTCATTTGTGATCATATACTATAGTAATAATTACATATAATTAATAATATCTAACGGTAAAGGAAATAGAAAGAATGGAAGAACGTACCTGTAACAAATGTATTGCTCTGAAGGAGTCGTGTTGCCAAGTTAAGAGAGCAGAAAAAACTGTCACAAAATACGTGGTAACATTTGTTTAATAGGTTTGCGCTTGAAAGAAGACTTGTTACAACTTGTGTTCTTTGAAGTTCGCCACTGGGTACAGGATCGAAATTTCGTCCCCTGTATACTGTCATTTGAAGAATATAGCCGGTAGCAGACTCACATAGCATCCAGAATTTTATTCCAAACTTTCCAGCTTTCGACGGAATATATTGTCTCATAATGTTATGTCCTTTACTTGCAACAAGAGTTTCATCGACACAAATTTCTTTTTCCGGGACTAAAAACCTACCAAACTGTCTGTTCATAAAATTGAGAAGGGGTCGAAATCTGGAAGCAGGGTCATAACCGGGATGCTACAAAAAATTAAAAGACCTTTGACAAATGATGTTTAAGTTAACATAAATTTAATGCCTTATATTATACACGATTTTATTTCTGCCATGATTAATATGCATTTTCTGGGAGCTATTGCCCTTTCAAAAACACAAAAGTACCTTCTGTCGGGGATCCTTCACTGAATTTGCTTATTATTATTATTATTATTATTATTATTATACTAGATCTTTTTTAACTTAACATGGACAATTATTAGACATTCGTAACGAGATAAATTTAATTATCTTTTTTGAATACAAGTTCACGTAGTGGTAAATGCATGTTTGGGTTCTACTTTATACTACGGTAGTAGGCGCTGACGGCCAATGTTAGAGTGCTAGCTTATCTCACTGTATTAACATTATTCTCTGGCATACTCGATCACATCATACTGACTCCATAGCTGACCAGTCATAACCAACAGTAAAGAAAATCCTCTTTGCCATGTGGTTAGACCAAGGATTAATCCTATAAAATAAAAGACCTTAAATGTTACACCAACATGTGAAACACTCAGTCACCACGGCCAAGTACATGTCAACCGTGAATAAAGAAGCAAACCACACAGAGGAATCACACTAAAAATATTTATTTAACTGAAAGTTATAGTGTCGTACCTCTCTCGGAAAGTTCTTAGAATGATCCGATACATAAAGAAATCTAACTTGTTTTGGAATCTGTTTCTTGACATTGTTCGTTTAAACCAGTTGGAGGCCTGACTTGCCATTGTAGAATTCCAATATTCTTCAATTGATGACTTGCGGATAAGGCCCATGTTAAACACAATGGATAAAAACAATTTCAGCTCCCGTATGGTCAACGGTTTCCATAAGGTAACTCTGGAATGACGCTTTGTAACTGCTCTGGTAGATCTTATTATATGTTTAGCATAGCTGTTGGAGTGAAATAAAAACACATTTATTTTATTTCCATTTTCTAACAAACCTAAATTTATTTGAATGTATTATTTCCTTAAAATTTGAAAAGAGGTATACTGAGGATGGATTGGAAATTTACTTCAGCACACACACACACACACACACACACACACACACGTAGCAATAACAAGGAACCAAAGATGGGGTTTGAGCTGATATATATGAATATTTATATGCAAGAAAACATTTACGGTTAAGTGTCAAAATTGACCAATTTGCGTATGTATCTATTTTCAACAAGTATGCAATCATATTGAATGTGCAATTAGTCGTAGTTTCATCGTTTGTTTTTCGACTAAATAGGATCTTAATTCGCATTTTAAGACTAATATTTTATAATCCCATATATATATGGAACGCCCGAGTAACATTAATTACTAAATGTAAGCTTATTTACCATACCCAGACAACGATTGAACGAAGTATTTACTTCCGCGATGTGCGAGTTAACCCCCCCCCCCCTTTTAACATCATTTAGCATCGTTTGCATTTATAATGTAAGTAAGGAATGGCGCTATTTTAGAAATAATAATGCCTTATAAAGCTTATTTTAATAACAGAAACGCTTCGTTAGTTTGCAAAGTCAATTACAAGTAAATATATATGGGTTCGTATTCACTAAACGTTTAATATAGCGTACATCATGTATTGCTTTATAGCTTATATATGTACTTTGTGCAGGTAAAAAAGGTGTTAATACTATCTGTGGTGTACTATACGGGCTGGGTTCGATTCAATTAGCTACTTATGTGACAAAGACCGATATATTGGAAAATGAGAATAAAGCATTTTTTAAAAAAATCCATGCCACATCGGCCCGAGTTTCCAATGTCAGAGGGTTTTTGCTTTTTTATGCTTTACAATTTTATCATACATTTGAATTTGGGTTGTGATATTAGGGGTGCGATAATGATTTGTAGTATGCATTGGTCAGTATCATATATTCAAAAACTAAACATTTTAGTAAAAATATATTATGGATAATATTTACCTGTTTGTCCTTCTTACAATCTCCCGCATTAAATCCAAAGTAAAAAGCATATGGAAATATACTATTGGCGCTGAATTGCCATTAGGCATATTTTTCAATCCCGAGTTTTCACGAAAGTCTGGACGCCTTTCAGGTTCGGGTGGAAACGACCGCACCCACATCTTTTCTTACCAAAATGTCACCTATATTAATATGACGTCAATGTCGCCGTGAAAGCTCTGACGTCACACAAAAAAAACAGGTGACGTCGTCTACATGTCTAATGACGTAATGAGTAATTCTATATTAAAATTTATTCATTAATTTCATATTAACCCATTTGCAACTTAAATCGGCCCAATCGGCCCGCTGGCAGTTAACGACAACAAAAATCGGCCTAATCGGCCCGCTGGCAGTGAACGGTACAGCAAATCGGCCCAATCGGCCCGCTGGCAGTTAACAACAACAAAAATCGGCCCAATCGGCCCGCTGGCAGTATAAAGGTTAAATGTTTATATTACGGTAACAATCGACTCAAGAGCCGAATTGTATAAAAGAAGAAAAATGACACTGAATACAATTCTGACGAACTATAAACAGCCATGCTTTGGTATTTTAATATTGATTTTCTTTTCTTGTTTCGGTGTTTATTGGTTGGTTTGTTTGTTCGTTTTAAAGGAACATATTTGTTGTTGTTTATCACTCTAACAGGTACACGCATGTGATAAACGACGGCGAAGTTAAGTTAAAAAGTTTGTGAAAATTGGCATTTACAAATGCATCATTTGAGTTCAGAGGTTTTGTATTTTCAAATTATTTATATATTTTGAATTCATATTTCTTTTTTTCTTTTACAATTATATATATATGTGTGTGTGTGTGTGTGTGTGTGTGTGTGTGTGTGTGTGTGTGTGTGAAAGTAAAATAGCCACCAAATGGTCAATCATCCGGTTTTGATCGTAAATAATCTTCTTGTTTATCACCATGAAATCTTCGATATACATCGACAACGATTAAAACTTCCTTTGCCTTCTAATTTAATTGGAATATTACAATTATATAAATAAATAGTTGAGATAACAATTGCATGAAATTCTAAAAGGAGTAATTGCTCGTAGGTAATAACAGAAAGATACAAAGATATAAAAAGTCAACGAAAAAAGGTTTAACTGTGTTCTGCATATTTTTTCGACATACATTTCGCCGTTGATTATTTTCTTTACAAAAGATGTTTTATTGAAACTGACTCATATCGTGCATGGCTGATGCGATCAATGCTTGATATTGTATAGTACATTTCTAAAAATCCCATAATACTATTCAGAGTTTCAATATTATATAAATCTCTCAAAATCAGAAAATTCTATAGTTTTAGTAAATATTGAAATCCGAAAATCGATAAAAACTCGTAAGTATGGTAATTGTCTCACGCGTAACAAACACTTTACACAATTGACCTAAAGTTTTAACCTATTTTTTTACATGTGGCTGTTAAAAGTTCTTAAAAATTGTTCAATAAATTTGCTTTAAATCAAATTTTTAGATAACATTACCTCTTAATTTAAGTAACTAAACCCCTTTCTGATTATAAACAATATTTTTTGCTCAAAGCTCCTATAATACTCTAAACAGGCGGTTTTGTTTTTGAAGTCATATATATTTTAGTAAGCCCAAATCGATATGCTTTAGAAAAACAAACCCATTATACAAACAGGACATTGCATGAACATCTTTTGAAATCGTTTTATCGTCTTACGTCAAATACTTCCTACTTTCTCTTTGATATTCAAATTTAAATAACTCCTATAGACACACCACTGTTACAAACAAGATTAGCAATAGAATATCTATTATTCCTCTCATCAATCATTTAAGTGATCTCAGAATCGAAGTCCTTAATTTAAAATCGACAGCTCTTTGATTTGTGTTAATGTTGTAAAGTAATGAGATGATATATTTGTAAATTGTGGTTAAGTGCTATCTTATACAAATAAGGTCTTTTAGTTCATTTTAGCTCGCTTACACGTAAGTGCACATGGTTTTGGCCTACACCCGACGGAAGCGTGAGCGTCAGCGTTCAATGTTAATGTCCAATCATTAAGTTTATTTAATGGTGAAGTTTTTTGTGTGATGAGTAATGGTTTTTCACATGCTTAATACAGATGAGTAACGAATTATCACTTACTTGGTGCAAATGATATCTTAAATCATAAAGGATTTCTGATAAAAGTTGCAGATGCTAAAGACCCAAGTTCGATACTATTGAAATTTAGATCTTGTTATTACAAAAATAAAATTATTCATTTGAAAAAATTCTAAAATGTTTAACATGGCTTATTAACAGTAGATGTAAATGTTTTTATGAGTAAACATAGAAGCTTTAATATCTACTTCCTTTAATATCTAGTGGATAAGATACATGAAAACATCATCTGATTTAATGGCTGGAAGCCATCAAAATTGCACAACTGGGGTCTGTAATAGTTGTCTAACATCGAAATATTATAATTCTCGGTAGTTTGTTATATATGTTTTCTTTTCGTTCCTCTTTTATCTTTGAATTTGGTTTTTATTTTAAAAATGTCAATTTTAAATTTTTGCCATTTTATTATAAAGGACTCTTTTTCTATCCTGTTTAATTACGCATTAAAGGACCCTTTTGTCTTGTTTATTTATACATTAAGTTATTAAGTAATGTTGTAAGTTACATTCTAATGTCTATCACAGTGAAGCAAAAGTAACTGAAATATTTGTTCTCTGTCAATATCATTACAATATAAACATTTAGTAACGTAAACATATGTGGCAAGCAAACAAGAAAAGCAATGGTAAACACGTTAGGAATCGATAAATAAAACATGAGAATTTTTGACTGTTACTTTATCTCGTGACATAACTTAGACCAATAAGGTGGTACATAGGACTTAAATCATCACACACATTAAACATAAGTATGTATAGATATGCACAATATAAAAATGCATTATTAATACCATGCATCTTTTAACCACTTTTTAAGAGTTGGTTTAAATGTATGGAGCGACCTTAAGCAATACTATTCTTCTTTTATTTTTTTCAAATACTTCTAAAACTAAAGACTAGATGCATTTTATTTTTTCAAACATTTCCAAACAAACTAGAAATTAAGTGGTCAAGTGTTTTAAAGGTCGGTTTACGGATCACGTCCCCTTTAATTCGACTTCGGCAAATCCTTGTGTTTTAAAGATTGTCGCATTGCTTGTTGGTTTCTGAGAATCCGATTTCTGTGTCACTATCAACAACTCACCACCTCAATAAAACGAAAAAAACTCAAACAATTTTGATCAAGCCTTGAATCCGTACCTCTTTACAATTTCCAATTAAATAGATATGATACGTCATTTGGTGAATATTCAAGCATTAATTCTTATCAATCAATTTTTTAAACCTTCTAGCTTGATTTTTATTATTGAAAAATGATGAATTCTACACCTAAAAATCGCTTACACTAAATACACCTTTATTGAACGATTTTGTGAGGGCATTATCACGCAAATGTAATCTGATAAATATACGGGGGAATAACTTGCACTATGTAATTATGGTTATTTGGATTCATTTATTGAATTAGCGGGTACTAAAGTTACTATTTCTAAAACGTTTCTACAGAATTTGCATTGTGACTCGAGTGGTGGACTGGTACATTGTTTGATGATTATCAGCACAGTTGGTTTTACTCTATCAGTTTACACATTGTCAAAATGAATATGTCTATTACTCAGAAAAAATAATAAAAAAATACCACGGATATTTGAATGTTGGAAACTGTTTTGCTAAATGATGCATTATGTTCTTATTATGTACATATGGAAATATCGCTGTATGAACCATTATATTCATATCGATAAAATATTTCATAACAAAAAGCCAAGATGATTGATGATTCATCAATTTGCCATATGTATGATCAATAAAACTGACACTATGCTTAATATGCTCTTATTTTGTGATCAAAATGTAATAAAGATCTTAACAGCCATTCACTGAAATTTGAAACAGACTTAAATGACACCTCTAAATTTCCTGTTATGTGATTGAATGGTAGCCATTGGCTAAAAACAATATAATGTCACATTCAGAATGAGTGATATGTGCTCAAAGGTAACATAGGGGGGAATGACGGATTAATGTTATATGTTTAGGCTTGTCATAAATTTAGTGTACCGAACACATAACATTCTGCATTGTTGAAAAATAAGCAAAAACATGGATATAGAATAAATCACGTTACCTTTCTAATCAAATGAATACGCAGTAATTCTAAATAATAAATATATAACAAATACCTGCTAAATTTTGATGTGCCAGATGTGCACATTTCGGAAAGTCATTCCTCATCAGTGTCACTAGGGGCCGAAAAGTTTGATAGATTAAAAAACATACGCTAAAAAGATGAAAATTAAAGAATCTTAAATTCTAAAAATATGTGAATCCAAATCCAGCTAAGGAATGTTTTGCATGAGGGAACAGACCTTAGTTTTAAATAAATTTCAAAAATGAGACGACTGAAAATTTTGCTTAATGGTATATTTTCTGACAGCACAAAGTACTGCCTACTGAGTTATGGATACCCTCGGGGAGATTTACTCCACAAGCAGCGGCACTCGTTCTGGGGTAGTAAATATGTAACAAATACCTGCTAAATTTTGATGTGCCGGATCTGCACAGATAACTGATTATATTTACTATAATGCACATTGTGTCAAAAAACAAACAATGCATTATGCTTATTAATCTTAGTTTGTACTATTATGTTTAAGCATCCTAGTATTTCTTCTCGCATTTAAATTTTAAACGGTAAGAAAGTGTTATATGCCATCAAATCACTGAAACAAAAGCGAAAACAACGCTAACACATAGACGATAAGTTGTACACCAGATAGTTCATAAGAATTACACTGTTTTGGAACATTCTTTCAATCAATAAAGTTTATATTTGAATTCAGGATATTATTGACTCTAACAGTATGACGTCTTGTTTGTTAGTTTATTTGTTTGTTTATTTATTTAATTTGTCATTTGATTTATTTTATTTGTTTTTTGTTTGTTTGTTAGTTTATTAATTTGTTTCATATGTAACTTTGTTTGTGCATGTCTGTTTATCTGTTTGTTACTTTTTCTTTCTTTGTACTTGGTTCCTGGATGTTTAGATTTTTCCTAATATACATATTTTAGCTAAAAGCCGCTCTGTCTTTAGATGTCGTTCTTTGCTACCAAAAGTTTAAGTCAGTTGTCTGAATGATTTACAAAACCTATTCTGATAGCATGGGTAACATTATAAATGAAACATGCAAACATCTATGTTAATCAACTTTGGTTTTCTAGAGCATGTCATAAGACATAATATATATATATATATATATATATATATATATATATATATATATATATATATATATATATATATATATATATATATATATATATATATTCGATTCAGGTTCCCATGCTTATCGAACATTTATAGAGAATAAAATGTCCCAAATAAAAATACCAAACTCTTTTCAATTTAAATGTTTACCTGCAATCTAACGTAAGATGTTATATGTCTACGTGGCTTAAATATGGTAATTTATTTAAATATATATATATATATAGACTTTTATCGAATTTTTCACTTTATTGTATTTAAATTATTTCAGCACTGTCTGACAATCATTTCACATTAGAATTTTTTATGATACGTGATTGTTTTAAATGCAGACCTATAGCTATATGTAGATGAATAATACAATTACCAGTCAAATTTTGATGTACCAGATGTGCACATTTCGGAAAATCATTCCTCATCAGTGACACTAAGACCGAAACGTTTGATACATAAAAAAATATAAGCCAAAAGTTGATAATAATTAATCTAAATTTGCAAAATTATAAAAATCCAAATCCAGCTAAGGAATGCTTTGCATGAGGGAGCAAACCTTAGTTTTAAATAAATTTAAAATTTTAAACGACTGAAAATTTTGTTACATGGTACATTTTCTGACAGCAAACAGTACTGCCTACTCAGTTATGGATACCCTCGGGGAGTTTTACTCCACCAGCAGCGGTACCCGCTCAGGGGTAGTAAATATATAATACAAATACCAGTCAAATTTTGATGTGCCAGATGTGCACATTTCGGAAATTCATTCCTCATCAGTGACACTAGACCGAAAAGTTTGATACATAAAAAATATAAGCCAAACAGTTGAAAATAATGAATCTAAATTTGCAAAATTATATAAATCCAAATCAAGCTAAGGGATGCTTTACATGAGGAAACAAATCTTAGTTTTAAATAAATTGAAAATTTTAAACGACTGAAAATTTTGTTATATGGTACATTTTCTGACAGCACACAGTACTGCCTATTGAGTTACGATTACCCTCGGGGAGTTTTATTCCACCAGCAGCGGTACCCGCTCAGGGGTAGTAATATATAATAGCATATTTTCCAGACATACATAAATACCAATGAAATGTTATAAATATGTATAAGAAAATAAAAATCTCTTAATGCAAATAATAAAGTTATTTTTTAGAAAATAAAATTATTACAATAAATAATTGTTAATGTTATGTAAATGTTGAATGTTTAGTACGGGCGAACCAAAGGTCTCTGTCGGTTCTTGATTTCTTGATAACATTAAGATTGCTAGAAAATTATTTGATTTGCAAAGGCTAAAGTATTTTGATGATAATTGAAAGAGATGTTATTTCCTTTTCCAATATATGCAATGTCAGAATAAATTCACATCTTTTAAAGACAACAGATTATTGCAATTAAGAGTGTAGACATTGCTTTTAAGATATAATTTGTACTCTGTGGTAGATTCACATGTTTACTTGTTTTTATGTTGCTTGTACGGAATTAGCCAAGTCCTGTCAAATCAAATCGGTCTTTAAAAAGAATAGATAGGATCGGTTTAAATGAGTGGTGTTTTACAGGGGAACTGACATACGTTCTTTATTTAGATTTTACCAAGCTGGTTTCAAAACCTGAGGGTTGTAATTCGTAAGTATGTGCTTTAAAATAATTTAACCGAGGTCCCATAAAGAGAAGGGACAAATATGTAATTGACAAAACGAAATTAATGAAATTTAAGATAGAAGCAACCGGGCAAAATATGACAAACACATATTGCGACACCTCCCCCCCCCATCTTAACTTTGGAATGTCAATTTTTTGATAATCTCACAAAGATTTAGACAAAGATAAACATAAAATAAACGATGTAAGATTTTCTTAATGAAAAGATAATATCTTATACTTTTAACAGACGTCATTGGGGTATTTTTAAAACCAAATGATTTGTTTATCTGTGATACTTTTAACACCAGTTTCAATAAGTTATAAGTAGATTTTTATAACGAAAACGAATTTCCTTTTAATATTTGAAGGTTTGCCAGCATATCAAACAAGTTGAACAAGGAAATATCAAAGCATGAAAATCATAATGCATCTAACATAAAACTTTGCATTCTAAGACATTATTTTTAGTTGTGAGATCAGGATTATGAAAGGAAAATTGTACATCCGGCTTAAGTTTGCTTTGACTACCATAAGTTCTTTTTGTATATATATAATACAAATACCAGTTAAATTTTGATGTGCCAGATGTGCACATTTCGGAAATTCATTCCTCATTAATTTATCCTTTAAATCAGAATTTATAATAGTTCCAAGATCATCAAAGTGCAGATGGATCTGTGAAAACGTATTATCTGATCGCGCCGTTTTGTTTCTTTTAAATAGTCCAAGATGTTTATAAGTGTAAAAGGATCAAACACAACGCGTGGGTAGAAACTGTACTTTCTCCTTATTTAAACGCTATTTCATACATTTATCAAAAACATTTTATTTTAGTTAAATGTTGTGTGTTGTAAGAAAAAAAATATGAACTTCAGAAAATAACGTTACTTGAAATCAGATCGGATTTTTTTTAACTTTAAAAAAAAATTTTTTTTTTCTACATATAAAAAAAGTTACCAATAACTTAATCTTATCATATTATCAGAAAAGACCTTATCTTGGAAATATTATATCTTGGTAAATTGAATTTCACTTAAATTTATCAAATGCATGTCTGTGTGGGTGTTTTTACTAAAATAGTAAACATTAGACTTCACGACTTGAATTATTTTATTGATATATAAAGATTGAAATCTTTATTAAGCGTAGCACATCTTTTTTATTTTTTATTATTATTATCATTATTTTTTATTATAATCCAATTTATATTTTGATTTATAATTTTTTTTAAAAAAAATGAATAAAAAATCTTAAATTAAATTGTTATGAACAAAAGGATGTGTATGGTTGTAATTTTATTGTTTTGTTAAATAAGGTTTATTATTATTATTATTATTATTATTATTATTATTATTATTATTATCATTTTAATTCGTAGTTGTAGTAATGAAAGTAGTACTGGTAGTGGTAAAAGTAGTAGTAGTTTAAGTAGTAGAAGTAGTAGTAGAAGTAGAATTATGTTGTTGTTCAATAAGGTTTATTTTCAAAATTGTATTAATATACGGATAATTAATTCAACTGTAATGGTAAAAATATCTTTATAAATAGTAAAGTGTTTGTCTTACACACATTTTAGTCATTTCAAAGGGATAAGATATCACCCGGGTGATAGCACCCGGCCTCACTTCCTTCATGGAAGTTCACGTGTATAACATATTTTGCCAGTTTGCAAAGTTTTTACTTTGTTTTTTGGATTGTGATATGGACAAGGACTGGTATCTTTGTTTTTATTATTATTATTATTATTATTATTATATATATATTATATATATATATATATATATATATATATATATATATATATATATATATATTTTTTTTTTTTTTTTTTTTTTTTTTTTTTTTTTTTTTACTATTATCGCCTTTTAAACAAATTTTTGCATAGGAATTGGTAAGCTAACTAAGGTTAAATAAAATATGGTAGTGAATCTGATGGGGCACAAAAACACGTGCAAATATCAGCGGATTAGAGAAATTTAGTTCAAAATCGTGGACGTAAACAGTTGTCATCTGTAAAAAACTTAATAGTGACAAGGTTTGCAAGTCATATAAAATTTTTCTATACGTATTTTTTTTCTTTTTGACAAGAAACACAAGGGCCAAAAAATGGAACAACAATATAAAAATATAATATAATAATTAACCATTGAACAGCATAGTTATGGCAGTTATTGGATTATAAATGACATAGCTTTGCCAGGCAAACCAATCATAACGCGCTAATGCGCGTTATTCAGTTTGCCTGGCAAATCTATGTCATTTATAATCCAATAACTGCCATAGCTATGCTGTTCAATGGTTATATTTACATTTTATTAATTATAAATTAATTTTCTTTGAATTTTTGTCACATCAATTTGAATTTTCCCGCCTTCAACGAGAAGCGGGGTTAATTATTGGAACAGCGTAACAATGTAAACAAAATAAAGTACAACATGAAAAAACACGGAACTCGCAAAAATTATGAAATATTTTATTAACCATCACATTGTTTTGCACATTTTATATAAAACATCAATTTTGTCACTTTCATAGCAATTTTACGAAATTATTAAAAAAAAACGAATTTCCTAAGGCGGATGACAAACAAGTGAACAGTCTCGAAGATTGACACGAAAATGATGTCTCACTCTCGCTGTCATTTTTGGAAATTTAAAAGTGCAGTGCGAGAAATTGGAATCTACGAAGAAACCAGGAGTGAATTAATTGGATGACGGAAATGTAATCTGCTTTGGAAAGTCATAGTTTCTGTCATTATTATTCGTAGAACTTGTGGAACTGACCACATGATGCGACCCAGATTGTGACCTGTTTAGGCGCGGTACAACAGCTGATTCAGTGTTTAAATTTTTTGCAGGGTGAGTTAATTCTGACAATGAGTTACTATGACGTTTTTTTCTGTTTTGTTGAGACAGTTCTGTTGTAAGATTGGGAGAAGCTTCTCATTTATGGTTCGACATAAACAATTTGTGCCGAGCTTCGTACCCAAGGTCATTGAGATGCTGAATGGCCGTCACCCGCAAACAGCGAGGACCGAGTCCGAGGAGTGTATTTAGTTTCAACTTTTGCAGCATGGCATATGTCAGATAAAAACAGGCAAATGTGCATTTTAAAAGTGGTTTAAAATGAACCATATATCAGACTCTTAAGGACTAGCCATGGCTTTTTATTATATTGATTGAACAAACTTTGGGATTTTTGTCAGTTTTATCGAAGCACTGGAAACAGCGGTTTAACATTTTTACAGGACAGTCGACCGTCTCAGTTGCATATATATTCTTTTTTAACATCTGCTATTTTCGTCTGTATGAGATATCTCCCCTCTGAAAATTTTTTGGTTGTATTTCATGATTTCAAGTTACATATTCTCTAGACTCGTCAATGTGCAAACTCAATTATGACTGTGGTTTTAACTGGTGGTGAAATTCCATAGCTCGGGAAATAAAATGTATAGAACAGAAGGTACCATACACACTTTTTCAGTATTATGAGAGAAATTATGGTACTATTTAGACTGATTGGAAATTTTCCGTTGTGTTTTTAAATTCAATGTATAATTTAAAATTAATAAATATTTTTTCTCAGGCTGTGTTGTTCTTTTGTTATGAAACTTCTTAATAATAGTCCAGAGAGTGAAATATTCATACGCATAGTGTAATGATCATGTGATCAATGTCAGTTATTGTACCGTATTTGCCACATGTCTCAAACATGTTAATATAGCAAAATTTGCAAAGCAAATGTAAATATTATAATATATACTATTTTTTAATTTCATTTATAGGCACCTAAAAAGTTCTGATTGCAGCAGAGGAATATTAATTTCCATTTGCTTGTCATAAAAACAGTTTATGTCACATTTTCAAACCTAATAAGAAGTGAAAAATTAAATTGTATCATTAGCCATAATATGTTTTTAATAACCTAACTCGCGCATTAAAGTCTGATTTAAATGATCATTCAATTTTCATACATATTAAGTAAATTAATTTATATGTATTTAAAACATTACCTTGCTATGTCAGAAGGTTTATTAAATGTCCCCAAAAGTCCTAGTAATTAGGTATGATAGTCATTGCACTTAACATGACTTGCCAAACCAAGGGGTTTTTTTTAAAATTATTTAATTAATTTAATAAATAGTATCAATAAGTAAAAGTTACTGACAAACGTAGGACAGTTATTTCTTATATAGAAAAACGAGTTGTACTAAGAGCACGTGCATAATATCAGAAGTATCAGACATACTCAATGTATATGCGGAACGTATCAAGTCATGTTTTTTTAATTCCTTTAGGATAAAACACTTTTTAACTTATTAAGTGAATTATAGAATTTAAATTTGTAGTATGGTGATTAAGAAAAAATATTTGTTCAACATTATTTTTTCATAGTTATATCCTTGCCAAAACAACTTTTAATTTTTACGGCAGGTTCCTGACCAATTAGTACAAAGAAACAGTATTTTGTACCTCAGTACGATTGCATTACCGCATGGTTTGAGATTCCTGTGGAGTTTTGAGGTGTTGATGTTTGCCGGCATTTGTTTCTCATGATATTACGTTGAAATTTGAGGAGAAACCTACTGCTTGTTTGATCTACCAAAATTTTGTTTTGGAACACTGATCATGATTCTCTATCGTAAATGAGACAACGTCAACAATGAAGCATGTCTACAAGAGCAATGCGATCTCTTTCCCGTGCATATCTAAGCCACACTGCTTTTTTACCAGATTATCCAGTTTGTCCCTTTTTAGCCCTTGTTCTTTTCTTTCAAAAATCTGTTGTCTTTCTAGCACGATAACCTTTTTTTCTATCAACACGTTCGTTTACTCACATGGAGGACTTCTGCGCATGTTCCAGGCTGTTAATTAACATTTTATCGAAGTTCCCCAAACTTTTACGATTTCCATTTACTATTGGCTGATGAAAGTGAACTTTAGATAATGAATCGCACAATTTGAAATAGCAACCATTTTATATTGAATAAAAAACATTTTATCATTTTTTTCAATAATGGTAAAAGTTAATATACCTTTGAGCGGAATATTTTATTTGTTTATTTATTTATTTTTATTTTTTTGTTTGGTTAGTTATAAATATTGTTCGATATACCCTTTTATTCCTTTTAAATTGTTAAAAATAAAAAACTATTGATAAGTATTGGATTTTGAAAAATGACTTGTGAATCTATTTATCACTGTGTATTTTCGCATTGTGGGTACATTTAGTGCCTTTTCATTACTTAATATAATATATAGTAGCTGTTTCATATTTCTATGCGTTTCTTCGCAATCGTTGATGGTATAATACCTCTGAAACAAAATTAATCCCAAGAAAGTAAAAAATCCAACATTTTTAGATTTATTGGTAATGATTTTCTAATTAATCAGACGAAACCAATATATGTATATCTTCAGCTTGATTTATTATGATCGCTGCAGAATATAATATCCATTTGTCTCTCAAAGTGCAAAATAAATCTACGCTTATCATTGAATTTAGAGATATACATAAGGTTACAGTTCTGTATCGTTTATTTATTACATATTTGATTTTGTTATTTATAACGCACGTCTAACTTTTGTCATCTCGTTAATCAAGTCTAATTGGCATATTTTCAAAATACTTGAAGTAAGAAAATAAGACTATTTGTACGATATAAACTCACTTAATTAGATTTGCTTGAAACATCATATTATCACCAGGGCTCTGCTGTTTAAACCTTCTTAAGTTTAACTACACATGTAGCTAGTAAGCAAAAGTTTGAATTTGTGTATTAGATAAAAGCCGTATTCTACTGTTTTATTTCTATCAAGGCAGAGGTTTTTTCACTAACTGAAAATTCCCCACCTTTATTTGTGACCAATCATGTCACAGGATATAGTTTTGTCCGGTAAAGTGCTCAACAAACTTTTCACTTCTAAAAAAAAACTGTTGTTCATGAAGGTCGCGTTAAGAACAACGTACAAATCGAATAACAAATGTAAAGTTGTTGTCTGTAGGGTGATCGGTCCAAAATAAAGGTGGATATATCGTTAATTTTTAAGAAACAATCGTTTAATGAAAAAGCCTCTTGCTAAACGGAAAACAACCAGTGGAATAAAGCTATATATTTTTTTAATTTTAAGTTCAAAAGTAAATGCATGCATTTCTTATAATCAAAAAATAATTGTAAAATTTCCGCAGCAGCAACAGTTTCATTTCTACAGAAAGAGTTTATGGTAACCGCGGATGCATATAGCAATTTTATTTACGACTAGACTCAAGTAAGTGAAAAATACTAAACTCAAGTTATACTATTTTATATGAAATCAATCACAATCGATTGTCACAAACACAGCACTGGAAACAGTAGATAAATGGCTATTTCTTCTAAAACGACATGCAATAAAGCGTTGTCCAAAACTTTCATAATCACTTTTCCTATATGTCTTTGTTTTTGGTTGAGCTCTCTTGTTTTGCTCCACTTTTTTCATTTCCTTATTTTCATGTTTATTTTTAGATTTTTGTTGGGTCTTTAGTTTATGTTGTTTGAGGTTCTTGGTGGTGTTGATTGTTTCAATAGTAGGCTTTATGTTTTATGGTTTGTTTTAATATTTTGTAATTTAGTGGAATGTACTGCTTCTCTTAGTTGCGTTGGTTGCTTAATAGTCTTATGTAGTTAAACCGTTTGCTAAAGTGGCGGTTTGTTCTAAACAATATGTACTATTTTGCGCTCATTGTTGAAAATATTATAAATAGTTACCCCAACATGTACTTTTTTCTCTATTTTATTTATTATTGTATTGGTTTTTTCTTGACTGAAATGATTGCTCAATAGTTGGCTATATTTCTCATGTTTCACTATTTCATCATAGTCCATGTCCTTAGTTTTGCTAATAACACGATTTTTTTTAAATAGGCAGAAAATTTCCTGTACGTTTGTAGGGGTACAAAAACTCTAAAATATAGTTAAAATACTGTTTCGGCTGTCAAAACTGTCGTTCAGTTATAGCCGAAAAAAACTGTCATGATAAGATTCAGATGTGATTAATTGAAGTTCTTCTTGTCTATAAAGTCAACATTCGCAGTTTACAATAGGCTTTTCTAGTATTGGTAATATATTGCAATATTGGCTTTTGATTTTAATTCAATATTTAAAAAAAAAAAAAACAAATTTATTAAGGTAAACTGCTTTATTGTTAAATACATATAATGAAGAATGATTTTACGAAATGTGATTTGGGTACATATAATTTTGGACCTTTGGTTTCATTAATTTTTATCTGTTTGGCTTACGTTTCTATGTATCAAACTTTTTGGCACTTAGTGTTATTGATGAGGAATGAGTTTCCTAAACGTGCACATATGGAGCAGCATAATTTAGCAGGTATTTTGTTATATGTTACATCAAAATTAAAACGACTATTTTCGTTAAGCATTTATTTATCTTACCAAAACTATCGTTGTAAAAAGGTGTATTAATGTTTCAATATAAAAGAAAAAGATGAGACTACCTCAAACAAAAAACTAATAAGACTGACGGCTTTTGAAAACATTTTTTTTACAAATGACTGCCATTTTTATTTCTAGATTTTATGACTGCCAAATGACAGTAGGTAACTATTGTATATAAGTTCCCTTTGCCGATTGTTAGCTCTAGGTCACAACAGATTAATAATCGAAGATAGCGTACCAACTCCTTATTTCATATACAATCCTGATATTGTATATTCTATCTTTTCAAATTTAATTAATAATAATAATAATAATAATTATTATTATTATTATTATTATTATTATTATTATTATTATTATTATTATTAATTCTTTTGAAAAGATCGGAAAAACAAAATCACAAAAAGTTTTATGTTATGGTGTCCCCTGCCCAAAATTATATAACATTCTCTACAATTTGTAATTGTTTAAACATTTTACAATTGATTTTGAAATTTTAAAAAATCTTATGTTATCAGACAAAAAGTAAAATTTTAACGATTGCCTTAAACTACAAAGACTTTATACAAAAATGCAGAATTACATACGGAAAAACTTCAGACCTTAATTGCGGTTATAGCTTATATTTAGTAACATACTATAATAAATGAAAGGAAAACAATATGCATTTTAAGATCACATATTCTTTATTGCCTTTTATATCTATATTTTCTTTACCATTTCTGAAAATGATCTGTAATTGATAAAACGAAACTATTAAACGTAAAATTTCAACTTAATTTAAACTCCTTGTACAATAAAAGGAGTATTTGTTTTTTCGGAGAGAAAATTAGTACAGCAGATTGGTGCAAGGAATTGGAACAACTGTGCGTAGATTGATTCTTTAGACAAATTCCAGTTATGAGCTATCCATTTTTATATTGTTGCTATTTTACCTGCAAAGGGCCTCTACAAAGTTTTAGATTTTAGTATTTTTTAAAATTTAAAGTGCCCCCAAGTCTAATATTGCGGAAAAATGGCTGCCAAACAATAAATGTAAAGGGATAAAGATTTTGGTACTGGCTTAATTACACGAATTGTTTTCAAAATTATTGTTTAAGTTAATTTTTGAAAACAATTAGGTTATCTTTAACAATCAAAAGTGCTGCATGTGAGCTGATGGCATAGCGCATAGTGTAAATAGTTGATACGGTACGGTAGAGCTTGTTCCCACTATGGAGACTTTCTGCAACGAAGCAAATTACTTACAATTAAATTGTTGACACAAGGATATTGCAAGCCTAGGCCAATCAAGGCCCTTAAAAAGTTTTATGACCGTCATCACAATATTGTTGATAAGTATGTAGTTACTGTATGCACACTTATACTGGATATATTTGACTTACCATAGTTCTTTGTTCCTTTCATTCTCTAAATTGACTTGCACTTGGCGGGTGTAGCTTGCTGGACAGGAGGTGATTACCCTTCGTCTTCTCCAAAACTGGTCAAGGGGGAAATGTTATTTGATGTTTGGTAACTGAGTAGCAAGTTGCCTAACTATTTGATTTTTAGAATCTGTTGCTTTTGAAAGTTCGCATTCACGAGAAAACTGCTGTATTGTATTTTTTCCTAAAAATCAATGAAATAAAGATGAAAAATTGAAAAATAGTTTTTAACTTATTTTAACAAAGTCAACAAGTTTTGTAACTTCATAAAAGTCTATTAAGGAATATTTACCAAAATTTAAAGAATTTTTCAAGAATTTTGCTATTATTGACTATTTTGGATATTTTCTTACAAATTCTAGAATTTTATGAATTTGTACTATGTAGTCTACAAAATATAAAAAGTAAGACTTTTACCGTGTATGTTAGGCATTGGTCATATTTTTTTCAGATAAACATATCACGGCTATTAGTACTCTTGGTCGACATGACGGAATGAATTGACAATTAAATCATTTAAAATAGTTTTGGGTTTGTTTATTACTCATTTCAAGGTTACTTCATGTATGAGGGCTGATTTATGTGTTGCGAGCCTTATATTGAAGAAGAGCATCGATATCCTTTTTCGGCACTCAACCGAAGGTTATCAATCCCGATATGGTAGCATCACCAGGGATAGATGCAGCTTCATGTGTGGAAGTAAAAAGGTGGGCGGCGGAATTTAACTGCGGCTGTTAGAGTCTTGAGCTTGACTATCATTCTTGAAGGCTAGTCACTATTGTTACCACAGAAATGGTCAATGATAAAAATCCATGATATTGGCTTTCATCTTTTTCCAAACTTAAAACGGCTATTTCTTTTACCCACTTTCAATCAAATTATGACTTCAAACATGCAGTAGAGGATTTTCTGAACGAGAAAGAGAAAAGACTTCTTTAACTGAGGCATTGAGTTCATTATCTAAACATTGCCGACATATGTGTGTAGATACTGAAATAGATTATGTTTTAAAAAATGCCATTTGTCCCTAGAATTCAAATCTTTAAACATAAGCCTCAGATTGTACTTGACATGAAAAAAATCCAAGATAATAGTGAGCAACTATTTTTGAGTGAATTTATAATTAAAAATAAAACAAACATACCAGTCCTTGTCCATATCACAATCCCAAAAACAAAGCAAAAACTTTGCAAACTGGCAAAACATGTTATACACGTGAACTTCCATCAAGGAAGTGAGGCCGGGTGCTCCGGAAGGGTAAGCACCTTCTGTCTAGCTAGCTACACCCGTCTCGTGCAAGTCAATTTTGAGAATGAAAGGAACAAAGAACTATGTTAAGTCAAATATATCTAGTATAAGTTGGAATACAGTGACTTCATAATTTATCTTTTTCTTTACAACTTTCAATGAAAGGTTTTAAAACTATTTTGGATCAAATGAGAATTTTCTTTTGACTAAGCATATTACAACAATAGGTAAATGGGCCTAACTGCCCACCTGCGTTGAGACACTGCCAAATTTAAAATAGAATTAATAATGCAGTAAATTCTATTAGATTGCAAACTTGGTAAATATTGATGAGCTGATGCTATATTAGAAGTTCAAAGCTCCTAATCTTTTTGATTCATGTTAAAATGTTTAAAGAAGTTACATTGTTTCAATTTTTAAGATCAATGTAACCTTAAATCTTGGTCAAGGTCAACAATCTTCCTGAACTTTGTAAATCTTTATGCCCTGGTGCTATTATAAAATTTCAAGTTCTCTAACATTTTGGTTCATGAAAATAAATGTTTAAAGGTTTTTATGACTAACTTATTAAATAGCTACACGTATAAAATAGCTCATAGCTGGAATTTGTCTAAAGTAACAATCTATAACAATAAATATTTTGTATTTTCAAAAGATTATCAATACACATAAAGTATAATGAAAATATTTCATGTATTCTACTGTACAAGACTATGAAAATAATTTCTAAATCTATTTATGTATTATTCATCGGCGAGTTTGTGCGACATATTGAAAGAGCAGCCATTTATTTTAGGAAACAATTTCTGAAAATCTACTAAAAACACCTGTCGTATTGAAAATGCAATTTTAAATATTAAGTGAAACTGCTTAATCCTGTATTTTCATTAATTGACAGTCATTTTGTCTGCAACTTTATAAATGGTGACCATTTTGAATTTTGAAACCACACCAGACATGTTCCAAATTATTCTCTTTATCTTTAACAATCTTTTCTCTGTATAAATGAAAGAAACATAAAACCAAACTGTTAGTACATTTTATGTTTTATAGGAAGGCATTTTGTCCGACATATTGAAAACAGCGGCCATGTTGGAATTTTTTTTAAGACCCCGTATCTCAAAATTATCTGCCGGCCATTTTTTCATCTTTGCATTTTTACACGGAAGTGTTATTTCGTTAAGTGCGCCTACTTAGAATTTTAAACCGATTGGAGAGAGAAATGAAAAAATATTTGAAACAAATAAAATAGATTCTATTTAAGACGAACTTCATTATCGCAACAACGCCATATTGTCGGATTGCAAAATGCAATACTGTAAGTCTTTTTTTCAATTTTGCTAAAGTTAATTTTGTTCTTTAAGAAAATTTCAAGGTGTCTTTTTACAACGAAAACTCAATTTAAAATATCGATCATGGTTTAACGAAGACTAACGTATATTATACCATAAAGAATTAAATAAGGAGATCTATTGTATCATATTTTATATTAAACTGTGTAAACACGGACGGACCTGAACTGAATCCATTCAATTATCATGTTGATCATGAGATCAAACTTTAAATGAGGGGGTATCGTGCACTTATATAAGATATGATTAGAGAAAATATAAATGCAATAAATAGATTTGAAATTCGCGATAACAAATGTCTAGTCGGAAAATTTGTCACTAAGCAATTAAATGATGAAATTGAAAGGTATATATTCTTTAAAACATCACGTTTGTTTTATAAAGCGAAAGACCTTTATCTTCACGGATCACAGTGCCTCTCATCGCCTGGGTTCAAATCTCACTCGGGACAGATCCTAGTGTGAGAAAGTTTGTCAGTTCGTTTGCCGATTGTCGGTGGTTTTCTCCGGGCACTCCGGTTTCCTCCACCATCCCGGAATCGACCGCCTCGAAATAAGTGTAAGAATCTTGACTGGGGCGTAAAACTCCATTTACTCCACTCCACTCACCTTTATCTTGAAAAAAAAAATTAAAAAGAAAGAAAGAACGTAAAATCTAAAAAAGAATAATAATAATAATAATAAAACAATGTATTTTTTTCACAACAATTAAAAAATATAACAGTTGGTAAAATTCGTCAGAATAGCTAATTTGTTAGGTTTCATATAAAAACAAAAAATTGGCTATGTGGTATGTTTTCTTTTTATAGACATATACAATACGATGTTTTGGTAACATTGTCAATTGCAAAGTACCAAACTGCTTTTACAAATTTTGATTGTGATTTTGTTAACAGAAATTTCTGTAAAGTTACTTTATTTTAAGGCTGCTGCATATAGTAAATTTATTTTTATTTGGTGTACAACACGTATATGTAGGACTTGCTAAAGTAAAGAAAGATAAAAAGTGCACTGATTGATTTTTGTGACATGCTGTGTACTAAGACCAAAGAAACAATGCAAGTCATCAGAGTTTTTGTGAAAAAAAACTTAAACACGAAATACAACAACGAAATCAATTGCAAAATGCAAAATGAGTTTTGAATCTGATTAATATATAAATTAAATTACAAGTTATGATACTAAATGAACAACATAACTTTTAAAGCAAATTATTCTGTTTTGTTACGGTTGATCCCTTGTGTAAATTAGTATGTAGTTGCTGTTTAAAAAATGCAAAGAAACATTTTTGTTCATTAAATACACGGATCATCTTAAACGAAATTGATTATATAAAAAATAATAATGGTAGTTTTTTTCTTTTAACTCATAATATTGGTAATTAAAAAAAATTCAGTATGTTTTCTTCATTTCATAAGGCAAATTAACTATTTTCAATTAAGGATGTGATTTTTTAAATTTTCAGCATTTAGCCTCAAAAGATGTATTGAGAACAATTACTTTTAAACAATTTTCGTTTAAAGGCAATAAAATACAACTTATCATTCACTAACCGGTGTAAATGTTAATTTTCTTAATAGGACTGTAGTATTTTGATTGGCTTTAGAAAATTGAAACAAAATTTGGAAAAAATGGACGTCACATTAGCGATATTTAAAATCATTTATGTAGGAACTACTGTCCAAAGCTTACAAGAACATCTAACAAAATGAGAATATAAAACAGCAAACAGACAAAAGTTAAACAAATACGGACCAATAATTGTAAAACTTCCCCTTTTTTGCTGGCATTGTTCTGGAGCTAAAAAACACGTTGCTGAATTTTCAGAAAAAAAAAACGATTACTGTTCCTGATATGGAAAATATCTTTGCATATTGTTCTTACCGAAACAAATTTTATATAATAATTTTCATGACATATTTCAATTATTTCAAGTAACAATGCAAAGGTGTTTTTGTTATATAAGGCCTTAAATTGAAATTAAATAAATGTATAGACCACTTGTTGTTAGAAAGTTGGTTAGTTGAGGACCTTTAATGTACTTTAACCAGACCACGTGACATTTTCGACATTCGAAACGTATTATGGTATACCGTTTGTCTGTATGTCTATCCATCTGTCTGTCCTATAACTTATGTTTTTGCATTGAAGTATTTTTGCTCCGTTTAACGGTGCTCTGTAATACAGTAACATATTTTTGTGTTCTAATATGCGTTAGCTGTTGTTGCCAAGTAAATGTTTTTTAATTGTTTTTTTTAATTCACTAGAAAGGGGGTGCTTACCCTTCCGGAGCACCCAGCCTCACTTCCTTGATGGAAGTTCACTTGTATTACTAGTTTTGCCAGCTTTCAAAGTTTTTACTTTGTTTTTTTCGATTGTGGTTTGGACAAGGACCGGTATGTCCTTCAAATAGAAAAAAATAGAAGGCGATTTGTTGTACGAATTAAGATGCATTAAGTTTTTCAATTTTCTTAATTTTTTTTTTTTTTTTTTTTAATTTTCTAAAAATATATTTTTAAAAAAAGAAATAACTTCTAATCACGATCCGTGAGATTCATTTTCTAAAATTCCATTCCTTTTAGCTGTAAATAAACGGAATCTTCTAAATGGTTGGTCAATGTTTAACGATGATTATTATGAGCCGGGAGCATGCGGCACAGATGTACGTACTCCAATAAATCGAAAGTGAAACCTGACAAATTGTATTAATTGTCCGTTGTTGATATCCAGGTGTATTCGCAATGGTGTTATGTATCCCTTACTAAGGCACAAATGAAAAATTCATTGAAGTTCTATGTTTAATTTATTGTATTTCACCGTTTTGTAGGTTGTGTTTAAACTGACCCGGTTTTTTATAACGTAACCATGTTCTAACATCCCACATGATACATCTCGCTTGCGAATTTATTGTCATTTCTGTATTTATTCGAGCTTTTATCGTTGAACTAAATGTAACATTGTTCATTAGGAACGTCATTAATTATATCAACACCGTTTTAATTATTTTTTCCTTGGAAAACTTAATGCAGCTTTAAAAGGTCAGTATCAAACCTATATATTAAGACAGCTACTGAAATTAATCGCTGATAGAATCTTGATATAAACTAAATATAGGTTGCATCTTGGATTTCGTCTGCCTTAAAAATTGTTGAGTTTTATTATCTTGAACAGAGATTAGAAGATAGAACTGATTTATTATTACTTAATCCATGGCCATGTTTTGTATATGCTGTTAAATTGTGCTACTTTGCAATGTGATTCTATAATTATTCTATTGTCTAGAGAGAGATGATATTAAATGACAATATTAGTTATAAACAATTAAACAAAATAAATTAGGCAAGCTTGTTTCAATTATTTATCAATGACGATATAAAATGTGTACTAATAAATCAGCAATCAACAACAATTGAAAATTGTGCATGCGAGAGAGTTTGAAAAATTAAAGTTATTGTGAATATTGAAATATTTAGAAACTGAGATGTTGAAAAAGCCTTATTCTTTATAATTAAACAACGTCTTCAAAGTAAATCAAGAGACAAAAAGAGATGTGGATTTATTTTTGGAACACGATACGTGATATGATAATATTCAATATGCCAGAGAAAATTAGTTTCCAGTCATATGACTTGTCAGTGAACAAACAGAACGTCTTTGTGTCATACTAGTTATTCGTAGAATCGACTGTAAATTTTCATCTTTGCTTTTTTTTTTTACTGGAAACTTAAACAATTAACAAGTGCGATTGTAAACGAAGTAATTTTACATCATCTTATTGATAACACTAAATGTGCATTAAACAGAACCATGGTACTCTATACTGAGTGGGGGGGGGATTTATCACTGTTAGGCGCGTATTGCTTTTTGGCGCCACTGTTCGGTAATTTACTTGGTATATCAAGCATCCGTTTCACATTTATGTTTAAATATAACACTATAAATGTAATTTGCAAATTCATTACTTAATGTAAAAAATCAAACTAAAATGTGCAATATAAAGAACGAAGTTATTCTATACGTTTCATTAGAAAAAAGAGAATTATTGCCGCCTATCGTTTTCTGGCGCGAAAATTCGGCAACTTACAAGGTAGATTAAGCATCTGTTTCACATTTCTGTTTAATAAATATAATACTATAATTGTTAAATAATTGAACTAACTGATTCAGCATTTGAACGTCTCAAAATGACATCGGTGGTTGTAGAATAGTAATAAAGTGTTAGATTTTATTGCTCCAAACAGCTCTTAGAATATTCATATGTGTATTGTTCGATTTCTCGAAAGCATTCGACTCAAATAGTGAAATTAACATAACTTCCCCTCAGAGTCTTCTCTATGGTTTGAAATACATAATTTCTTTCTCTGAATTTATGTCGGAAATGCGGGACGGTGCGCCGATTTAAATAGATCTTTGAGTCACTTACTGATGACTGAGCAAAGTGCTTGACTGGATTTGTAATTGGTTGCGCCTATACGGCTTTACCAAGTACATATATAACAAATACCTGCTAAATTTTGATGTGCCAGATGTGCATTTCCATCAGTGACACTAGGGTCCGAAATGTTTGATAGATAAAAAACATACGCCAAACAGTTGAAAATTAATGAATCTAAAGTTCCAAAAATATGTGAATCCAAATCCAGCTAAGGAATGTTATGCATGAGGTAACAGACCTTTGTTTTAATTAAATTTCAAAAATTAGGACGACTGAAAATTTTGCTAAATGGTATATTTTCTGACAGCACAAAGTACAGCCTACTGAGTTATTGATACCCTCGGGGAGATTTACATATTGATTTATCTTTGTGTCTTGTAACAACGAACATAACTTTTTTAGTATTGGAAATATGTTAAAGCCGCATAGGGCTTGATCCTAAAAATTCGCGGGGGGTGGCAAGACGGTAACCTTCTCAAACTTCAAAAATTGTTTATATGTTATGGAACTTTATCATGAAGTAGACAAACATGCCTATATCCTGACACAATGCATCGTTTAAAATAATATTTCTCGAGCTTTTAGATTAACATCTCTGTAATACCGACATAGCTATACCATGAAATGAGAAGAATATGCAATAAAGAATCTACTTTGTGCTTATGCTTCTTTTATGACAACTTCAGTATTCTACCGCATTTAGTTAACCATATTTCGTTTCTAATTTTTCTTACTCGTTTAAAATAGTGAACCTATGTTTCGTCATCAGTGACAATGTTTGCAAATTGTCTTTAATTAAATTTGGGAAACATTTTGAGCAATTGTTCAGCGATTTGTACTCGATTTTGGTCATCTGTAAATATATACAGGATCCATCTAGCAGAAATATTTCTTACTTTCAAAATACAGTTAAAATGCATCCGACATATGCCAACAGCCTTGACAATATCAGAAATCTTATATCTACCATACCTTCAATAATTTGCATGACCAATACACTTTTCCCAATTCAGTAAAACCCCGTATTACCGAATGACCGAATTTTGTGAGAACTTTTATATAACCTCTAATTTCTTCAGTATTCTCAACCCGTTTTTCAACCATTTTCTAATGAAATGGCTATAACTTTAAAACTATGTGAAACTGATGACACTTGTTTATTCTGTTGGAAAGGTATTGAATAGAGCTATTCAAGATAATCATCAAAGAAATTGCATAAAGGGTAATAGCGCTGTGATACAATACACATTACATATCAAAATTTCCTTGTATACATATATATAGATAGACATGTTTCGGATATTATGTAAAACTGCGTCAAGTGATATGATGCAACACTGTTGTTCAAGGACGTTATTGTGTCACTAAGCTTCTTTAACATTGAGATCTTATCGGTTGCTGTCAATATTGTCATCGGAAAAGGTCAAGATCTACCATATTTCCATACGGCACACCTACTCCATTTTATCCATGATACGTTTCGTCAATAGGATTATCTTTATTACCTTGACGTATGACTTGGATGTTGTTTTGATTGAAAAGTAGTCCTAATACGTTCTAAGTAATGACATATCTCTATTATTCCGTTTTTAATAAATCAATCACTTACGCTAAGATACCAGTTACTTATATGTATCTTTGTTTCTTTAAAGAATGTTTTTGAAGTACCATGAAAATTATCTCTTCATCAGTTTCCAAATAATTTATTTGCAATTGTCCAAATATCGTCTTATGTAACTCTTTATTTTAAAACAAAATTTTTAAATTATATAGTTAAGAGTTGAATTAGTTTTGCATAAAATGATGTAAAACATTATAGAAATTATATAAACTAAAACACGAACTTGGCAATAAATAAGCATTCGAAACATGACTACGAACCAATAAACAAACGAAATATAACTTAGCTCGATTTGGATTCATATTATTTAGGAACCTTAGATTCATTAATTTTTGACTGTTTGGCTTATGTTTTTTAACCGTCAAACTTTTTCGGCCACTAGTGTCACTGATGAGAAATGATTTTCCGCAATGTTCACATATGCCACATCAAAATTTAACAGGTATTTTGATATATATTCATCAAAGTAATTTGAGTTTTGGATGCTTTTTAAGTAAAAAGACAAGAAGTTTTACGCATTCCATGGATTTGGTACAGTCACAAGACATATATACGCCTGAAAACCTTTGACTTAAAGAAAGAAGAAAAAAGCAATATGTATAATGACAAGTCTGAAATTTATTCATTTCCAATCAATTTGTTCATTTATAGAATAAGACCTTACGATTCACCGTTTATTATATAAATTGTCAAAAAGGTAAAACATGGTTTGATGAATTTATCTTGACGAAACAAAAGAAAGACCGACAAACTTTTTTCGAAAATATAAAGTGTAGTCCGTTTTCACAATGACTAAAATCCTTATTATTTAATTCTTCTCAAAATCGTTTTGCTCAGATTTGTTCGTATATTTTCTAAGAAAAGACATTTGTAATAATTAAAAAACATTTAAGTACAAAAACTATTTAACATTCTATTCGTATTTTTGAATTCACACTTTAAACTCGTTTGGTGATATTAATTTTAAAAGTCTTGCAGGTATAGTTTTAGCAGCGCAGAGTACAGAAATTGAGCTTGAAAAAGTCATGGACTCTCTACAAAAGTAAAGGGAGTAGAAAAATACCACTTTCTAAAAATTTGCATTTCTAATTAACATGTAAATGACATAATTTTACAAATTCTTCGTTTAAAAATAAAATATTTTTCTGGAAGAATTGGTTAAAGAGAAAATAATAACCACCATTTTAAAAATAAATAATAATGTATATCACGAGTGTTTCATTACACTTATATGTTAAAGTCCTAGAACATCACTAATTTTTTGAAGCAAGATCTCTTCGAATAACAGAAATTAACTAATACTAAGTTTTAAACACTTTGATTTGTCGATTATATTGTTTTTCCATGATATATAATTTTAAGCTTATCTTTATGAAATACAATATGCAATCTACATTATCTTTATTTCCATATGTTCTTTAAGCTGACTTAAATAATAAAAATATTATTGATTTGACAAGGAAGTGGTATCGCATTAAATATAGGTATTTTATACCATGAGGTCATAAAGTTTATTTCTTAAAGCTAGATTTCGAAAGAAATAACAAACAAAAAGTAAACAGTGACCGGTATTTAAAAAAGACTTTAACGACATTAAATTTCATAATCAAAGTAAAGTAATAATTTTGATTAAAAAACTAACAGTAGGCACACACACACATACACACACACACACACACACACACACTTTTTTATTTTTAAAACTACAGTTGTTTCAACTTTTGAAACGTCATGAACAAAGTATCTTTTTTATTATTTCATTATATAACTATATAACACATATACCAGTTAAATTGTGATGTGCCAGATGTGCACATTTCGGAAATTCATTCCTCATCAGTGACACTAAGACCGAAAACTTTGATAGATAAAAAACACCAGCCAATCAGTTGATAATGATGAATCTAAATTTCCAAATTATATAAATCTAAATCCAGCTAAGAATGCATTGCATAGAGAACAAACCTTAGTTTGAATAAGTTTCAAATTTTAGACGGCTGAAAATTTTGCTAAATGGTACATTTTCTGACAGCACAAGTCTAAAGTACTATTTACTGAGTTATGGATACCCTCGGGGAGTTTTACTTCTACCAGCTACGGTACCAGCCCAAGAATAGTAAATTTAAAGCAGAGATACCAGTTTAATTTTGATGTGCCATGATGTGCCAGATGTGCACATTTCGGAAATCATTCCTCATCAGTGACACTAAGACCGAAAAGTTTGATAGATAAAGAAACACCAGCCAAACAGTTGAAAATGATGAATCTAAATTTCCAAAATTATATAAATCCAAATCTAAATAACATTACATTTAAACTACAATTTTTGTGTTTCATAATCTGCAATTATATCACGATACAAATTAATATAATAAGGTCAAAAATAAGACACAAAATGAAAAAATGAATGATTTTACTGATTTAAAATACAGGTACATTTCGTTTATCTAATATTAATGCCAACATTACAGAAACAAAAAAAACTGCAAACATAAATTTGAAATTAATGGTCGATGAACAGAATGCGCACTTGACACAAGAGAACTTTAAAAGCTTTAAAAGTCAATTAACATACAACTTTCAGATACCCTTTTTAATACTGACGTGTTTACGAGCATTTTCGATCACAAATGATAAATTGCTTTATTCGAAGTTCTTAATCGGAAATATTTTTAAAGTAAAGAATTTTCTGGATTTAAACATGATTTATTTCATGATTTAATTGCTTTTTCAAGTTCTAAATATCTTAACTATCATATTATTCCTTTTTTTGTCTTTTGTAATCACTCATTAAGAACGATTTATTTTGTCTTTTCAATATCTAGTGTTGTATGTTAGGAACATTAGTAATCGTAAATGATAAAAACTTGGAGTTGAGTTGAGTAATGGTGTTTAACGTCCTAGTCAAGAATATTTCACTTATATCGAGACGTTGCCAACTATAGGCGAAGGTACAGAAATTGTGCCTGTGCGTTGCGCTGATGGCATTATACAGGATTCTTTATCGTGCCACGCCTGCCATGACACGGGACCTTCGTTTATTTTAAGTTCCCATACGAAAAGAAAAAACCGTGACTTTCATTTCGTTATGCCGAGTGCTTGGCGAAAAAACAGTCACTACCCACATTCAAGTCTTTGGTCAAATCGACCGGGGCTCGAACCAACGACCTTCCACTGACGAAGCAAGCACTCTACCTACTGAGCTACCGCAGTGGTAATAAAAATTGGGATTCTTAGTTGTAACTTATAGTTACTAGTTAATTAGCAGGTAAAATTAACAAGAAATCGTTTACGTTGTCTTGATATCTTATTTAGTCTGTTTACTGTTGGTTTGTTTTTTGACTGCGGTGTAACTTTTAGTGAATGTAGAAAAGTAGCATGTTAGATCACATAATTAACTTAGCGACATTTTAACCTCAATAGACAATATCTATCTAAGCCAATGTCATGGCGAATCATGCGATCATGTTTTTGCAACTGCATATCATTTCACTTTTTCTTGAAAACACGATGCCTATTATAAATAATTTTAGACTGCCTCTAAGTGAATTATAATTATGTTTGTGCTAAGCCGGCATTTCCTATATGACCGCCGTTTCAACAAACAGCAACATCACAAAAACGATTAATTGTCCATCTATTTTGCAACTTATTTCGATATTATAGAAAAAAATACTAAATAGTAGACCTTTACAATATAAATAAAGCAATGGACTTTTAAATGCGAGTTCTCATCAGGAAAGTTATAGAAAATGACACACGATATAAATGAAAATAATCCCTGCACCTCATAAATCAGTTTTAGTTTCCATTTAATAATATTATATGCGGACCACTTAGTAATCATGAGGTCACTGTTCGTTATTTGAACCTAACTATGATGCTACAGCCCAAAATTATGTGCTAGTTTCAAATGACAATTTGATTATACTAATAAGAGTTTGTATCAAATTGTATCAGCCGTACCTTTATTTTATATAATTATTATTTCAATGTTTTAAATATACTTTTTGGAACCAAAGGCATTTGACTTTTGTTGACCTTAAATTGTTTTCTTTAATGTCCATAAAAAATCCAAAATGACCCAATAATTTTTATACTAAATACTAACATAATTAAAAATAACATGCAAAAAAGTTCAAACATAGTTTAATTAACTGAGAAAATTTAAAACAGACAATGTTTTTGCTATGATTAATCTAAAAAAATGATGGCTTGTCGGTTTAAATGCAAGGTTTGCAGGCGACGAAAACTATGACTTTTATTATTCCTCATCGAACTTTATTCATCAGGTGATTGCTCGTATCCCGTAACTAGTTTTTTACTACAATATATTGTATTAAAAATTTTGATCAGGGTTTAAAGTCTGGCATCCAAGTCCTGTTGTCTAATCCTCGTGCGTCTTGATCTGATTGTCGTATTCCTTTATTATCAACTCGCCGTGCTTTCCATTTTACGCAATAAGAAATCGTTTTATTTTTATATCAATTAGTGATGGCTGTTTCTGTTATTACTTTATTTATGTCTTATAGACGCCAACTCGACTGTTCTCAGTGCGAAGCCTACTGTTTGTTTTATCTAAAATTTCATATCAAGATAAGAGTCATTGACAGTAGATTAATAAATTCACTAACGATAGACCGGTCCTTATAACTTTATCAAAGATTATTAATTTTTATTAAAGGAAGATCTTTTCACTGGAAATTTCTAATTTAGACATGAAAGCGTATACACAATTAGGTGGAATTTGACTATGTTTTGATTTTTTGGAAATGTGCGGAAATATATAATGCATAAGTCTATGTTTAGTTATATTTTGCTTGCATATTAAATGTTTAAAATTTACATTGTTTAAAATCACAAGCTCAGTCTGGTAATTGCATTTAATTATTATTACATATAATTTATATTAATGTGTCACATTTTTTTATCATGCAAAATTTGATAAACATCATCATATTATACCTCCGTATATTTTCATCTTTAAATGGTGACAACAATGTGCTTTTTATAGTTCTATCTAGTTGTTATAGTTTTCGATCAACGTTACGAGCATTTTAAACCATTAACATGCATTGATTTAATATAATACTTTTTTATTTCCTCTAGTCCTTGTTAGTTATGATATATTATCAATCATAAACGACAATTTTTACTTGTCCTTTTAGCAATAGGAAATGGAATAGGCTCTCAAAGGAAACCTTTTAACAGTTGTACATAAAAGTGGATCATTGTTTTAAGGGTGTTTAACAAGATTCTTTTAAGTGCGTGTTTTAAAAAATGTTTTAAAATCATGCACATTTATTATACTGTTATGAAATTGTCAGCTTTGATAGGATATTGAACTTTTTTGAATCCTTAAAACAAATATTGAGATTTAATGATATATATTTATTCAGTTTATCTAAGCAACGTGCTCCTTTAATGCTCAACCACTGCGGTAGCTCAGTTTGTAGTGTGCTCAGCTCCGTTAGTGGAAGGTCGTGGGTTCGAACCCCGGCCGGGTCTAACCCAAGACTTAAAAGTGGGTAATAACTGTTCTTTCGCCAAGCACTCGGCATTACGAAATGAAAGTCACGGTTCTTTCGTATGGGAACTTAAAATAAACGAGGTCCCGTGTCATGGCAGGCATGGCACGATAAATAACCCTGCAAGTATAATGTCATCAGCGCAACACACAGGCAAAATTTCTTCATTTTCGCCTATAGTTGGCGACTTCTCGATATAAGAGAAATATTCTTGATTGGGACGTTAAACACCATTACTCAACTCACTCTCAACTCCTTTAATGCTCAGCTCTTTTGTCCAATACCTCTATATAAGCACGGTTAAAACTCTTTGCGTTTGTCAGTTTTTTTTAAGATTTTCAACCACCCTACCCTTACCCTTTTTTATTCTTTCAGATACTGTTGTTGCTTTTTTTTTTATTTAAAGATGCAGGTTTGGCCTCTTTTTATGAAGATTGATTCATATAACGTCAGGGCGGAATACAAAAGATGGAGTGTTAGTGTTCATTGTAAGGGCTTTCGATGGCATAAATTGCGCTACCAGACTATCATGAAATAAATCATGTTTAAATCAAGAGTATTTAAAATAATATTGGAAAAATTATACAATTTTATGTTGTTCAACTGATACGAAATTACAACATATTTTTACAATTTATTTCAATTTTCTAAGGATGCCCATTACAGACTCAAACGCAGTCTCCGCTTCTTAATTTTTGCCTCGGACAGATGACGCCGAAAAAAATTAATATATAATTATACAGCTGTTCTTTGTTGGTTATGTCATAACCTTTCTACCTGATGTATTCCAATTTTGGGATCGTGCCTTCCATATAAGTGACGTATTTTAATTTATGTCTAGCACTTATCTTCGATAATAAAGTCTTAACGGGACTTTGTTTATTTTAATTAATATTTAACAAAAATCTGTTAACATATCCTACCTGCAATGGATCATGAATGACCTCAATAAGTAACTATGTCACTAAAACAAAATCGCGTAGACTCCAATTATTTTTACCACTGCTTTAAAATTTTAAAGTTTCCGTATTAGACAGACATAAGAGTTCATGCCCAATGCTGCAGTTCATAAACAAATATAAGAGCATAAATCAATTCAATTTAATAATGATATCGTATTAATCGGTTGGTACATTTATATCTCAAAACTGAAGGAACGCATTAATTTTAAGACAAATGTTTGAATGCTTTCGACTGCTACACCTTTTTTTTTCTCGATATTTCGCTAACTTTCTATCAGTATTTTAGTTTGATATTTATAAAAGCCTGTGGCTGTTAATAAAGAATTCACTCCTATAGGAGATTTATCACTTAATTGGCCCAATAATGACGTTGAGGTTTCAACAGGAAATATACCGAATATATATATTTTCTTGGTTGACTATATAAAAATATGATTAGAACTTAAAGAATTTTATTAATGGTATGGCTGAAAGATAAAGGTATTTATTAACAGAGACTGAGTTTCTTATAAACGTGACATTTCTAGTTTGAATCATATACCAATCCACTGACATGTAATCCTTAAACGAATAAAGACACCATTGTGAATTTATTACATAAAATGCTCTTAGAAGATAATTAAAATAATAAACTTTGATATATAACGGAAGCTGAAACTGTGTGATAAATTTTATTGATGTATTTTGTGAAAACCTAGATAATAATGTACGACATTTCGACACTTAAAGCCTGTCCAAAGAATTATATATTCAACTGGAAAAAAACTATCAATTCTTTAGGTATTGCACACTTATTTGTCATTTGGTTTTAAAACTTTTTTGATGAGGTTAATTCAAATAAACTTAAAAGATGTACATTTGCATTTTAAATATCGCGCATAGTTTTAATATAAGATTATCGCTAACGATAAAACACCGATATTCTTTATTGCATTCTTTTGTTAAAAAAATCATTATACATGGTTATAATTAATCAACATAAACGGCAAAAACAGGAGGTATAATCGGCATGAAAAATTCTTATAATTATAGATAATTCATTCTGTCACGACATATCTGAATTGAAAGTTTATTTGTTATTTAAAGTATATATTGCTGTTGTTTGAAACGTAGCACGAACTAATTTCTCAAACGTACGTGAATTTACCCAAACAATTTGCCAAGTTCATTTTGGAAACTGAAATCAATGCGCTTACTCTTATGGAGACGCAGTGTTACATGTCAGGGGGAAGTAGACGTGTTTATCTCAATATTCTAGGTTATGTCTGCGTATCAGCAAACATCTTGTTATTACTCATAATCTTTATTATTATTATTCTCCCTCGTTTCTGACAGATTTGTTTCAGAGACATCTCCTCCTACGTTTCTAATCCGATCAGGTTGAAATTTTGTCAACTGGTAGGTATTGACCATGGGCAGGTCACTTGTTCACCGTTTTTTGGAATTCGGAAGGACTTTGGAGAAATCCGGTTAAAACCACGGAATTCCAAAGTTCTTTCTAGAGTTCTTTCTTTCTTTCTTTCTTTCTTTGAATTTCTTCGCTATTTGAAGCACCACTTTAGACAGCTGATACACTGACGTATAATTGCTAGCAATTATACATTTTAGTTTTTATAGTTTTCCTTTGTAATTTAAATGTGGGCCAGTATGTTTGTTTTATCAGTGTTGTGTAATCATACAAACATACGCAAAATTAAAGATCGATTAATTAGAGTCAATTTTTCTGGTCCATTTAATTTAAGTTAAAAAGAAAGATTCCGCAAATTTAAAGCAAAGTTATTCCCGTGCTGGCGCTAAAAATCACTCGCTCAAGTAAAGGAACCAAATTAATGACATACCTGTATATGTTCAGACACTAAAATGATATCAACAATACTAATGCTAATTGTTTTTAAACTTAAATGTAACTAAACTGACAGAAGAGTGTCTGACAAAAGATATTCGGTCCCAAGAATTATTACAGGACTTTTTTTGTTTGTAAAAATGACACCATCAGATTATTGATTATTAATACAAAGATAAAAAATCAATAATCAGTATAAAGTTTCTTAAATCAAAGAATGGGGTAAAATCTTAAAGTTGAATAAAACAAACATACCAGTCCTTGTCCATATCACAATCCCAAAAACAAAGTAAAAACTTTGCAAACTGGCAAAATATGTTATACACGTGAACTTTCATCAAGGAATTGAGGCCTGGTGCTCCGGAAGGGTAAGCACCTTCCGTCTAGCTAGCTACATCTGTCACGTGCAAGTCAATTTTGAGAATGAAAGGTACAAAGAACTATGGTAAGTCAAATATATCCAGTATAAGTTTGTATGCAGTGAGTACATACTTATCAACAATATTGTGATAATTAATATTAATAAACTTTAATTAACTTTAAGTGTTTTTAAAACAAATCTTTGCAAATAACAGTTACATTAATCTGTTTAATGTCACTTAAATCCGAAAATAGAGAAAAATCATTAAGTTAAATAAACTTTAATTAGCCGTATGGTTTTGTCCATATAATTTGGAGAAATATGACTGTATATGTAACAAAATGAGATATCTTAATCAAGTCTGCAAATTAATTAATTTGATCAGTTTATGTTTAAATGCTTAAAATCTGTTATGAAGATGAGAAAAAGATAACAGCTTAAAGTATTTGTGAGTTTTAAATAAAAAAAACAAAAAGAATACTTGAAATTTGATTATTGTAAAACTTGCACCGTGACATTTTATTTATAAAAATCCATTACTACAATATGGAGGTATACTGATTTACGTTAAAGTTTCTTTTTAAGACTAAATGGCAAACAAAGATTGATGGTTTATGCATAAAAAATTATTTGAGCGATGACATTTTAGCAATACATATAGCAGATTATTTTCTATATAATAGTTATAAAATATATAGAAACACATAGATTTGTCACTGATATTCGGTTCATGAAAATAAGGATAGACTACAAATTTATGTGTTTATGATTGTAACTATAAGAGACAATGACAGTTGTGTAATCCGAATTTGCATCGAGGTTTTTGCTGGAATTAAAAATAAACAAGTTATTTTTTAAACGAGGTTATGTTGTAATAACAAATAAACAAGGTTTCTTTTAAATCGCGGTTTATGTTGAAATTACAAATAAAACAAGGTTTCTTTTTAAAAGCGGGTTATCTTGAAATTACAAATAAAACAAGGTTTCTTTTTAAAAGCAGGTTATGTTGAAATTACAAATAAAACAAGGTTTCTTTTTAAACGCATATTATTTTGTGTGGCATTTGTTTATGTTTTAGGAAACTACTACTGTCTGATTCACGTCTGCCGTAGCACTAGTTTTTCAAAGTTTTAGAAGAGATATAAAAAAATTTAGTAGAATGCCACATACCGTTATGACGTATGCATTTTGTCGTAATTAACTGACACCAGACTAAATGCCATCTTAGCTGGAGTATAAAATGCAGAGCTGTTTAAAATCCTTACGGGGATTTAATATGGGAAAACACACAAACACTCATTCCTAAAATACATCGCTGTAATATTCTGGAACAGTTCATTCAGCTGTAGGTAAGATCGCTGTTGTTATACCTACAGTTTATATTCCTTTTGCTGTCAAGTCGCAGACGATATTACCTGGCCAGCGAAAATGGGAAAGTCGGTCATGCGCAATTGTATTTTCTTAACCCGCATGATTTTTCATCGATGTATTTCCGGAATAAGTGTTTGTGTGTTTTCCCATGTTAAATCCCCGTAAGGATTTTAAAAAAGCTCTGCATTTTATACTCCAGCTAAGATTGCATTTAGTTTGGTGTCAGTTAATTACGACAAAATGCATACGTCATAACGGTATGTGTTATGATCCAAATTTTTTGATATCTCTTTTAAAACCCTGAAAAACTAGTGCTACGGCAGACGTGAATCAGACAGTAGTGTATTGTTTTTAAAGTACTATGACAATTTAACAACAACAGAAAAATCGCAAACTTTATTTGTTAAAAGGAGTAACAAATGTTACCATGATTTAACAAATCTTCCTTCCTATACATGTCCACCAAAATAGGTCGTTGGCCTTTTTTAAAATGCAGATATTTTTTCCTTTGTTTTTATTCTTAGAATAACTTGAAGATATTTTAAATATGGTTCTATTTTAATGGGACCCTGAGGCACACATTGTTTTATAAAAATTACTTTTTTGTAATAAATCTGTCGAAATGTAAGCCTTTTAGTGTTTAAGTTCATCTCATTTTTCTACTTTTTGGTAATCAAACAAAGATAAAGAACACATCATTTTGTATTACTTGAATAACACCTTATAAAATAAGTACAAATAGGTTTATTATAATAAAAAAACGTATTTTAACAATTTAAAAGGTTGCTGGACCCAACACTGGAAGAACAAGTTTATGAAAGAAAAATCAAATGCAATTTGCAACGATATATTGTGATATCACATTTATTAAATCAGAGAATGATTTTTTTTTTTTGGGGGGGGGGGGGCGGGGGGAGAGGGAACTAAACTATGATTTAACTAGAATGTAAACACATATACTTGCTTATTGTTCAACTCCTTTGTGTTTAAGAAAACGAAATTAGTCCTATGACTCAGTTAAAGCTGCATTAAGTTTTTCAATTTTCTGATTTTTTTTTTTTTTTTTTTTTTTTTTTTTTTTTTTTTTTTTTTTTTTTTGATTTTCTAAAAATATATTTTTTTGAAAAATAGATATCTTCTAACCACGATCCGTGACATTCATTTTATAAAATTTCATTTCTTTTGGCTGTAAATAAACTGAATCCTCTGACCGGTTTGTCAGTGTTTAACGATGGTAATTATGAGCTTGGAGCATGCGCACGGATGTACTGAAAAGCTCTAGAATCAAAGGTGAAACATGACAGATTGTATTAATTGTCCTTCAATAATATCCAGATGTATTTGAAATGGTGTTATGTATCCCTTACTAATTCACAAATGACAAAGTCAACAAAGTTCTGTTTTTAATTTATCATATTTCACCGTTTTGAAAGTTGTGTATAAATGACCCGGGTTTTGATGACGTAACCACGTTCTAATATTAGATCCCAAATGCTGCATCCTAGCTGGGTAAATACTGTAATTTCTGTATTTATTCGAGCTTTTATCGTTGAACCAAATGTAACATTGTTCATTAGGAACATCATTAATTAGATTAGCACCGTTTTCATTTTTTCTTTGGAAAACTTAATGCAGCTTTAAGTGTATGTCTATTTTACAATAACTATCGAACCCAAATTTTCTTGAATTTTCGGATTGATTTTTTATCAAGAAAGTTTTTCAAAATATCAAACGAAATGTTATAAGGCTACCAATTGAAAGAAAAAGCGTCTAAACAGTAAATGTTAAAGAACAATAATGTATTTTCTTTAAAAAGATATCATATTGTATTCAACGAAAGTTAAGAAATAAAAGAAATTAAGAGGAATCCTATTGTAAATTTTCATAAAATATTTATCTACAATATTGTAGGCATCAATTTATTATTGAAAAGTATCCATGTTTTTAATATATAACACAAAAACCAGTTAAATTATGCTGTGACAGATGTACACATATACTTTCTAGAATAAAATATGTTAGTTTAACGATATGTTTCGCAATCTTTTTATTGGAATTATTGTTTTACCAAAATCATTAATTCGTTAACTTTTTTCATTTCTGAAAAAGTCTTCAATATCTTTTACTTAACATAAGGTCTGACATTGATGATCTGTTTTATGAAATAGGTTTAAATAGACAAGAAACCAAATAATTAAATCTAATGTGTTGTTCCATTTTTCGCTATTGTTATGTGAGAAATAAAATATCTTAGAGCAATATTCCTAAAATGATATATTAAAGATAAAAATGAGTATTATTATTGGGAGATTTAAAAGTTAACAGACATAATGCGATATACGTCTCTAGAATAAACTGACATTGTTCTTTTTTCTCAAAGTTCTTAAGAAATAGGTACCTGTGTTCTTAAACGTCAGAAATAACTTGCTCTTAATTATTTTTGTATAAATTTTTATAATCTGATATTTCAGATGTTTAAATTACAAAAACCAATGCTTGGTAGCAAAATTTATTAAAAGATAACTTCAAAAGCTCAAGATAAGATTTTAAAAAGAATTTTAAAGCTAAAATAGATATTCGGATTTTCTCGTGAATGTCTTAATGGAATTTTTAGATACTGATGTAATAAAAAATGGAGTTATGATAGATTGTTTTCCAAACGTGTTATTGATGTCAGCAATATGTAAACAATGAATATAACCCTAAAGAAATAGGAATTTGTAATATTTGCAGAAATTATCAGAATGTAGTGCTAAATCATTCGCCAAAAATGTTAAATCTACTCAATGCATTAACTTATCAATGTTAAAAAATTAAGGAAAGAAAAGTGTATTCAATATATTGGTTTTAAAAACCAGTATATAACTGAAAATTATACGTATATAACAGGCACTATAGAATGTGACAAATTATTCAGCAGATGCTTTTCAAATTCTTTATCTGATCAATACTTAAAATTTGCAATTATGACGATATATACCTTTAATTCGACCTTATATGTGATGCTTATAGACGGAAACTTTCCTCAGAGCTTTAACAGTAAAACATGTTTTATATATGTATCTCCTAAGTTACATGCCGGTGCTTTAAATATTATTGGGCACAATTTTAGACAGATTGTTACGGGAATAATGCCACCTGTGTCATCAACCTTATCATTACTAGTTACATTATAGTTAAAATGTGCATGCTGGTTAGAAAAATATCAATGTTGACTCAAAATAAGTATTTTGATACATTGTTTTTTTTTAATGTTTTAAAGCAAAATTTCGGGGATATGACACAGGGTGCTTTGAAACTAAAACACTTAAAATTAAATAAATTACAAATACTTTTTTCAAAATAATTATCAAATTAGAGTTATTGTTGCCTATTGCCTTTAAACAAAAATATTTTTTATCATTCAATACTTTTACAATTGTAGCAAAATTATTGGAATGCAAGTGTGTGGAGATGGCCCATGTGTGATGTGTGTGCGTGCGTGCATAGGCCTGTAAAAAATCAATATTCGACAAAATCTTTTTTACATTGAGGGTGAATTCAAAAAAAAGATTTTAAAAAAGTAAAACATCTTACGTTAACGACTAAGTTTAATAAAACTGTTTCTTCACAGCAAAAAAGGAAGTTAAGGTTAGCCGCCTGAAAAATAGAAAAAGAAGCTTTTTTCCAAAATATGTGACAGTTTCTGGACAATGTTAAATTCTTAGTTTTTTGCTAATAAAAAAATAAAAATGGTAATTAAATGAATAAATAAAGTGATTATAAAAATGAATGTAGAAAAAACACAAAACTACCCAAAGACTTTGTACACTTTGATCTGCAAGAGGAAAATGAACCTAATCGATAGATGGCGCTGTGATTAAAATATGCACGATTCACACAAAACGCATGGTTATGAAAACATATTATTTTACTATTAAATTTTGCCCGAATCAAGTTTTCGAAATATTTGTTTTAATACATAATCTTAACCTGTACTCGAACTATGACGTAATTTGAAACAAACGACGTAGTTTTGATTCATAAAATGTGAGTTTTTCAAAGCATTTGTTTATTTTAGAAAACAAAATTTTACTTTGTTGTTATAGTAATTTACTCAATTGAGTTATATGAACAAAATGTAAAATATTTCGGTCAATACAGAATTTAACAATTTTGGTGTTCGCTTTACCCTATACCACTTAGTTTCGCTAGATATATTTTTTCTGTGAAAACATATCTGTGTATTTCTGAAGGACAAAAATAATATGTTAGCGTCATAAAAAAATCATTTATCTTAATGTAGAAATATAAAAAAAATGTTCGACAAAAAATACTTCCAAAAATGGTAACTAAAATTTAGTTTCATTAATATTTTCATCTCAATGTATATGCACTAGCGTATGTTAAAGGGTTGCAAAGATTATAAATAAATATTGCTGGGTGAATGAAAAATAACGTTTCAAAACCATTTTGTCAGTGATTTGCAAATAATACAGAAAGTAATTTAGAACTGAAAGGGTCTAAACAGGCAAATCAGCAAAGAATACGACACATTAGAAGTTCATAATAAAAAAAGTCCATCAGGAGAAGAAGAGCAACTAATGTGTAAAATGTACTGACAATTGCATTTCTGACTTTGATCGGGATATGTATAAATTATCCAGTGTTTTCTTTTAAAAAGACCCAAATGATCACATTTATTAAAAAACCAAAACGTAAATCAAAGTAAACATAAAGGATTTAGATTCAGATTTCAAGATTATAAAACTAATCTTACAAAAATGTACCAATAACTTTTTTATCTATTGTAAATGTAAATGTAAATTATTATTTTTATCATGTTTATTATTATTATTATTATTATTATTATTATTTTTATTTTTATTATTATTATTAATTTTGTTGTTGCAATTTTTGGAAAAACATGTTCTGTATTCTAATTCAATTAGTTTGTAAAAGTGTTTTTAATTGAACATAAACCAACATTTCCTACAGTACATTTTGCGATGTACTTGCCGCAAATTGACTGACGTATAATGCAGATAAGAAAGCTAGTTGAAAAGAATGAAATAATTCCAAGTCCAACTGATACACAAAGGGGATGTAATTAAAATCAATTTATAACATATAGATTTAAAACTAAACACCTGAGAATATTCGAATAAAATCAAAATTGAACTTATCTGTTACCCGGAGAAATAAAAATTTGATATCCGCTGTCAAAACATTAACGAATAAGGTTTTTTTTATTATATTTAGAATTATCAATGAGAACGTAATTTGCCAAATCCAACATGTCTTTTTTACTTTTTTAACAAATTCACACAAGAGTTGTACTACTTGTTTTAATACTAAAGATATCATAATCATTAGTTTTCATGTTTTGAACAAGATATTAATTAAAAAATAAAGCCATTTTCAATAAGTTTATAACACAGATATATTTTTTTAATTTGATAGATAAAAAACATGAGCAAAACAGTTACAAATAAATGAACAGAAAGTTCCAAAATTATATGAATCCAAATCCAGCTAAGGAAGGCATTGCATGAGGAACGAACCTTTGTTTTCAATAATTTAAATAATTAATATCCAAATAACAAAACCACGATAAATCAAAAGTAACAAGATTAAATAAATATCTTTATGTATAAATATATAATATTAAAGTACGTACGATTTATAAAAAATTCAACTATTTATAAGCTTCTATGTGTAGACAACTAAACAGGCGCATATGCAAAAATCAAATAAAGATACAAAAATAAATCATCAGTCAAGTGTTTATTCCATAAATATTAAATCGTATGTATTTTTAAAATGAAAATTTCAAATTTTAAAGATGTTTATCATGTCAAAATTTGGTGAAGATAACTCAAAAAGTGCAGGAGTTATGCCCATTACAACCAAAAATAATATAAAAGTCTAAAATTTCCCAATGTAAATTTATTGTTCTTTAACTCTACACTTGCTTCATTGCAAGACACATACGTACCAAGTTTGGTATCAGTTGAACTGAAGATTACAAAGTCAACCTCCGGACAAGCAATTAAAGAACTGGGTAAAAATTTCAAACAGAATTTTATGTGAAGGCAATAACTCTTAAAAATGACCTTATGCAAAAACCTGTGTTATATGTGTTAAAGTATTAAAAGATGTTTATCTAATTACTTTAAAGATACCAAATGCAGAGTTATGGTTCTTTAGCTCTGCACTTCTCATTCCAAGAAACACTGCAAACTAAGTTTCGGTGTGGATTGAACTAAAGATGACAAAGTTATGCTCCAGACAACAACAGGGGACGCCGTCGCTGCCGATGCAACCGCCGAAAGTAAACCTTTATGTCGCCTTTTCAGGCGACATAAAAAGTCGTTTTCTGGAATCGCCCCTTAAAAGCACAAATGATACCCTGGTCTACGGGTTGTAACATGCACTCGTAGACACACTAGTTTAACATTCGATAGTCCATTGTTAGGATCGGCAAGTAGCGCTTTTTAATCGTATAATAATGTGTCTATTGTCACGTCTCATTTTCCTATGTATTGCCAACTATCCATTTTTAAACAGATCTGAATTCACCAAAGCCTTTTAGTTTGACTCATATTCAACATGAAAACGTTATATTTTAAACATTTTGGATTTACAATTTTTCATTCACTCGCAGTTTAAGTTGTTCTGCTAATGCACTATGCCAACTCGTTTAGTTTACTAAATTATCTGCATTTTGCATTTTTCCAAACTCGTCCGAATACACTTGTTTCAGCTTTTAAATACAGAAACAGTAGAAGTAACAATTAGATATTTTCCCCCTTAACCCTCCTTTGATATTTTTGGAATGGAATTATTGGCTTCTTTGATCAGTTTAATTGTATCCATTAACGACAATTCCGTCCGTTGCAATCAGTTGCAGGTTAACAACATAACTATAATGTGACAGAGAACGGAGAGAAGCAGGTAAGAGCCGAAAGTAAATCAGTTGCAGGTGAACAAACTAACGATGTTTGACAGAAAACAGCAGTTAAGAACCGAAAGTAAATCAGATGCAAATAAACAATCTAACGATGTTGTGACAGAAACAAAGAACAGCAGATAGGAGCCGAAAGTAAATCAGTTGCAGGTAAACAATCTAACGATGTTGTGACAGAAAACAGCAGGTAAGAGCCAAAAATAAATTAGTTGCAGGTTAACAATTTGCCATTGTAGTGACAGGAAACAAAGAACAGCAGATATGAGATAAAAGTAAATCAGTTGCAGGTAAACAATCTAACAATGTTGTGACAGAAAACGAAGAGCAGCAGTTTAGAACCGAAATTAAATCAGTTGCAGGAAAACAACCTAACGATGTTGTGACACAAACCAAAGAACAGCAGTAAAGATACCGAAAGTAAATCAGTTGCAAATAAAGAATCTAACAATGTTGTGACAGAAAACGAAGAACAGCACATATGAGCTAAAAGTAAATCAGTTGCAGGTAAACAATCTAACAATGTTGTGACAGCAAACAAAGAACAGCATTTAAGAGCCGAAAGTAAATCAGTTGCAAATAAAGAATATAACAATGTTGTGACGGAAAACGAAGAACAGCAGATATGAGCCAAAAGTAAATCAGTCGTAGGTAAACAACCTAATGATGTTGTGATAGGGAACAAATTACAGCAGATATAAGCCGAAAGTAAATCAGTTGCAAGTAAACAATCTAACAATTTTGTGACAGAAAACAAAGAACAGCAGATATGAGCCGAAAGTAAATCAGTTGAAAGCAAACAATCTAACGATGTTGTGACAGAAAACAGCAGATGAGAACCGAAAATAAATTAGTTGCAAGGTAAACAAACTTATCTGTCTTATTTTTTGGCCCCTACTGGCACTGATGAGGAATGATTTTCCGAAATGTGCACATATGGAACATAAAAATTTAACAACTATATGTGTTATATATTGGTTAGACACCATGTCATAATATCTGGTTACACATTAGCATACACATTAACAAATACATAAAGAGAAGGGTTTGTTTTATAAAATTTATTAACTACTGTACTGCATCGATAAAATGTGTATTTTACTTTGACTTAATAAAACTCTTCCCGATTTAGATAATTAGAACAATTTTCATAGTCATTCTAATTAAAAAAGAAGAAATTGACAGTGTTTTTTATATAAATGCAAATTACAGATAAACAAAATCGGTTTTTCAAAGGTGAACTTATTTAATGCCGAACGGATTTTTTTCTGAAAAAGTCGGCCGGCAAAAAAAATCTTTTATAAATGTAAGTTAAAAAGTATAGGTTTTCACTGGACCAATTATTGAGTATCAAACTGATTTTTCCTGAAAAAATTGCCAGTATTTAAAATTCACAGGGTTCTATTTATAAAGGTTTTAACATCAATAAAGAGCAAAAAATGCGGTACTTTTTGATCCGGCAGATTCATTTTTTCTCGAGTTTGGTTTCTTGAGGTTATACTTTATTAGTTAATGGATTGAAGTCAAGACCTTTGGTCAATATATTTGGAAAATTCTTTAAAATCTTGTTCATAAAAAAAACTAAGTGAATGTTCTTTAATACGTCAATAAAAACCCAAATTGAAAAAAAAGATATTTAAGTACATATGCTATTTTTCTTTCAGAATTCTGTATAAATCTAGTGTCGGGTACTTTAACCACTTTATTTTTAATTTCAGTGTGTGTGTGTGTGTGTGTGTGTGTGTGTGTGTGTGTGTGTGTGTTGGTACTTACAGACTTTGATCTTAGATTTGCAACATATAAATGTCATAATTGATGTTTTTGGTTTGATGTATTTTTTCTGAAATTGATTAAAAAGTATAAAAAAAACGCTATAAATGATATATGTGAAAACAAAAAAGAAACACATAAGTTTAAAAGATTGCGTGATTGTTGCTTGAAACCATTCGGGAATTGATTTAGTTCTGTTGATCATTCTGTCAGTACAATAAATAATAAATGAACTTTTAAAAAATCCATTTTACACAGAAAAATATATCTAGTTTCTCTTAACACTAAAAAAACTATGGTCATATTACGTAAAACATTTGTTAAAAATACTTACTAGCAAAAGCATAATAGTTTTTAGAAAAATTGTATTTTGATACAACATAGCTGATGTGTTGTTTCTTTTTTTTTTAAATACACTGTGTTTTATATAATTTTTTACAAGTCGGGAAAAACAGTCCGAAGTAAAATAACAGTATTTTTTTACTCTTTATATTTTATTAATGTCGGGAAACATGAGCAATTTCAATTTTTTTTAGAATTGTTATTAATTTTTTTCATCAGTTATATTTCCTGTATTTTGTTATTTATTACCCAGAAAACAAAAATCATTGCAAGACCTTTAATACCTTTTTTATTTTCAGGCATTCCTGGGATAGTGTATCTTTCTGGTACCCAGTTCTGTTATTCATGTTGGTAAATAATGTATTTTTCGCAACCAAAATGTAAATGAATGGTTATCTTAAGTGGCTTTTGTTTAATGTTTATCAAAATAAAACTGAAACAACAAATACTGTGTAAAATACCAAGAGACTCTTAAAGATAATTACTTACTGTTTTTTCAATAATAATAAAAAATATATCACAATTAAAGACATGAAAATTTAGCTTACGCAGCAGTCGTTTTATATGACCGGAACATGAATCCTATATTTAACTATTTTCTTCCGCTTAAGCTTATATCGAAACTCAAGAAATCTTTCAACGTTCAGTTGTTTTGATACTAACACGTTCGTGTACAATAATAGGTCATTAGACGCTGTGTCTGTCATAACAGCATTAACGTACCTAGTCATTTAAGGATGGAGCCCAAGAAGTATGTGGTTTTAATAAAGCTTCATTCCATTAGTTATGACAGGTAATGTTTGCATTTTTTTGGTAACCAAGCATCGAAGAGAAATCTAAATGATGTCAAAATTTATCTCATAAATTCGAATTCAATTCTGAAATATCTTTGCTTGAGACGTTTGCTTGGTGAAGCTTATGTCCGTCTACTTTTCTCCGATTTTTCAAACATATTAAAAAAGAATACAATCTTTACCCTGTACAGTAGAAAACTAACTTGAAGTTACCGTTTTACGTAGCATTTTTATTATATTATTATCTGAACTTTTTATTTACTTTTTATTAACAATTTATTTTACTTATCATTTCAATAACAAACTTTAAATATAAACTTAAAACAGATGATTGTATAAAACGATCAAAAAAAAATCATAAGGTAGCTGAAGAGCTTAGAATTTGAAAGAAATAAATTCCTCTTGTTTAGTTTCTTCTGCAAAGTCATAGATATTTTGGTAAAACATTTTAATATCTTAATAAAACACAAACATACCATTCCATGTCCAAATCATCCACCAAAAATTGTAAAAGCCTTGAAGACTGGCAAATTTAGTTAAACACGTGCACTTCCATCAAGGAAGTGAGGCCAGGTACTCAAGAAGGTTAAGCACCTCCTGTCTAGCTATGAATGAAAGGAACAAAAATCTATGGTAAGTCAAGTATATTAAGTAAAAGTTTGGATACAGTGACTTCATACTTAGCAATATTGTGATGTCGGCCATGAAACAGTTTAAGGACCTTGATTGGCCTAGGCTTGCAATATTCTTAAGTCAACCTTATTGAAAGCAGTTTGCTTCTTCGTAGAAAGTCCCTATGGTGGGAACAAGCTCAATCGATGCTTTAAATGCCAATAATTTAACAACTGTTTTCTATAAAACTGCGATCAGATTACAGTTTTCAAGATTTCACATCTGAGTTTTTATAATCTTTCGCATGTGAGGTCTTTTCTGCCTATTTTGGTAATTTTTACAGATGATCATCACAAACATGTTGTCACTATTCTCGTTTAAAAAAAACGGTAATATCTGCATCTTCTGGCAATTTATTCCAGATGATCAACTATTTCTTAGATTTTTATAAATTACAAAGATGTGAGATTTAATTTTGTTTGTATTAAATACCGACAGAAACAATTAGAGCATGATTACATTTTGCGCCAAAAAAAAAAAAGAATTTCCGATTGAAAAAAAGTCAATACACAATTTAAACCCTAAAATCCCGACAATACTAATATTATGTATTTCCATACTTAAATTCCGGTGGAAATGAATTGTAGATTGTAAAACTGCAGTAGTTATGCAAGCAAAACATTGTCAAATTTTTTTTAAATATTATATATAGCAAAAATGAAAAACATGAATATTGCAAAACAGAAGGAAATGGAATTGCTAAAATGAAACAAAACATCTAAGAACAATAATTATTAGAAAATAACTTATATTGAAGGAATTCGAAAAGCTAGAAACAAGATCATACAAAAAAAAGAAAACTTACAAGAATGCAAATTTAATAAATTGTAATACGTTTAGATTCTTTTTCAAATAAAATGAAAGATAAGTTTTTGCTGAAATATGATTCTTTGAGTAGTATCCTATAAAAGAACGTAAAATGATTACAAACAAACAGATGTAAAAAATGCAAGATTTAGATATATAAACAACATGGACTTAACATTCCTACTTTTGGCGGGAATAGGATTTATTATTACCGACATAAGAGACTCAAGTAATATGTTGATAATATCACAAATCTCATTTGTTTTACATTTAAAACTTGCACTAAAGCTAGTACTTGGTGACGATCTACGAAAAGAAATTAACTTAAAAGCATTCTATAGAGGGAAATTCAAATTAAACAAGATAAAACATATTTCTTCAAAACGTATTTATACTACATACTTTTGATGGACAATGCAGGAAATACCAAGTATTGAGGACATAGTTCCATCCATGGGGCCTGAGATATCCCACTTAAAGCATTTCAAGTTAAATATTGAAAGTGTTATTAAACTGACACAAAAATTGTAAAAAAAAATAGACACGGAAAACTAGTTACTGGTATGATTTCTCGTTTACTTTTACCTTACTTGCTAATTTATTATTTGTTTAATGCAGGAAGACTGGACTAATCAAACACAAACATAGTGTATGTGTATAAATCACAATCCCAAAAGCAAAATAAATAAATAAATAAATAAATAAATAAATAAATAAATAAAAACTTTAAAAATTGAAAATTAAGACAAACAATTGAACTTCCGCTATGGAAGTCAGGACGGGTGCTCAGGATGGAAAAGTACCAACTACATCGAGCACATTGATATTTAGAATGAAAGGAACATGACGCTATAAGGCGTCAAATATAACAAGGATAGTTTTCGATGCAGCCAGGAACATTATACTAATAAACAATGATGTAATTAGGTAAATAAGATTAACAGATTAAAGACTGATAGAAGGGAAAAAAGTTTACAAACTTACATTTGACTAATATTCTACATACCATATCTTTACTTTCAAGGCTATGGATTTCCAAACTGAGACATTGCTTACGCAAGACTGACAAATTATCACAGCATAACTGAACATTTCTGCGTTAACTCACTTCCTGTCCGCATTTTCCAACAATATTATGTACCCGTGGGACCTTGCAAGATGTTTACATAGAAAATGTTTTGTGTTTGGTAAAAGTCGAAAAATGTGTGATGGTCATATATAGCAATATAATAGTGACTTTACATGGTTGACAGTAGTTTTTTATAAGGATGATTTTCTTTTAAATTTCAAAATTACTTCAACACTGTTACCATACTGGAAAAGTAAATGCATAGGCCGATATATATATATATATATATATTTCTTTCAATGAGTTATGAAGCCACTACAATTGCACCATAAGAAAAACTAAATATCGTATTCCAGGGAGAAAATTCATATTTTATATACTCATTACTTAGTTTTAGTGTTGTAAAACACACCTTAGTGATTAAAATTTGTAAAATAAATTTTCAGGTGGAACTTGCAGCTCCAAAATTACAAATATGAGCAATATGATATCAATCTTGTTTTAAAAAATATATGGTTTATGGGTTTGGGGTTGATTTAAATAGATATAATATTCAAATCAAATTCAAATATTTCAGGTTTTTCAGACAAGTAAAGTGCGCCCCGGAATATTATCTTTTCAATGATTGGATCATTAAACACTAGCAACGTTTTCGGTACAGCAAATACGTTAAAAATAGATGTGAAGAAAAATCGAATGGAAACAGTTTAAAATAAACAAAAAACCTATTTTGTTAAAGGTGTCTACAAAATTCTAAACATGATAATTGAATCAAAAGAGGTTTTTTTTAATTTAAAATAACAACGCATTTGTTTAATATTATCATTCGATATCTGTATTTTTACTTGTTCAAAATTATTTAACAAAGTTTTTTTTCCGAGATTAAATGATAGCTCATCAAAATTCTACACCGAACAGTTCTCAAATTATTTGGACCGAAATCATAGTATATTGATTTAGCGTGAAAATCTCTAATTGTTGAAAATATATACTAGTTATTTGATTGATTTTGAAACCTTGAAGTTGCTAAAATAGAATGAGAGAAAAAATGTCCATTTAAATTTCGAAAAGAACGAATTTAGTTGTATATGCAGAAAGAAATGTCTAGCCATTTAATAGATGTAACATTTTAGTAACTTTTTAATTGTCGGTAAACGTAATCTTTAGGAGTATGCATATTTGTTAACAGTTTAAATGTATTCCTTTTTTTTCTCGACAAAAATTTAAATTGCATTCAAGATTACAAATGTAGTTTAAAAGTCCCTAGGTAGGATTGATCAAATGGTTTATGTGTTATGTTCTTTGCAGGGGATTTAAAAAGGTGTCTTTTTAAAAAAGAACAAAAATTCCACGGAATTAAATGTCTCGCCTGGTCAGTTTTTGACTTAAACATAAACTTTCACATTTTAACACGCCGCCGCCGCCGACATCGAAAAAGTTACACCTAAGTTTTGCCTTATGACGATGCCAGGCTCGACAATTATAATAATGTCCTGGTATTAACTTAAGCAGAAACCAAGAACACACACACACACACACACACACACACACACACACACACGTGAAAGTCTATACTTAAATATGCGTATAGATTAATCTCCCTTTGGTTCTATCAGTTTAATCCAAATACGATTAATTTTTCTATAGTTCCTTTAACATAATGTGACAATAAATCAATATTAGGTCAGACACATCGATATTGAAATGACAGATTAAAACGTATTGGACCATTAAAACACTTATATGAAAATGGCGTTGAGAAATTAAATATTCGAAAACCAAGACTGACTACAAGGGAACTAAAAGCAAATGGAAGTCCATGGACATGTTTTAGTTTTGAGTACACTTATACCGACTTAATACAAGTAATAAAATTAGAAACCTGCTTAAGAGAATCATTTCAATATTTTCATTTTTAATATCAAAAACGCCAGAAATAGATCTATCAAAGTTTTTAAACTCTATTTTTTATTAATTTATTCATTCATCTTAGTTTTATTTCATTATTATTTTGTTTTTGTAAAAAGGATTTTTTTCCAGTCTTTAAAAAAGTTTACAGGTTTATTGAACTGGTTATAAGAATTTTAATTATTTTTTTTTTTAAAGCTACGCTTTAATAGAAAAATTAAAGAGGTTTAAAAAGACTTTTTTACTGCTTTCATTTCTGCATAATAAATAATTCTTGTAAAAGGCTTTTAGTTGCACTAAACAATATCAACATTTGGGATAAAGCTACTTTGAAAATATTACTTTATTAGTTATTAGAAGTTCCGGATGTATAAAAATTGATCAAAAATATAAGGGTGACATATACAGTATATAGAAGTGATTATAAAACATATATCATAAATCTACCATCTTCAATTGACTTATTTTATTTCAACATCACTTACAGTTGGTGTAGGAACGCGCGCGCGCGCGCGTGTGTGTGTGTGTGTGTGTGAAATTTTATATCGCATTTAAGCACGAAAGTATTGAATGCTTTTGCGAAAGTTTTACGCAATAACTTTTAGTTAACCACGCAGAAGGAGCAAATAAGGACTATTGCGTGTACACGTAAAAATCCTAAAGTGAGTTCGTAAACGTAAGTATCAGCGTGCGATAACTTTTGCTTAAGCATCTATTATAATCTATTGCATGTCACTTCGGTGCCGTCGTAGTCATGGGATATTCATTGTTACGTTTATAAGTGACCATATTTTAATGGCTTAAAACTGCATTAAGTTTTCATAGGAAAAAAAATAAAACGATGCTAATTAATGATGTTCCTAATGAACAATGTTACATTTGGTTCGACGATAAAAGCTCGAATGAATACAGAAATAACAACAATTTCACAGCGAGATGTAGCCTGAAGGATCTAATTTTAGGACATGGCTATGTCATAAAAAAACCGGGTCATTTAATCACAACTTACAAAATGATGAAATATGATAAATAAAACACAGAATTTCATTAAATTTGTCCCTTGCGACTTTGTAAGGGATACGTTACACCATTGCAAATACATTTGGATATTAATGACGGACAATTAATACAATCATTGTCAGATTTCGCCTTCGGTTCATTGGAATTTCCGTACTCCCGAGCATGCTCCAAGCAAATAATAACCATTGTTAAACATTGACCAACCCGTTAGAGGATTCCGTTTATTTACAGCTAGTAGAAATAAAATTTTAGAAAACGAATCCCACGAATCGTGATAAGAAGTTACCTATTTTTAAAAATATATACAGTGCAACTTCCGAATACCGACCATTCTAAAAACCGATCACCTCCACATACCGAACACACCGGACCGGTCCCGAATTTATCCTTCTTTGTTTATATTAACATAAACCTCTATAAACCGGTCCCTCTGAACACCGGCCTTTTTTAACTGCCGAAAGCATGTAACATCTTAATAATTTACTTCCGAAAACCGGCCTTAGAGAGTCGCAATGCATCAATGAACCGTAACGGACAGGTGATTTTCCATCTGCTAATCCGATTACTGAAAAGAAACGCGCACATCATTGTACTGGTAGATGGGATTACTTGTGACGATATGCTTGAATAAATATTCTTATTAATTTTAATTTGTTTCCTTATTGTTCAATAATCTAATTATTGCAATTATTGTCTTTCTGATGATTTCGAGTTTTTTACCCGTCACGTACTCCTCACTTAAATATGATCAAAACGTTTTATAAACAATTATGTTTATATCACCCGCGCAATGCAAAAAATATTAAGAAATATATATTTTTTAAAATCATTACTTCCTTTCTTTTTTTTTAATTTAGACACTTTTAAACAATATTATTACTATTTAATATCTAAACATTCCCGTCACCATGATCCGGAAACCGGTCACTAGAGATTGTAATTAACGAATCGGTCATCGTTTTAAGTGATTTAGGTAATATTTTTGCTTCATATGTTGTAAATAGCGTAACCAATTTATAAAAAAATATATTTTGAAAAATAAATAAGTGTGCCTGACTAACACAAGCAGCACACGTGTATCCGTTTTGGATATTGTACAGTTGGTTGTAATAATCTGTCAGTTTGTAAGCTCTGGATTTATACACAAGGTACTTGTTAAGTTCAAGAATTACATGCAAAATCAATGCTTATAAAAATGTATTGAGATTTAAGTATTTTGTCAATGCACCGTTTGATAAAATTCTGAAATGGAATAGATTCGAACCGTATCGGACTACCGGGTTTATAAGGCCCTCTAAATACCAGCCCCTCTGAAAACCGGCCAAATTCCTCGGTCCCACATGAGGCCAGTATTCGGAAGTTGCACTGTATATTTTTTAGAAAATTAAAAACAAAAAACATTCAGAATATTGAAAACTTGCAGCTTTAAAGCAGGTTACTTATTGATATTTAAACACAGTATGTGTAACATTATGTCCCTGATGCCTAATCCCCTTAGGATTTGTTGGTTGAAACCTGCTTTAACATTGGGCAATAAAATTGACTTTCAATGGCTCTTAAAATTTTAGCAATAATTTTCCATTCAGCTCAAAATAATCCAAGTTACGTAATATAAAATTTCTTTTTTTTTTTTTTAAATCTTTTAGCTTACCAAATATATCAATGCTAATGTAACTTTTTCAATATAAAATCCATCCTTTTATCTGAAAAAAATTGAAATGCCACAGTAAACTCTTTACAATTACCATATAAGGTTCGAGGTAGAACGTGTACAAAATTTTCCCGGGCAACTATTTAAGTCTTTTAAAGATTTTTTTTATATTCCTTATAAAAATGAAGCTTTCTGTTTTAGTTGAGGTTCAAATCCTTATTTTTCAATTTTCCTTTCATACCGAGGAAAACATTTACAGAGTACGTTTACCTATCTTTAGCAACAAATGGTTTTTAGCGGTACAGTGTTTTATAGAAAAGGGCGCGGCGCGCGCGCGTGTACGTGCGTGTGTGTAAAATATAATTTCATACATGAATACAAAAAGAATGAGCATGTGAATTATATATTTCATATAAGTGTATATAAATGAAGTACCAATTTCCAGATAGTTTAAAATTTATTGCATAATAGAAACTTTTGTCCAATTACAAACATATCGGTTAATTTTTACCTCCAACTGCTATGGATTATATCAAGCATTAACATTTCTGAGAAATAATATCACATATCATCCTTCTAGTTCATTGTCCTATCGATTTTCTAATCTCATTTATGACTCCTTGTGTGTAAAAAGTGCATTGAGCAAAATCAAAAGTTCTTTTTTTTCTAAATTCCTCTTAAAAGAAAGAACAACTTCAATTATGAAATTTAAGCGACTGTCAAAATAGACATAGCTAAACCTCAATTTAGATGTCTCTTCAAAAATTAAGTCTCAAATACCATTTCATCCAACATTGTTATGTAACGGAAATTACAGCTATCGTGTGTATAATTTAGCGTCAATCTTTAAAAGTACATTTCGATTGAGTTTTTCATCCCCTTCTTTTAGAATTTTTTATTGAATCAAATTTCAATTTTCCATATTCTTAGATAGAGTATTACTTTTTTTAGATTGATTAATTTCATCTTGCCTAACATCGAAAATGCATTAGGGCACTATGTGTGATAATATGACTATCAATTGAAGAACATTTCTCCAAAGAAATTAATGTTATCTTTTGAATTTTTGCCATTTCGTTTTAATATATTTCTATATGGATTTTCTGATCAAGTATTGGTAACTTGAAATGTGTTTGACATTTATTTTTACACTCAGCCATAAAGGATAAAATATAGAAGTTTACAATATGTTTCGTTATTTAATTATATGTTGTCATTTAATAGACAAGCTGCACGGTAGATGACCTTTATGGACACAGGTTTACTAATAATTTTGCTTCCAGGAAGTGTTTTCGTGTTAGACGACACGGCAGAATTAGATGTAACAAAATTGCTGCTAATGAACGACAGATGACCTTTATAAGCACAGCAGTGCTGATGAATCTTGCAGTAAATGTTTAAGGCAATATAAAATGTCACTTGAGAAGATGCTGCAGGACAGATTACCCTTTTAGGAAAAACATATTTAATGCTGCTTTCATAAAGTGTTTTGGAAATCTCCGATGTCACATGACTGATGTTACTGCTCGACTGATAACCTTTTCTATCAAAATGATACTGAAGTCGCTTCCAAGAAGAGTTAAAAGGTGTAACATATCAATTGAGTTATGCTATTGCACGAAAAATGACCTTTGTTAGAACAATGATACCCTTTTCGCTTCCAGAAACTATTTTCAGGTAATGCGATATGACACATGATTAATGCTGTGCATGACAGTTGATTTTTTTGAAGAAATCTGCTGATAAAAATGTTTGTTTTATTTATTTAATACAGTTTAATACTAAAGATTAAACCTATTTATTTTAAATTTTCTACTGCTGTCTCTTCAGTAAAGTTCACGACCTTTTAATAGGCGATCTGACACTGCCGAATCAGGCATGCGCAACTATACCTTATATGCAGGTCAAAATAAATAAATTCGCTTAATTTCAAGCTGGTCAGTTAGATCAATGAATTAACAACTTTATCAGCAATACAGTTACATTTTATTTCTATATCGGGGAATTTAATATTACGCATTTAGTAGTGTTTTATACCGGATTGTTTCCAAGTGTGACGCTTTGCAGAAGTACTAATTTTTCACAAGTAGTGCCCAAATCCAAGACTATGCCACCGAAAAGGAAAAGACAGGCCGGAACAACTGGTAATTCTAAAACCAAAAAGGGAAAACGACATGTTTCCCAGGATGTACATGCTAGTATACAGATACCAGAAGAACCAATGGCTGCGCCAATTGCGTTAGACGTGTCAACTGGTCAACAACAAGGCAATATTGGTAATATAAATTTTAATAATGTCTGGAGTATACCTAGTCAGGATGCCGATCCCACGGTTTCTCCTTTGCCATTACAGTTTCCGGCCCAAGACTTGATTCCATGTGCTGGGAATGACATTGCATCTCATGTCCCAATGCAATTAAGGCAAAAGATTTGGGAGCATCAATACATAAATTTAAATTTGCTTCTAAAAGTTAGTGCAGAACTCAGGGAGTTTTATACTACAAGCAATCTGGTTATAAACGATTCTGGTTTAATAGAATCCCGTCCTAAGGTAATGAAGGAAAAAATATCAAATATTGACAAATGGACGGATGCATTCATTTTTTTTATGCATGTATATCTGCAACGATACCCTAATCGGGCACTAGAATTGACCCAGTACATCGCTATAATAAGGGACGCGGCCAAACGGACTGGGGGTCTGGGTTGGCGTGATTATGATGAGCAATTTCGGCTGAGACAGGCTATTAATTACAGACCTTGGTCGCAGCTTAATTCCGATCTTTGGCTTCGTTTGATATCTGTGCCGTTGCGACCATCTCCTACGTCAAATGATCAAGGAAATAGGGGTGTTTTCTTTCTTTTTAACAGAGGCAGATGTACATTCAACCCTTGTAATTTCCTTCACATTTGTTTAAGATGTCGTAAGAACCATGCACAGGTTAATTGCTCTCAGGTAAGACCGTCAGCACGGTCCTTTCGTTCTCCCCAATCAACATCTCAACACGCACATCAATCGCCCTTTCGTGACCCCCATCAACATGCTCACTCCGCCACCGTACAGCGTACCGCTGCACAAAATTTGCCCTTTAAGACATAAAGCAAATTACGATTTGGCAAAAACTCCTGTAAAATTAAAGGAGCTGGAACTTGAATTACAATCCTACCCCAATAGTTGCATTGCACAGGAATTGATATGCGGGTTTAAATTTGGTTTCCCATTACATTACACGGGTCCCCGTGAGAAACTCTTAACTGCGCCTAATTTAAAGTCGGTTAATGACAATCCAGAGATCACTAGGTTAAAAATTGAAAAAGAGATAAAATTAGGTCGCATGTCAGGGCCGTATAAACATTGTCCGATACCAACATTACGGATTTCACCTTTAGGTTTAGTTCCTAAGAAAAATCCGGGGGACTATCGTATGATTCATCATCTTAGTTATCCAACTGATAATTCAGTCAATGATTACATTGACCCAAATTTGTGTTCTGTGTCATATACTAAATTCGATGAAGCTGTCCACATTGTCCAAACATTAGGTCAAGGTTCGTTTTTGGCTAAAGCTGATATACAATCGGCATTTAGACTTTTACCTGTGTGGCCTGGGGACTTTCAATTGTTAGGATTTAAATTTGATAATTGCTATTTTTACGATAAATCAATGGCTATGGGTTGCTCCATCAGCTGTGTCACCTTTGAAAAATTTTCTACTTTCATTGAATGGGCCACTAAGAAATCTATTATCTATGGCGATATAATTCATTACCTTGATGATTTTCTCATCGGTGGACCGTCGTATCAGTCATGCCGACAATCACTTGAGGTATTTTACTCTTTGTGTAACAGATTGGGTGTGCCTATCGCCACGCATAAATGTGAAGGGCCTCAACAAGTAATTACGTTTTTAGGTATCGAAATAGATACTGTCAAAATGGAAACACGACTTCCAGTTTCAAAAGTGGTTGAAATTGTTGGACAGCTTCAAGAAATTATAGAAAAACGTTCTATTACGTTAAAAGTTATGCAATCTTTACTGGGGAAATTAAATTTCGCTTGCCGTGCAATTCCTTTTGGGCGTACATTTTCACGTCCTTTGATTAATGCAACTATCGGCATTACTAAACCTTATCATCATATACGTGTGGGTTCTGAATTACGAAGTGACCTCATAATGTGGCAAACATTTTTTAAGAACTTTAATGGTGTATCAGTGTTTCAAAACATACATTGGGTTTCCAGTTCAAGTCTGCAATTGTTTACTGATAGCTCGGCCAAATATGGTAATGGTTTCGGAGCGTATTTTGATGGCAATTGGGCATACGGTCAATGGCCTGAATTTTGGTTTAAACATGATTACACAAATGATATTACTGTTCTTGAGTTTTTCCCGATATTAGTTACGGTTCACATTTGGGGAAAGCAGCTCCAACATAAAAAGGTTTTATTTCGTTCTGATAACGAGTCTGTGGTCCATATAATCAATTCTCTAACTTCTAAATCTTGCCGAGTATTGACCTTGCTCAGAGCATTTGTTCTTCGTTGTTTACAAATGAATATTTCGTTTAAGGCCCAGCATATACCTGGTCATTGTAATAAACTCACTGACAGTTTATCACGTTTACAGCTAGATGTGTTCCACAGACTGGCACCAGCAGCGATGCCGGATCCAACCCCAGTTCCAGAGTGGATGTGGTCAATCTTCAACACGAATTCAAACGAATAGTTGACGCCAGTATTTCGCAAAGTACGAAGGCTGCATATAAGACGGCAATAAATCAGTTTCGTAAATTTAGAGCGATGGACGCCTTAGGTGACTTATGGCCAGCTCCACTTGATCACATCATGTTATTTATTGCATATCTGTCGAGACAATCTCGTACGGCATCAACAATAAGTTCCTATATGGCTGCACTTTCATTCATTCATAAAATAAATAATTGGTCTGATCCCTCACATACTTTTTTAGTTACGAAAGCTCTCGAAGGGATGAAACGATTACGACCCCAGAAAGATTGTAGAGCTCCCATTACGATAGAGTTACTTCAAAAAATATATTGTGAATTACCTAACGTTTGTCTGTCCTATTATGAAGTTCTTTTATTTCGACCAGCTTACACTTTGGCCTTTTTTGGCTTATTTAGGGTCGGTGAACTGGTTTTTACTACCAATAGTATGGCTAATCGCCCTTTGCTTTATTCCGATATTAATTTTTCTACAAGTCAAGGTCGTTCGATGTTGACAGTGCAGCTTAGATTTTCCAAGACAGATCAGCGTGGCAAGTCTTGCCGCGTACACCTGGCTGAATTGAGAAAAAACCCAATATGCCCCGTTTCTAATGTGCGGGAGTTTCTACGCAAGAGATCTTCTTTGCACCCGTATCTGTTTGTTCATAGAAACGGCAAGCCTCTTACACGCTACCAATTTAATGCGGTGTTACACAAAACTATTCATAATGTTGGTCATTTACCTTCTGTTTATAAGTCACATTCATTTCGCATTGGGGGAGCTACCACCTTGGCCCTTCGGGGAGTACCAAACGAAGTCATTCAAAAGTTAGGTCGCTGGAAGTCAAATGTATTCCGTAACTATATTCGTATTGATTACTTTTAGTTCAATTTTTGTTCTTATACTATTTGTAGATATATGGATAATTGGCAGCTCAATAATATATTGGGCGCATAGAAGTGCACTTCGACTCCTTAACCGCCACTTAAGATTGGAACAACAGGGTGTTCATATCAATTGGATGGGAAAAAGGGGTATGAAATGGCATAATGTTCTGACAACAGTCAGTAAAAACATCCGTAATTTTCCAGTTCCACGAATTTTGATACTACACGTGGGTGGAAATGATTTAATAGATTATACAACCAGTATGCTTTGTGCAAAAATTGAATATGATATATCTATATTAGCTCAATGGTTACCCAATACAATTATTATTTGGTCAGACATCCTTCCTCGCTTATATTGGCGAGAAAGTTGAATATAAAAGCTATTGAGAAAAAGCGTAAGCGGGTCAATCGTAGTGGTCGCAGGTCTGCATTTCTTGTATGGGAAGGGTCATTCATCATCAAGATATAACATATGATTGTCCCAGTCTTTTCCAAGCGGATAAGGTGCACCTTACTGATGTCGGCAATGTCCTATTCCTTAATAATCTGCAGAATGAACTGGAATTGTGTGCTTCTAACTCATTTTCTATGAGTTAGTAATATGTGATTTCTGGATAATTCGATGTTGTATAGACAACTTCGAGTGGCAGAATATGGCGGACAGGTGCATATTGGTATTGTTGTAATTTTGTATCAAATTGATTATATGGAGGTCCGGCTATAGTGTCAACCCTGGCGGACAAAAATCCTGATTACATAATGTTCAATGATGTGCCGATATGACACAGTCTGTTATGGTGGTAACCCTATGGGCTTGGTGGTGCTGTGATGTCTTTCATACCGGGTGGAAGATACCCAGCAAAGGTTTATGTCATATCGAAACATGTTGATTGAGTCTCACTAAGGGGGGTTCACCCTAGGGGACTTGTGGTGCTGTGGTGTCCTTTATACCGGGCGGTAGATACCCAGCAAGGTTTTTTTGTTATGCATATGTCCTGCTAAGGGGGTGGTAACCTAGAGGACGAAAGAGGGATTGTTAAAAATTTAAAGGAAAGATACTAAATCTCGCTAAGGTGGTTTACACTAGGAGACGCGGTATTTTAAATAATTGTAACGCCTGTCCGCCGTAGTCTGTCAAGTCATGTGACCTTAAAGCCAATAAAGCTGTTGTCGTAATTAGTTGGGTCAGAAAATGTATTAAAGTAATTGCCTATAAGTATAACTATGTAAATTACAGTAGAACTTCGATAACTCAAACTTCGATATCTCGAATACCCCGGATAACTCGAAGTCTTTATTTTGTCCCGACCGGTTTTCTATATAAGTTATATTAAGGTAACTTCGATAGCTCAAACTTCTATAATTCGAATACCCCCGATAACTCAAAGTAAATATTTGGTCTTTAGATAAAAAATCTATTAAATTTAACTTCAAAAACTCGAATTTTGTTCTAACAATGTCGGACCAAAGACCCGTAATTAAAACAATTAGACAAATCACATATGGGTAATTATTAGAGAAGTAAACCGAGTAGTTCTAGTTATTTTTATTTTTATAGTTATCTACCGTGTAATTTATTAACTTTCTCCCTCTCACTTTATTGTACTTTGTATATTGAATTTTTATGTCTTTTTTTATATAAATTTTTATATTTCAGATTTTCATTTTAATAGCATTTAATTCATTACAAATAACCTGCAATAAACTTAGATGCAGACGCATTATCGGTTTGAATTTTTATCTATCTAGAATCCTACTTAGGCTTGTAATTCGAATAGGACACCGTAACTTTTTTAATTCAGCGATAATCATATCTCCCTTTCGAATGCCAATAGCCTAGAGCGCGTTTGATTTCGCAATAATGACAGTTTGGCTTATTTTCTTTTATTACGAGTCATATCAGAGAGAGAGAGAGAGATTGTTGTTTTTATTGATATGTCGCCTTAGCTACTATTTTTGACAAGAGCAACTATATTAATCACTCAGAATTAATTTCAGAACATGTTTGCATAAAATGTGCAAGTGCGTTATGTACCATCTGGACAAATTACCTAAGGTGCTTGCTCATTAAATGTGCATGCCGCAGATGAACTTACCACTCCAATATTTACATAAACCTTGCACCGGTTGAATGAGTCGATACTCTGTCCCCCTATTTCTGAACGTCAGAAGAGGAAGCAGTATATCAAATTTTAAAGTGTAATGTGTTTAAAATGTTACGTTGTCTAACCGAGCGGGGTTAAACCAAAGCGGACGCTCCACAATTAAGGCACTAATCAGTGTCCCTTACCTTACTGCTTTCACTTCAACTTAATATAAATATTAATATTCATAATTTGTTTTATCTAGTGGTACAGATAAGTAAAACATTGAACATTTGAATTTTTGTTTTAGGTTATTTGGCTAAACGCTAACTGCAAATACAATCTTTGTTCAACTTGATTGCGTATTTTTAATTTCCGATTTCCTAATGCTTTGATGATAACTTTACAATTCAAGGCTCAATATTTCTATCTTGATGGAACTTTAAGTTACGCGACATGATTAACTATTTGCAATTTCATTTATCGCATTTGTATTTTAAGCAAACAGTTGACATATATTGGGCGAAATTACTAGTTATTTGAAATATCTCGTATCAAAATGGTTTAGAGCATTAGTTCATCTAACTATATAAATTGCATAAATGAATATTTATTAATTTCTTTCAGAATATTTGATGTTCTGGCTGTGTTCTAATACGATTTTTTTTAAATCCTAGTTTAATTCTTGTAGGAATCATTATCAATGTAATGAGATTTCATGCAACTTACTCAGGTGCTTATACCATGCTGTTTTGTTTCTACATGAAACATGTAAGCCGAGAGGTCAAAAGTGCACGTAGTGGCTAACATCGACTAGGTTTAAATCCTACACAATCATATCATTGCTGAAAAGGTTTAAAAGTTTATTTGTCGCAGTGCGATGGTTTATCCTGTGTTATTCCGGATTCCCCTATCATCCCTACAATTTTCGTTTTCTTTATAAGTAAAAGAATTTTAACTGGGACGTTAAACACTTTTTCTCTACTCTACTACTATCTAACTAAATACAAACCACATTGTTGGTACACGGTTTTAAACTTACTACACTGTTAGTAGTTTTTAACTACATTGTTAGAACACGGTTTTAATGTACTTTGTAAGTAAACGGTTTTAAACTACATTGTTAGTAAACGGTTTAAACTACATTGTTAGTAACGGTTTTAAACTACATTAATGGTACAAGGTTTAAAACTACTTTGTAAAGTACACGGTTTTAAACTACATTGCTAGTACATAGTTTTAAACTTCATTGTTACTACACAGCTTTTAACTACATTGTAAAGTACAAGGTTTTAAACGACATTGTTAGTACACGGTCTTAATTACATTGTTAGTACGCGGTTTTTAACTACATTGTCAGTTCATGGTTTTACAGTGGCTTTGCTTCGAAGCAAATCAATATAGTAAAACAGATCTAGTTTATCACTTTATTTTGTGGAATATAATATCCTGATTTGTGGATAATAGTATTATTTGTTTATTTATTATTATTATTATTATTATTTTATTTTATTTATTTTTTGATACAATTTAATACAATATTTATTGATTAAATATTTCCAAAAATATTAGATATGTTTATGAAAATCACGAACACGCAGAAAAATATGGTTTACTGCCTTAAAACTTACAATTTTCTATCTCAGATCCAATCCGCCTAGAGAAATTGATACAATGCTCGTATATACGGTTAGTATGTGCTATTGCGTTTTCAGTCTAATCTTCCTATCGACTCGTTATATATATATATATATATATATATATATATATATATATATATATATATATATATATATATATATATATTTATATATATATATATATATATATATACCTCTTTAGCTGTTTAAAGTTATGATTAATTTTTATAAATATTAATGCAAAGAATGTTATTAAATTGAGATATGCAGTACATAAAATTCCACGTCACATCAACGGTACAAATGTGTTGTATTGAAATTTGTCATAAATTGCGTATTAAAATGTGCAAAACGAGGCAACGTGTTCAGACGCAATGTGTTTTAAAACACAACAAGTAAAACTACTACTTGCATGCACAGTGAATAAGGTAAAACAACTTTTGAACGGTTTAATACATATTTTGTCTGCATGTGGATAATAACAACGAGGGTATTACGCACCGATATACATAGCTCATTGTGCAATTCGAAAAAAGTTCCATTTTTAGCAAAGCGAACTGACAAGCTTTCTTCCACTGTAATCTACCCAAGTGGGATTCGAATCAAGGCGAACTTATGTAAATGATTTACGTTTTTAATTTTACACACAATTTATACTTTAAAGGTAAAATTGTCGTTTCCATGATAGAATAAATTTTATTGACAATAGCTATCTGTTTTCACGTTTCACAAAACGTAATATTAATCTGATTCTAATATTATGTCTAGACGCAGCTATCTCCCTGATCGTGTTTTAAAGTAAACCAAAAACTCCGAGAGTGTGTAGAGTTCGTTCTTAGTGGTTTACATCATAGGGATTTTTATGGCGGTTGTTCCGACGTCTCGAATCACTCCGAACATTTGACCTTATATTTTCCAAGATTCGACAGTTATGCTTTCCTGAAACAATCTGCATTTTATTTCAAATTTTCAACCAACATTTCCGAACGCATTATCCTATTGAGAACTTGTAATGAGAAGTCCCATTATACCTAATAAATCATTACGATCATTAGTCAAGTACACTGGTTTTATGTCAATTTTACGACATAAAAGGCTTTTAATGTATCTAAAGTAAGCTTCACAGGAAAAGTTATTGTCACTCCTCTGTTGCAGTTAGCTGTTGTTGGTTGTTGTTTTTTTTTTTTTTTTTTTTTTTTTTTTTTTTTTTTTTTTTTTTTTTTTCTTGACTTAAGTCGAATCATTAGACAATGTTCCTAAAGCTAAGATCTTGATCTTTTATTGTTTGATTAAAAGCTTCAATTTTTGTTGTTTCGTTGTTTGCATCGAAGTTTTGATTACAAATTTACATAAAATTATTCAGCTGTTCCAGACAACTCCACAAATCACACAATACACTGAATTTTTCGTTGTGTTCAATTTCATAGTGACCGATTTTCGTTGTTCTAAGGAAAAAAATTCCATTTCTTCAAAAATTTAATTCTAGACTTTAAACTCTGACGGATAATACAATCCCAAAATCATGGATCATGATCCGCTCTTTGTTCTAAGGCCTAAGGGATATTGCAGATGTTTAAATATAAGAATAATAATTATTTGTTTATAATCAAAATTAAAGTACATGTATTTAATTTACCCGACGCATAATCAACAAATTACGAAAATTTGTCACATGAACTAAATATCAATTCATAAGAGAAAGCAGTACAATTTCTGGGTAACTTCTAGGCATAAAATTTTGAGTTGTGTGTGGGTTTTTTTTATTATTATTATTTAATATTTTCGGTTAAGGTAATTTTGTAATATGTGTATACAATTTCGTTGGTATGAGCATTTGTGTTTCAAGAAATCTACGAAAAAAATTTAGACACCAAGAAAGTTTATGATTTTTCAGTACACTGTCTGAAATAGTATCATTAAAACTTAATCAATTTTTATGTCAATTACTGTAAAATAAGAGACTGAAACTGCAAATGACCATAAAAATAGAATATGTCACCTGTTTCTGACCGATACCAGATGATCTAATTCGAGGGTGATGTGATGTAATATATCCCAATCGAGGCTGTGCCGTCACATCACCCGTGACTGAGATCAACCTGTATCGGTCACAAACAGGTGACAGATTCTATTTCTCGCACCATTGAAATGTTTATAACTGCGATACGTACAAAACAAAACACCCGTATGTGACCCCTTGCATTCCTTTGGACACTTTATGCATTGTAAAAATCCGCCCTTTGAAAATAATCCCATCGACTAACACTTCAAAAGTTTAGGATATCAAAGATTTGCATTCAATGCAAATATAAAACAACGTTGACAATAAAATATTTTGACAAGAAACAATAAAAGCACATAATTGAAAAATAAATAAATAAACCTAATGTTTTGATGACGTCAAGCGCAATGATCGGATACGTCATCCTGAGTAATATTAAAGGCGTCAATCGTCGGCGTGAGGCGGTACCAGACAAACTGGACGAGACAGAATAATCTAGCACCGATGTGTGCGTGGGATTTTTCTATTCGAGGTACGAGAATATGTACACTTTCTGTAATTTATCGTTTCTAGGTATAGTTTAAATTGTAGTCAAAAATAAACAAAAACAAATATGTGATGGTACAACTATATAAGTACATTGTATTCTCTTAAAAGATAACATGAACTGGTAAATAAACTTTTTTATTATATTATCTACTCAATAATCCATGTAATACGGTCATACAATAAAAATCGTATTGAATGAGCGTGACGTCATAAAAGTGTGTGAATTAGGTTATATCCTTACGCACTACGCCTGGTATTTACACGGCGGATTCCAAAGCATTTTTGCAGGAACAGCCACCGGAGGAAACATTCAAATACATATTTATCAAAACAAATCATCCAGTTCCTATAAAACGGGCTAGAATATTCATGGATACCGAATCCGAGTAACACGTGTCCGTAAATCCTTGTCCAGGTTGTTGACATTCCAGAGTGCGCGCGCCATGACGTCACACAATTCACCTAGTTCACAGTGGCACACTGTTTGTTGGTTCATAATTTAAGCTGATACTTTTGTACTTTTTTTCTAAAAAAAGAATACATTGTATTTAAATTGAAAATGTTTGTTTTGTTTTTGTATTCTGCGGACAGACTATTGTTTACTTTTAATATTTCAGCAGGATACTTTTGGCGCATGTACACGGTAACGTAAACTTGTTGTGTTTCGGTCAAAAAGCTGTTTTCTTATAATGAGAAGACAAGTTTTAAATCTGAAAAAAGCCGTTTTTTTATGGGATTATATAATAAATAGAATCTTGCATTCGTGTTTAAGTAATATTGAATTTATTAAACTCGTTGAATAATGTTTTATGCAACTCGCCAAGGCTAATTGCATAAAAATTATTCAACTCGTTTAATAAATTCAATATTACATAAACACTCATCCAAGATCCTCTATATAGTGTTATTTACATCTTAAAGTTTGAATGTGATATGTTTGATCATAGTCATTTTCAAAATGTCTTTAATATCCGATATTGAGAAGGTTAAACTAAGAATATATTTGATACAAAGCTGTTTTACGCAAAAAAATTGTTCGAATGTCTAAGTGAAAAATAAGAATGTTCTCTAAATTAGATACATTAATTATTGTCAAGTTAATTATGGCAAAGAAAAACTATTCTATTTTGACAAATTAAATGATTAGAACTATCTATAAATTAAATGTCGTAGAACCCTTCATTAAATTGATTAAATCAGCCAATTTTTTTCCTATACTGACGCCCAATTATAACTCGGTAATGACGTCAACGGATATATACTAATTATTTCTTTCCCTATTACCAATTTACTTCATGTCTTAGAAATTAATCTTACATTGTTAATTGACCATAACCAATCGATGAAAGATGATCAAAATGCTTTCTACGGTCATGTAGAACCGGAAGTATATCAAGGAAAATGTTAGCATTTGTAGTGTGCATACAATTTTCGTTATTAAACGCCATTTTTTTTTATGTGCTTGTGTATACTCGAGAATAGAATTCCCCCTAGAGCTCCAATAGGGAATATTTGACGTAAACATTATCCGTTTATTTCAGCACAAACGTTAATTTAACATGACATACAACAGAAAAAAATAAATCAAATAAACGTTCGTAAAAATCAGTTTTTACTTAACTTGCCGGGTATTTTATTAAAAATGCGTTTTACAAAATGAAAGAGTATTATTTTTGTACATCTTACAGATAGGTACACGATTGCTAGTTATTATAGATCTAGAGTGAGTGAGTGAGTGAATTATTGTTTTGAGCCGCATCAGCAATGTTGCAGCTATTCGCGGCTAGAAAAAATGTAAAAGATACAATAGTATAAATAAAAAATCTAAATAAATGTAAATCTATTTGTATAATAAAATAATTACCGAAAAGTAAACTAATAAAAACCAGAAATATCACAGACAAATTATATATAAAACACTGGAAAATTAATAATAAAACAATTAAATTTTACCAAATAAATTTCCCGAAGGAAAGTTAATAATTTTATGTCCATGGACATTACTAAAAAGATCTTGCATCGATGATGCTGAATAAAAAGTATCCCTTGTAGTTGCAAAGTTAACACAATCCAGCAAACTGTGCTGAAAAGATTGTTGACTTTGAGAAGGGACACATTTTGAAGGTTGTTTGACCTTAAAAATAAACGAGTGTGTAAAATTACAATGGCCGATTCTACAGCGCCGAAGAACAATACTATCACGCCTACTGTACTGGGATAAAGTTATTAATCCCAGACAGGGCTGAACTGAAAGAAGCTTATTGTGTTCTTGGCTATTCCAATGACTTGACCATTGATTATTGATATAATTGTATATCAATGGCTTTAAATCATTGTGAGGAATTAAACAATTAGCCATTGGCTTGGATAATGCTGCTTTAGCGGAATCGGCTTTACTGTTGCCTTTTATATCAACATGGCTAGGCAACCAACAATAATTAATAATTTTATTAAAATCTGAAACAGCGTATGATATAGATGTATGCAGTTCCAGAATTTCACAAATTAGGGGGTGATCTATTTTTTACTCTTTATTGCCCGAAGAACTGACAAATTAAAAAAATGTTATGAGGCGATTTTGAAATATGATGTAAAGCAAGTAAAATTGCTTTAGCCTCAGTTGTAAATAAAGATCTTTTATTTGGAAGACGAATGTTTATTGTTTCATCTCCAACAATGGCAGCAGAAGCTACCCGATCACCATATCCTAGTTATGATAGACTATATACATGTGTGTGTGTGTGTGTGTGTGTGTGTGTGTGTGTGTGTGTATGTGTGTGTCTGTGTGTGTGTGTAAGAGAGAGATAAATTCACTCAATGTACAGAATTTGTGTTTATTGTTTAAATGTTAATATTAAAAACATAATTGACGATGCATGTACTTTGATGTTTTAAATTGACCTACTGATGCTCAGTTTAAAAATGTAGCAAATATCATGTAACCTCCAATTTTGGTATCATTTAATTTATAGCTTTCTTCTTTTGGTCGTTGTATTTTCTTATTAGTGCGTTACTTTTTTATATAAATATTTAAACATATTTGTAAAAACGTACATAAATTACTTAAACAATTTAAACTTAATTTAATCGTTACCTTTTTTCTGTTAAAGTAGAAACATTTGCATCACTTTTAACGTTTATATGTTTAAAGGATACGCTTTCGCAAAACCTAACTTTAACAAAATGAACATGAATTAAGTCCCAAAATTCTTATAAATATTTTATCAGAACACATTTACACAGAATCAACATTTCCAAACGTGTGATTCACACCCTGTTCCGCGATATATATACATGATTGTGATGGTTACCTAAAAACGTCTGTGTCTCTTGAGATCAATTCAACAAGTAACCAATCGGACAATTAAATTTTGTCATAAAAATATGTGTTCGACATAAAACAAGTTCGTTTTTTCTGATAATCGAATAAATTTCATATTCCTTAGGGAGTACTGAGTGAAAGAAAAACGTCTATTAATCTGCGAAATTGTCGTTTTTATTCACAACGGGTTTCGATCCACACTGTTCATAAAACAAGTGGTACTCAGAGATTTGAGATTCACAATTAGTACAATATATGCATATGCCTGAAGGTCAACACCACAATTACAAGGTGTTCATTGGGATTGCGTGATAAATTTTACACATTTTGCAAAAAGCTAAAGTTGCTACCTACAATATTGGCCACACACGATCTCAATCAATATCTACTCGGAGCCGCAGTGGCCGGGTGGTTGGGCATATCGTCATATCGTTCCTAGTTACACTCCGGTCGACCGCAAGTAAAAAAGGAATTTTCTTGTTGTAGACCTTTACTGGTTTGCTCGGTACGCGTAAAATAGATTAAAGGGTACCTGTAACCCAAATATTTTTTATCACAATTGTTTTTTATTTTATTTAAATATAACAATATTGAAAACCGCATCAAAATTGGTGACAAAATAAAAAAGTTATAGCGGTTTGAAATCCCCATTTTATAACATTCTCTTTATCGAAAAGTGAAACGCCTCGTTTTGAGTTATAAACGTGTGACGTCATTGCAGTATTAAAAGTAGTGTCTTACATAATAGACAGTAGTAACAATGATGATATATTGATTTATGTAGAAGAAAGTAACGACTATGACATGTACCTATTTATGTCAAATAGTTCGTCATTATTTCGGGAAGCAGTAGACAATCTTATCAGTGATGAATTTGGAGTAAAACCGTTATTTATTCGAACCAGAAATGGACGAATCCTATGAACATAATGAGTCGAGTCCCGACCTGCATTTGGTTGCATAGCTGTTGAAAAATACTTGACGAGTGTTAACTTGTCAATAACACGAAAAATGATTATATCTTTGACTTAAGAAAATAAATTGTTTTATGAAGTCGGACTGGACAGACTCGAGAATTACGATAAGTTGCATAGCTATAACAAAAAATACGCGATTAGTTTTAACTAGTCAAATACACGAAAAATTAATTTTATCGTCGACATTTTAAAATGAATTAAATATCAAGTCGGACTAGACAGACTACCGGGTGAATATTATGGAACTTACTGTTGTGTCATGTGCTGATTTTGAATTTCTATTAAAATAATGCATTCAAAATTTTGAATTTTGTATGCATTATTTCAGTAATAAATATTCGAAATCAGCACATGACATTGGCACCGGCTAAAAATCAATACATAAAAAACCAATCGCCTATGTTCTTTTGTGCAATGATTATTGACAGTTGAAATTAAATGACCGTGATGTAGAAAACTTTTAAGTAGTCTGGCGGCATCACATTTCCTTGATAATTGGAAAATTTTCACACAATTAAAGTTTGTAACATAGTTCTTTTCAACTGTCCCATGGTTAATTAATGCTAGGATAATAAAAAAGAAAAAAAAAAAACAAGATATTCCATCTCAAATTATTTTACGCGAAATATATTATAATTGTTTAAAATGAAATGACACAGATTTTAGAATGAGACCACATTAAAAAAAACAAGATGGTAATAATAATAATAATAATGATAATAGTTTTATGAATTTTTTATGAATATATATAGAATAAAGAATTTAAGAATATCACAGCTAAATGTATGCCCAAGGAAAAGTGTAATCTGAAATCTAATAAAATCAAATGCTGTAAGTAGTTCAATAAACATGTTTTAAATAGACTCTTCTGGTGGTCAATTTTTAATTTTTGATTTTGCCTAAAAGTTGTATTTCATAATAATAATAATAATAATAATTATTATTATTATTATTATTATTATTATTATTATTATTATTATTATTATTATTATTATTGACATGGAAACTAAGAAAGAATTCTTTTCTTACTTTTTAAAATTTACAAATGAAATATCCATTTTTCCGGAGTGAAATCTTTATACTGTATATGACAAATAACGTTTACCAAATAAAATTATTTTACTTTACTCGAACTGTAAATATGTTATTGTATATTACCGGTTGTAAGATAACTTTATCAACCTGCAAATCAATTTTGCAAATTATAAGTGACATCCTGTTAATTACAGGTGACATCCTGTTAATTACAGGTGTGGGTCTAAATCTAAGGAATGTGTCTAATAAACAAAAGGATTAAAAATAATCTTAATTATCGGTACATGTCAAACGAATGTTAATTCCACTTCGTTAAATAGTTTTCCCGTAAAATAATCATAGAAAGTTAAACTACGAGTTCGTATTTGACTTATTTTAGTAGTTGGTAAATAATATTCTGTGGAGGTATGTTACTGGTATGACGTCACAACACGGGAGCCTCGATATCGACCTTTTTGATTTGGATTTCTAGAGATGTATTAAAAAATCGCAAATATCTACCTTATTATGGAATAGAATTTTATGAAATTTTCGCTACAGTCATATTTAAGTACGACGAATAAAATATGTCAAAACTGAAAATCGTTACAGGTACCCTTTAAGGTGTCTACTATGTTTATCTAGAAAATTGCAGAATAAAGCGCATAAAGCGACCTATTGCACTGTAAAGGTCCCAGTTAGTGCGGACTGGTACAATGCAGATAACAAATACTTGCAAAGTCAATGAACAACACATTTACTTGTGTTAAGATAAATCCTTATAATAAAAATAAACTGTTTAGTACTGAGTCTCTAAAAATCACTCAAATCAACAAAATCATTCAACCAACTATTAATATTAATTCATTCACCTTCATCAACGCGACACGATTTCATTTCCGTATTTCCCCTGTCATGTTAATTAGAAAATATTTTCATTTGCCTTGTGAAATTCCCATAGCTGCAAGCTTGAGAGTTGTTGCGTTCATGATTGACAATGAACGACAAAAATCTTGTCATTCCGTGTTTGAATACATAAAAATGCAATACACAATCCGGAACTACATTAACATAGGTAAATAAACATGACTATCACGTCATGTTTGTTTATTTTCGAGACAAGCTTAAAATACACATTTTCTACAAAATTTTACAAGAACGGTACGGTTCAATGGTTAAAATGCACAAAATAAATCAAAGAAATTAATCAAATAAAATTTTAATAAAATATATAGGCACCTGGCTGATATTCACCTTATTATTGACATTTTGAAAAACGGAGTTTAAAAAATCAAATGGTGTTTTCAAAAACACAGCCAAGAACTGGTCTGTCAAAACCATCAAACCACAAAAAAAGTCTTGAACGATCGGATCTTATTTTATATTATAAAAATTCATTCCTACCTAAGCAAAGCTGCTATATCCCCTATTATTTTGAGGCAATGTGTAATGGTACAACTTGTCAATTAATTTTGTGTCTCGCGGGATGTAAATTTCAATTGAAATTAGATTAACGCATGTATGCCACATCCAATCAAATTTGTCCGTTTCACATGCTGTGTTTGTTGATCGGAAAAACTGAAAAATCAGCTACATTGCTTTTTATTCAGTTTACTAGGGATAAATAACAACTCCTCAAAACAATAATACTTACTACAAAATTAACTACTTGCTAAACTTATTAAAACGACCATTTTCCTAAACTTTGTGAGGTATTTGCACCGCATTAGGCGTAGAGAATAAGTACTTCTCACTCCTTTGCTGTATGCATTTGAACGATACCGAGTATGAAGCTCAGCACATAATGTTAGATGAATCTCAACCAAATAATGTACGACATTCCAGAAAAAATCTCTCGATAAATCCCTACGTAAAATGTCTACGCTCATATTTCCCGGCGCAAGATTCGAAATCCACATGCTTGGGCATATAGCCGAAATACAGTCAGCAATCTTTTACTCCAAACTTCTTAACAAATTCTTCCATTATTAAAATGGGGCCACACAGGTGAACCTGATTTTCGACCGAAATATAGTTCACAAATAACAATAAATTTATGGCTGATATTCAATTTTTATATATATTATTTTATATACAATATTCTCAAAAATGCATATTGTTAACGAAAAATCGAGAAAATACCATCAAAATACCTGATAACACTATAATTTTTCAACGAAAACCCCCATTGTTACCCCACATCAAAAATAGTGTCGTTCTTGGTCTAAAATTCAGCTGTTGCGTCTACTAGACTCCCCCGTTGTGCATATGTTATAGAGTGGAATTTATGACTCTTAAAATCAATGAATAATTTTTTTAAAAATATTTAAGGAAAATATAAAAATTGAACTGTTGTAAAATTATGTTCATTGTAGGTATGAAGGCAAGCAAACTTATTAAAACGCGCGTTATTTCGTTTACTTGCAAAGTTGTTGCATCCATAATTGAATTAAATTAAAAGAAGCATTGCAGACACATTTGCTGGATCGTTACTTAAACATAAATTTAACAAAGGATTTTATGAGGCAAAATATCTAACTTTGTGCCCGATCAAAAATCGCAATATGATATCGTAGGAAAGATTGTGCTCTTAGTAGCTAAAAAGATGAAGGGTTCAATATTATGCCAATTCTAAGCAACCCAGTTGTTTTTTAACCTTGATTTTGCAAATGAACATGACCCTATCTCGTATTTGCGATACATTAAAAAAACCAATGGCACATCAATAAATAAACAAAAACTTTTTTGAAGTTTTTTTTATAACACACACACACGGACACACACCCACATTATATATATATATATATATATATATATATATATATATATATATATATATATATATATATATATATATATATATACGTTAATTTAGTTTATATAAATAATTGTGATGGCTACTTAAACACGTCTGTGTCTCTTGAGATCGATTCAACAAGTGACTAGTCGGAAAATTAACTTCTGTAATAAAAACCATGTAATCGACATAAAACACGTTGGTACTTAGTACACACACACACACACACACACACACACACACACACACACACACATATATATAATAACACAAAAGGAGAAACCAATTTTAATCATTGATCTTGTCAAGATATAGCCATAATATGTTTATTTCATAAAAGATCTTGATTCATGTTCCCGCTTCAAAACATAGTAAAACTAAGTTAAAAATACATTCTTACATGATGAAAATAAGAAAAAATAGGTCAAATACTCAATGGGCCAGGTTGTTTCTTTAAAAATAACATTTGTGACAAGTGTTTGAATTGTTTGATATGTTAACAAAGATTCTTTTTTATATTATGCACATTTGTAAAAATAAAAAATTTGCATTCAGAAATACAAGCACGAAAAAAATTAAACCATCTTTATTTTGTAGTTATTAGGACGAAAATTACCGTAGGTAGCAGCTGGTTGAGCTATTCCGAAATGCAGTAAACAAATCATTCTATTTATTTAAGAAAACATCTGATAGTATCAGGCGTGCACTTGACGGAAGGTTATGCGTTATACTAAATGTCCCGGTTTTCAAATAATTTACTTTGCTTTTGCGATTGTGATTTTGACATGGAACAGTATTTTTTTATACACTCGAATAGATTAAAAAAGAAATTTAACTCAATTTGCAATATCTGTAAGCAGAAATCAGATTAACAGTATTGACAGAGCAATGTGAAATTATATAGCATAGAAAATGAGTTAATTGATAAAACAGATAATATAAAATAATTTTAAGCTGGATAAAATAAAATTTAATGAAGCATATCCGTTCTGACAAGTCTTTTTCAATAATTTTGTAAACGTTATTCTTCAATTGTAAATACCTTAAACAAAAGATCAAAGTGCAAGTTGTCGGATTAATTTCACATTTCTATTTTAAGGTTGGAATTTATTTTAACTAATGGTAGCATATTGGTGAATATAAGGCGTATACTGTCTTTTAAGCAAATGTGTTGACATAACGAAATCATTTTACGCAAAGCACAATATATTAATCAATTTCTGTGGTGTGTATAATGATGAATTGATGGTTTCTCGGGATTTTTAAATTCTTTTATTTCATCTATAGTACTGCTCAACTTGTAAGACTAGTGATGATTGACATATTATTAACTAAAAATTCTATTTCTAATATACATATCTATACAAAAGGTTGATAGTTTCCAAGATAATGAACAACTTACGCAGCTATGAACGTAACCCTTGAACCTATTACCCTAAATAACAATATTGATCGTCATAACATTATGTTCAATATTCTAATAAACATATATTTGCTATGGAATCAAGGTAGTGTATTTAACATTTAACAGTGACCTACAAGTTAAACGTCTCTGATAAAACCAGTGATGGTAGATTGTTTGGTGAGCAAAAATACTTTTTCAGTTCAATGTAATCATTTTTGTTTTCATTTAAATCGGTTTTGGGTCTTGATAACATTCTTTAAAACAACTGAATCAGATTTAACTGACTTTGTTTAAAACAAAAAGGCCACCATTAAGGACGGTGTCAAGATCTTTTACCCATTTTTCTCAATGTTAAGGTGGTAAGTAAAACATTGCGAAAGAAACTGGAAAAATCATAAAAACAACCAACTTATTGCAAGTGAGAACAAACATCTTCAACTATGTAATATGACATATTTCTTATGGATTACCGACCCCTCTAGAGACAGTATTTGTACTCATGGTTCTTTACTATAAATGGCAGAAAAGAACAACAAAGTTTTGATATTCTGTGTTTTAACATAACACAACAGGCTAGTTAACGCCTTAATAGATCTGTTATATTGCATTAATTCACTAATTGATTGCATAATGTCGGATCGAATAAGACACATCGTAATTTTAAACTCCAAGTTTCAAGTCACTAAAATGGTATTTCTATTACAAATACATTATTAAATTAATCATCTAGTTTTAAAATGTCAATCTGCACTTTTGTATCCGTGTAATATATGTCATTGAACTGAATTAATAAAAACAAATGCAGTTTTTAAAAATTATACCATTATTAAGAATGACCCTTTTACAAAGACAATGGAGACGCATTTTACAGAATCAATAAATCTGTATGTTTGTGTTAAACAGTCAACGAAAAAAGCATATTCTCTGTTTTACGTGTGTAAAGACCTTATTTGGTTTAATTTTTCGCTTCAGGTGCCGGGAACAACCTTAAAGGTCTTTATTCATCCAACCATTTCACACAGCAACATGAACTGTACAATTGATGTAATTAAAATTTGTTAATATTAATATTCTATGATACAGTGTTGTTTTTATTTCATGGAAATATACAGATTTTGTCTTCTTTTATTATTTTGTCAAAAATGGTGTTTTAAAATCAGTTATTTGTTATATATTTCCAACTTGTTTTTGATTAAATTAATGATAAAACACAAACATACCAGTGCATGTTCAAATTAGAATCCCTCTAAAGACAATTGATGCATCTTCAAGTAATAGTTAAAAATTGGATATGAAATAGAAAAGAAATATTTATACTGGAAGAAAAACATGTGACTGAAAACAAACTCACAAAGAATACAAGTTAATGCTAAAAACGACCAAGCAATACAATTCAAAAATGATTATTATTAAGGCTATTAATTAAAACCCGATTTCTAAGAGAACTGTAGAAAAAATTTAATAGAGTCGTTATAATGCATTATGCCACACGAGCATTAATTGGTTAGATCAATGTTGTTTTATGTTGCATCTGCAATTTTTAGCTATTCGTGATTAAACAATTTTTTTTAATTTCGAGGATTAATAGTAACTCAAGTTCTTGTTGTGAGCGAGTAAGTAATTTTTTGATCAACATTGTACCTGTGCAAACTTATGACGACCTTTGAATGTTTAACACTCGCCCACAATGTAAAAAAATGCTGGCTATTTAGTTTATTATACTGGTACCAAACCAAGCCTTAAGTATCGTTTCGAAAACTATAGGACGCCTTTAGCTTGATGGCTAACCAAAAGAAATTGAAGAAGAAACAAAAGGTCTATGTTTCAAAGATATAGACAGTAAAAGTTGCAAGAAAGATTAATTTGAAATATTAACTGTTTGCCCTTTTGATAAACATTTTTGTCAGTTTTAATATGCGTCTTGGAAAAAAACTATTTACTTAAAATCTTTTGGATGCGGAACGCACATGTACACAAATTTGTTGTGTAAATGTAAAAAAAAGAATAAGTCAACTTTTTTTTAAAAAAAATATTAATTTTTATTTATTAATATTTTCTATGATTGTTATTAGTTTTATTTTTTATTTATTTATTTATCGAATAAGAAATAAGTCGGCAACTTTGTTTCGACATATTAGTTTCTTGTTTTACTTGGTTTCCATTTTAAAATAAAAAAACATCTTTTATTTCATATTGAAAACTTTTGGCATATGAATTTTTTATTTAATGGTTCTATTATTGTACACTTGTGTTGCACAATAACACAAAAATTAATAATCAGTTTTAATTTCTGTTAAATTAAATAAAAATTAATTTCTTATTAAAACGCTGACAGGAACATCTGTCATTGTTTTATAACTGAAGCACAGATTTAGATCAACAATGACAAAATGTAATTAATCAAATGTGACGTGACAAAAACAGATTTCCTGGTATTTTTTCACGTTTTGGTACTTTTCTGTTTTTAAACAAAAACAACAAATTATTAATCATAACAAGATTTGAGTAAAATCTTATGATTAACTTTCAACAGTACGGCACTTTATCCTTTGTTACTAATTCGTCTACCGTGCTTGTTTATTATCATTAATTCAAGTCAAGCTATCTGTTGTCCTATTGAATGGACAAGTGTAAGCGTCATTATAATTTGGACAAAAAACAAAGGACCAGAACAAGTTCGAAATAAGTCGGATTCGTATTTTTAATTTTCGTTTTGGATCTCATTAATTTTTAGTCAGAATTTAAACTTAAAATCTAATAAACAATAGCACGGCACATTATTCCGTTTAATAATTTTTGCGTTGTATCTTTTCAGTTTTATTATTATTATTATTTTATCTATCGAACTTTTCGGCCCCTATTGTCACTGATGTAGAAAGATTTTCCGAAATGTGCATATATGGCACCTCAAAATTTTGCAGGTATTTGTGTTATTTATGTGCTATCCCTGAGCAGCTACCGCTGCTGGTGGAGTACAACTCCCCGTGGGTATCCATAACTTAGTAGACAGTACTGAGTGCTGTCAGAAAATATACCAGTAAGTAAAATTTTCAGCCCTCTTTAATTTTGAAATTTATTTAAAAAACTAAGGTTTGTTCCCTCATGCAAAGCATTCCTCAGCTGGATTTGGATTCATATAAGTTTGGAACGTTAGGTTCCATTATTTTTTCAACTGTTTGGTTTTTTTTATTTATCAAACTTTTCGGTCCCTAGTGTCACTGATAAGGAATGATTTTCTGAAATGTACACATACGGCACATCAAATTTAGCAGATATTTGTGTTTTTTTATTTATTCATTTTGTTTTGATGTCAATCTGTAATGCAGAAAAGCCGAAACTTTTAAAGAAATTGGAATGGTGTGTCCGATTAAAGACTTGTCTTGTTTGATGTAATGTCGCTAGTAGTTGCTGGTCATAGGATATTTTCCTTTAGGACTCATTTATATTAAATAATTTCATGCGAATATTTCCTATAGCTCAATCATATAATGTAAATTTATTTTTAACAGTTTAAAAATGTCATCCCGTAAGTGTTATTCACGACAAAATTTGTGTAATGTAACAACTAACACTCGGCGGGAGATCTTGCTTTAAATAAAAGCTTTCATCAGTGTTAGTGAAATTTTGTATCATTAAGTTACTTGAAGATAGTCGCAACTGAAGGTCAGTGAGCACATTGTTGAACAAAATGGCAATAGAGTAGTTTTGTACGCATTCATAACCTTCCCGGTGTGAAAATTTTGTGTAGGTTTTATTTCATATTGAATATCATTTAAAGCTGCATTAAGTTTTCCCAGGAACAAAATTAAAACAATGCTGATCTACTTAATTATGTTTCTAATGAACAAGGCTACGATAAAAGCCGAAATAAATATAGAAATAACAGTAGTGTATCCTTGTGGATCTAATTTTAGAACATGTCATAAAAAACCGTTTCATTTAAACACAACTTACAAAAAGGTGCAATACGATCAATAAAACCCAGAATTTCTTCAAATTTATCATTTCTGACTTTATAAGGGATAAATACAACTGCGAATACATTTAGGTATAAATGACGGACAATAAATGCAGATTGCCAAGTTTCCCCTTTGAATTATTTGAGTCTTTGTTCATCAGTGAGCATGTTCCAAACTAATAATAATAATCGGTAAACAAATAGAGGATACCGATTATGTACAGCTAATAGGAATGAAATTGTATAAAAGGAATCTCACGGATCGATTTTAAATTTATATATAGATTATTTTTAGAAAATTGAAAGAAAAAATAGAAAAAAAAACCTTAATGCAGCTTAAAATATTAAATATTATTGCATGGCGTTTATCACTCCTAAGTAGTTTGATTAAATTTGAGCGGAAATTTCAAAGATTAAATTCACACAAAAATTGTGATTTTAAAAAAAAATTATTTAGTCATAACTCCTAGAAAAAGTAAAAACATTTGCATTACTTTAGTTCCTCGACGATTTTTCGACTTGGTTAATGAACGAATAATTTTGACGGAAGAGAACTCGTTTTAAAAAAAATTGCAGGAATATATGCTTTTGTTACAATTAAATAATAAGGCAAAAGGAGAGCCTAAATATAATTTCAAAAAAGGATTTGTCCAGAAAATGATACCTAAACATATGAAAACAAGTACCTGTTGTTAAATTTAGTTGTGCCATATTGCACATTTTAGAAAATTATTTCTCATCAGTTACACTGGGGGTCGAAAAGTTTGATAAATAAAAATCATAAGCCAAACAGTTGAAAATTACTGAATCTAAAGTTCCAAACTTGTTTGAATCCAAATCCAGCAAAGAAAAGATTTGCATAAAGAAACAAATTTTTGTTTTAAATAAATTTCAAAAATTAAGAAGGCTGAAAATTACTGCCTACTGAGTTATGGATACCCTCGGGGAGTTTTACTCCACCAACAGCGGTACCCACTCAGACTAAATAAAACAAACATACCAGTCCTTGTCCATATCACAATCCCAAAAACAAAGTGAAAACTTTGCAAACTGGCAAAATATGTTATACACGTGAACTTCCATCAAGGAAGTAAGGCCGGGTGCTCCGGAAGGGCAAGCACCTCCTGTCTAGCCAGCTACACCCGTCACGTGCAAGTCAACTCCGAGAACGAAAGGAACAAAGAACTGTGATAAGTCAAATATATCCAGTACAAGTTGGGATATAGTGACTACATACTTATCAACAATATTGTGACGACGGCCATAAAACTTTTTAAGGGCCCTGACTAGCCCAGGCTTGAAATATCCTTGTGTCAACAATTCCAGCTCACTTTGATAGATGACATTCACATTATCTCCAAAATTTTGATTATTTTGAGATGGAACGTCATCTATATATCTGTATGTGTAGTTGAATAATTTAGCGACAATCTTTTCTCCAGATTTGACAAGGTTCTGTAAAAATTCTGATTCATATAAATAAAGAAACAAATCAGCAAGCAAAGGTGCACAGTTTGTGCCCATTGGTATACCGATTGTCTGTTGAAGGATAATATTGCCAAACACAACAAATATGTTGTCTATCAAAAACTCTAACATTTTGTTGATGGTATCTTCAGTATATTTTTGTTTGCAGTCTGTATGGTGTTTTACAAAATAACCAGAATCCCTGTTGAGCACTAGATATTTATATCTTGGTTTACCGTTTTTGTAAAAAGAATGAAAAGTGAATTATTTGTTTTAGACGTTTTTTTCAATTTAGCATGAGGGATAGTGGTGTAAAGGGTAGAAAATCAAAATCTTTTATACATTTTACCGAAGATAGAGTATTAGAAACAAAATGGTCAAGTAGTTCTTTAGAATTTTTGAGAATCCACATTTGGTTGATGTCAGATGTAGAATAGACTTTATCTGAATAAGTCTGAAGGCCATCTTTGACGACTGTCAAAATTTGTGTTAGAATTACTGATAATGATTTAGTAGTGCATTTAGAGGAACCTGCTATATATCTTTCCTTGTATGGATTTTTGTGAAGTTTTGGAATCCAATATAAGTAAGGCAGGTCAAGTTCTTCTTGTTTTAAATTGAAACCAAAAGACTCGAGGACTCCCCAATGATTGGAAAGAACTTCATCTTTGGTAAAATTAGTTTTGGTATAAGTAGGATTCTCCTATATACTTTCTAAACCAAGCTCCTTAATTAGACATTCAACATAGAGTTTTTTACACACTAAAATAATGTTGTTAGAAGCTTTATCAGCCGGGACAACAACATATCTGTTATGTATGTCAGTAAGGATTGCAGAAACCTGAGGGTCCCTGAGCACTAAAGAAGGTTTAGTACCTATAGACCCTTAAGTTTTGCAATCCTTGACTTGACAAAATTTCTAATTGTTCTTATCCAGTCGGATAAAGTATCAATCTCTACGTCTTTTAATTTAGCCCAACCTCTGGCATATTCTTCAACAGTATCCATAATAATTTTGAAATTACTTAAACTAATAATTCTTTTGCGAATCACATTTGCTAGAAAAAGTTGTTTCTGAGATGAAGTTAACCAGGAAACTCTACACAGTACACAGACAACTTTTTTTATTTTCTTAAAAAAATTGTGATATATAAAAAAAATTATGGCAAATACAGTACGCATGATGTCAATAATATACAAAACGTGAATCAGAAGATTGAAATGAATGACTGAACATTTTGTAAAAGTTACATCATAGACCGCTGAATATTGGTAAATAAAAAGCATAAAAAAAACTCGTTTCTTAGAAGCGGTTTTATTGCAACGTGAAAATTCCCACAATTTTTTTTTCTCTTTAAGTCTAGATAAAACGTACGTCTTCATTCTAGTAACGTTAACAAAAGGTCATAATTAAAATTCATGTGTAAGTTGTGTAAATAAATACATATTGCAATTTTTTGTAGGTTTCATTTGATTTAACCCAAATTAATGAAAACTTCAAAATGCTGAATCTAATTTAATATTGTACAGAGAAATTGATTTCTGGACTTTTTCTTCTGGAACTTAAATTACGATTTTTAGAATTTATTCTGATCTCTAAAAAACGCCTGGCTATTCTAGTAGTGCACAGTCGTAGATGTTGAAATGTACTGCATAACTCTGATTTTTTTTAGATTAATATAAATTACACAATTCTTTGATTCCGACAAAACATCCTATATTCTTAAAACTGCACAATAGAAATTAATTGAAATAGTTTTAAAAATTTTTGTGTATTTGGATGTTTTAAAAACATTTAAAAAGTAAATAAAATGTATTGTGAAATGTATTGTGTAATGAATCCGTTCATAACAGAACATGCTTTAAATAAAATTTGACTGTGGCATAGAAAATGTGTTTTAGATGTTCAAAAATCACATTTTTCAGATTTCTGTTTCTTTCATTTTAAATAATTATTTACAACACACATTGAAAAGTTAAGATAGATTTCACATGAATGTAAACAATTATTATGTACGTTTACATGTACTATTTCATGTTCTTAAAAAAGATCTATTATTATTAAATTATGGAATTCTAATTTATCAACATTACATTTCTTTATATTTAAGTAACGTCAAAACTAAATTTCTGATAATTCCAAGTCATAAAATTACAATTTCCAAAAAAATGTTTATGTCGCTTATTTTATATGACTTTTAAGTTTATGCCAAGTTTGGAAATTGCGATTTATTTAAAGGTATACAAATAAGTCATAGGGTTTTACGTCAAGAATATTTCACTTATAACGAGACGTCACTAGCTATATATGAAGTTACAGAAATTTATGTAAGTGCAATCAGAGCGATGTGCAGGTGGGGTGCTTACGCGTGTCACGCCTGCTGTGAAGCGGGGCATAGGTTTTTAAGGTATCGCCCGTAAGACCCTGAGACTTTCATTTCTAAATGCCGGTTTGTGGCGAAAGAACAGTCGGGGTTTAAGCCCTGAACTCCCACATACACAGCAAGCACTGACAACTGAGATACTGTAGCGGTCCAGTATGCGTTATGTTTTGTACGATATTGACTATAAGAGTTAAATTGTGCAAAAATTTACTGTTTTATTCTAAACAAAATAGAGACTAAATATTTTTCTGTATTATTGTAATTTTGTACAAAATAAGACTGAAAAAAAAACAAATAATACAATTTTTTTCGCACTCTTTGTAATGGAAACATTTACCATATTATGAATATACAAGAGATAAATTATAAACAATAATAATAGTCAACAATTTAAAATTGTCACTAGGAAGAGATATGGATCGCTGCCAACAAATACGTCTTTTAGCTACAAATATAGATTTTATAATGCATCGAATTACTGCCGATGTTCTTATGTTTACAATTATCACTTTCACCTATAATATATATAATAAACGATCTTAAACAAATGACTGTTCTTAATCTTCCATTTTCATACCTATAACATCGTATTAGAAAAACGATCTGACAATACACAATAAGATACAGCATCAAGATGAATAAATTAATGTTGGGATAGAGGTATGTTTTTTTCTACACTGCTTTCTGGTAAAATGAAAGATAAGCTGGCTAAAGTGCTTATTGTAATCCAACTTAATAATGTGTAACAAATCCGTTTCGTGTTCTTTTAATTTAAACAAATAGTAAATCAAATTCTTTTAATCTAATAAATTATTATAATGAAATAATTTATTGTTAACACTTCTGTTAAATAAATGTGCACTTGAAGCACAATTTGTTTTAACAAAAAAGTATTCAATTAGTTACAATTTGTGACTGAACTATATGGTTTCATTAAAATGTTCGCAATTTACTGACAATCATTTTTTATTTGACGTCAGAGCGAAACTGAAACAATTTCCTAAATCACGGGTTCATTTGAACTTCAATTGTCCCTGCGCGGATATAATAACAAAAAGGAATCCTTATACACATCATTGACAGAGTATAAAACAATTATCACATTCTTGGATGTCTGGACGTTATTGATGTTTGATGGTTTATTTATGTTTTCATGGTAAGTTCCCTTAATTAATTTTTTGGAACTTTTAAAATTTATATATTTCAACGGAATAACATTATTTTTTCGTTATTTAATTACTGACGCATAAAAAAGATAATATTACCCGGCCGCTGTTTCACAATAATTCCTTAACTAAGATTTCCCTTAACTTAAATCTGGCAAACTTGTAACCTTAACAATTTTGTTCATTGTTGAGATAGTAAGAAATTTAATGTGTCATTTAAGAGATCACTTCAAGCTTGTAATATCTGCGTTTTGTTTTATCACAAATGTTTATATGTAACTCAGAAATAGATTGCTAAAATTGGCTAAATTTAGGTTAAGGGAAATCTTGTATAAGAAATTAATTGTGAAACCGGGGCCTGGCTTATGAAATCATTCACATTAAGAATGCCAGCATTATTTTATGTTCTAAGTATGGCGTTGTTTTCGTGGTGAATAAAATAAAGCTCCTTTCCTTTATTGAAATTGAAATTTTAATTTCAATTTAAATTCCTTATTCAAATTATAGTTTCTACTCCTAGTTTTATTTTAAGTGAGTAACAATTAAATCCTGAATTGCATTATAATAGTAATTTAAGCTGTGAATGGAAAAAAGTTTGAAAATCAGTTAAAAGAATAATTGGAAAAGTATATCATTTATTCGAATGATTATATCATTGAAATAATCGATCCTTCAGAGGTTTGGAGAACATTCGAACTCTAATCAGTTTAATGAAGGTCACATACATATTTTTGTCATTTTGTAATTGACACTGAAACACTAATTGCATGCCTTATTCAATCTATGAGTTTAAGGAATGTCAGAGAAATATTGATTTTCGATAATAGGTAGTTGTTTTTACCTTAAATTAGCTTCACTAGTTCGATGTAATAATCAAAGTTTGGATTCTTTCTAAAAGTTGTTCTAAATTCACATGCAATCACACTAGTGAGATAAAAATATGCTGAAAAATAATACAACCACGAAGGCTGTAATCAAACACACCAGTCCACGGTCAAATCACCATCCACAACTATAAAATGAAATATAAATCTTCCCAAAAAATGTTTGGATACAATAATTAGTAGGCAGTACTTTGTGCTGTTAAAAATGCTTTTACACAGCAATTTTTAAAGCCTTTTTGAAATATTTTTTATTTATTCAGAATTAAATTTGATTTTTCATGCAAAGTATTTTTAGCTGGATTTGGATTCATATATTTATAGATTTACTATATATATATATGATTTTATTATTCTTGAAGTAAAATGCCAATAACGTTAAATAGACACAAAACAGATATATACTAACATGTAATGACTTAGTGTTTGTTTATCTTAAAACAGTTTAACAAATATTGATGAAAAAATATTAACTTTTGTAATCAATGTTTACTTTTAATCAAGTATATTTTTTTCACTTGAGCTAGGATTAACGGACAATGATAAACCATATCAAATTTTAGACAAATACATACATAATGTACATGTTATATAGGTTATATAAAATACATAGTAAAAGGTGAAATTGCTATCAAATCTGACAAAATAACTTTGTTTCAATATAAATAGAACATTGTAACAATATATAAGAATACTTATTATTCACATTCAAGTAGGAAATTATTCTCTGTTAACGTTTAGTATCCTTGTAACTGAATTATGCATTCAAGAAGTATACATAAATTGGTTTTGGAGTGGAATCACGTTCAGTTGTCAAATCTTTTAGTTTGATAAAAGAATACAAGCAGTACTGTTATTGGTTACAATCGAACACTCTTGACACCTCTAAATATAGAATTGCTACAGAAATTGTAATGTACAAAGAGATGTACTCTGTCTATTGACAATGCATTACTAGGTATTTAAAAATGGAGACATCAGAGAGGCGGTGATTTACAAGTGTGTGTTTAGCGTAAGTATGTTTAACTGAATAACTTTAATTTTATTTTTCATTTTGATGTTTATTTCCGTTATATCATATTTTCATTTTAATTAATTTAGGTGACAATTTATTTTTTATAAAAGATTTCAAGTTATTTAATTTTAAAGTGCATTGAGTAAGATACATTTTCCTATCAAAATGCACCCCTTCAATCTTTTACATTTTTAATGACATTATTAAATACCTTAAGTGTATGTTTGGTTTATGTTTTCGTTTTCCTAACATTAATTAATAATTTTATCAAAGCAATTTTGTGATAAAAGCGGCTATAAGTAATGGGAAAAACTGTAGAATAATAATCCTTCTAAACAAAAGGCAGTCAGCGTCTTAAATAAAAACAAACTATGAAATAACTACCCTAAAAATTAGCATTCAACAGAATATATATGTTTTGTCCCAAAATATGTTTGCTTACTAAGAAAGCGAGTTATAATTTCAGATTGGAGTATTCTACTATTGAATGTTTATGCACTTTTTAGATAATCAAATCTTCAATGAGTAATTTTTTAAAATAGGGTAAGATTAAAAAAAAACTAACAATAAATACATAATAATGTTCCCATATATAGTAGAAACATAGCTTACAAAAATTATAATATCTAAATAGTTACTTGTGTTGCAAAGCTAAAGATCTAGACCAAAACAATGTTTATTTTTTCTCAATAATTTATTCAAACAAAAGCTCATATAATGCATTACTTAATAAGAGTTTATTATCTCAATTGTACAAGTACTTATGACGCCTTTAAGAGTTCTATTAAACTCGAAAATAATATAAGAGTTAAACATCACAGATCGCTCAGCCACAGTACAGTAATACAGTATTATGACTACAATACTGGACATCATAAGATATTAATAATTTGTTTTGTATGTCCTAGTCTTTTGTTGTTATTTTTTCACAAATGATCATTCTTTCCTGCTTTTGATTGCATTTACATTTTTCAATTTGTCATTTGTGTGGGTATTTTTATCTAAAATGTATTTCTACTATTGTATTAAGAATCAATATATTCTTGTAAAATGTTTTAAATTGATATCTTTATTGATACCTTTTCAAAACATGAAATTGGTGCTTTTAGGAGAAAGAAATTCGTGTTTTAATATTGAATGCAATGCCAAAAAGGCTTGATAAATTTATTAATTTTTTTTTTTATTTTTTTTTTTATTTTTTTTTTTTTTTTTTTTTTTTTTTTTTTTTTTTTTTGACAATTGCTTTTTAAAAGGAATTTTCAAAAGCAATTACAAGACTAATGTTATTTCTAAGAAACTATTTCCTTTTAATGTCAAACAGAGTTCTGGTTATATCGGAAAATTTTATTTTAAACCGTTAAGTTCCAATCCTTCTCTGTCGGTAAATAGAAAAACAAATAGTTAGATTTTGTTTTCTTAAAATTAAAAGTCCGTTCAAATTACTTTGTCTAAAATAGATTAATATGTAGTAAAGAGAAAATGATATTTAAATGTCCAACTAATTGAAAATTTGGAGATATGGGATTTAACAATTTCGTTATAAGGTATATAATACAAGTAAACAATTAACACGACATTAATAAATATTAATTTTTTGAAAGCTAAGTCTTTATAATTATCTAGTTGTAAAACAAGAAAACAGTGTTTGGGGCATTCTAAATATATAATTCAAATACCAGTTAAATTTGGATGTGCCAGATGTGCACATTTAATTGATAATAATTTTTGTATATCTTTTGTCTGTCAAAATAAAGGTTTTTATGATATGTTCCGCATATGTTTGTGTTGTCTTGTGCATATTTTGTTTGCTGCATTCTCTACTGCCTATTTCATATTTTTCAAACACAATTTGTTGTATTATTATAGGTAACATATAGACGTTTATTTAAAACCTTATTCGCCTTTAAGGTTTACTAAGATATGGGTTCTTATATTTCTTACCGATGTTATAAATGCATTGTCATTTAAATAAAATGAAATGCAAAAAATTCTGAACAACCGATATGAAAACCTTTCAAATGGTATAAGCATTCAATTATACTTATCAATTCCTATTTGATATTTGATTTTTTTTTTTTTTTTTTTTTTTTTTTTTTTCTTTTCTTTTTTTTTGGTTACCAGCGCAAGCGTTTACCAAAATGTGAATAGGTGTAATATTTTACGTCTTTTATTTAATGTTGGCCTTACACCTGTTTTATTGTTATCCCCAACTAATTTAATTTGTAATTTTCAATTGTATTGAGTTGTATTGAAATATTGCAAGTATTTAAATGGCGCTAAAAATACTCAAAAATTTGAGTTTACCTAAACATCGCTCATATGCCATTTGATGGTATTATTGAGTAATTTGCAAAATTCAATACATTTCATGAAAAAAATACTAGATATACCGTTTGCATATACAAGTGCGGTGTAATAATTAAACTTAAAGCTCGTTTACATATATAACTGACAATTGTTTGAAAATTTTTTTATATCGTCTGCTTATACCAATGCCATTTTATGAATATTTTATATGTTTTAGAAAGAATGGTAAAGGGCTTTTTTATCTGAAGCCACTACGCTGAATAAGATCCCTTTTGATAATAATTACTTTTGGTATATGCAAATACAATATTGTTACCCACATGACCTTCCTAAATTTAGGTAAACCGTCATTACTGTAGACAGATATACAGCTTATAAAGAACTATGTGTAAAGTTTTCGTTGACCTACTTCCATAAAGAACGGTGTTAAGGTTTTTTTATATTGTTTCTAAGATGTTGAGGTATTTTAAACAAACTTTGTACTGCATAGTTCTCTCTTCTTTTAATTTAATGTTTGTCGCTACTTCAGATTGACCATGGAATTTGTAGATTAGAAATGATGTTTTACGCCCCAGTCAATAATATTCATTTATATGGAGGCGGTCAATTCTTGATTGATGTAGGAAACACGGAGAAAACCGACATTCAGCAAGCCATCTGACAATAGTTCTTACATTAGGATCTGCCCAAGCCCGGATTAGAACCAAAGCGGTTAGAGGCACTGTGAATCGAAAGCGCGTACTATATACCATTGGCCACCGAGGCCCTTAGATTGTTAAGGAGTGGAGGGGAGTGTTTTACGCCCCAGTCAAGATTCTTTAACTTATTTCGAGGCGGTCAGTTCTAGAATGGTGAAGCAAAACCGGAGTGCCCGGAGAAAACCACCCACCTTTGGCAAACAAACTGACAAACTTTCTCAACCTAAGTTATGTCCCGAGTGGGATTGGAACCCAGGTGGTGAGAGGCGCTGTTATCCGTAAGCGCGCGTTTTAGATTGTTTAGGGATTTCAAAAGAAAATATATTATACACACTCGTAAAAAACCATTAATCAATGAATACATATTTTATTGGTCGATCTTGCTTTATTTCTCTAAACAATACCCAATATCACATTTAATTTGACGCATATTTCAATTTTTATTTCTTTAATGTTGAAATTGTTGGATAGTCTTGTCAGCCACACCTTATGAACACTGCTTAGATGCTTAAACATAAAACAGTTCTTAATCACATTTTTTTTTACACTAGTTTGTGACTAACATTTAATCTGTTAAAACAACATGTGTAAATTAAAGGATGTCAATAAAAAGATTATAAAAACATTGTTATTTCTTCTTGTATCGTGATTGTCATTATCAAGATGTTTCTGCACGATTGGGATATTAGATAATAACATAATCATAGCAATAATTTAATCATGTCTAACTATCTCTGAAGACATTGTAAAGGTCTTGGTAATCAACCGTATTCACTTTCACTTAACCGTCAGAAATAAAACTTGAAGAGTTATTAAAGCTAAAGCGTGGGAAAGATTTCATGTGGGCTGTGTAAACGTTGCGTAGAACATGAAATTCTCAAATCATTCCCTAATCTGATTTTCCTTTTTAGACTGTAAAATCATACATTTTTAGTGACAAAATACAATTTTAATGTCTCTGTGGAGTTGTGTGTACAGCCTTGTACGAATTCACATTTCAACAAAATGTAAACTAAGTATATATTACAATATTACCAAACTATAGATCCCGAACTTTAAATATATCAACAATTTATACACTAGGATTTTATTACAGTCTTACCAAACCACAGATCACGACTTTACCAACTCATATTTTTTTATAGAGCAACGGAATTAAACGTCATAAAAATAAATGATTCGCAGTATTTTACGAAAAAATAAATCCGGCTGACATGAAAGAAGCTTTATAAAAGTTACATGGTATAAGGGATAGGATGAAGGTTGAGAAATAATTTTTACAAAAGTTTAAAATATCTTATATGCTATGTCGCAGTATGTAATGAACATAAATAATTTGCTTTAGTTACATGGGAAAAGGAATATAATATACACAGAGATACAATCTTACAAAGGTCAAAAATATATAGAATATCGACCTGATTGCTTTATGTAAGTGAATAAGACCATAAGAGACTAGCTTTGACAATACTTTAGCTTGCAAAAATAAAACATTTCGTAAAGAATGTGCGAAAACAACAAAATATTTAACAAAATTTGTCGAAATGTTAACAAAATCTGGCAAAACGTGTTAAACGAAACATTTATACCACAGTACATTTTAAATACGGTGTTCTGAAAATAACACAATTGTTGCTTTGGTAACAATACAAATTGCAAACTTAGACAGTAGCTTGAATAGGTTAGCCATGCTGATTAGTATTAGTAACAATGGTATACTAAAAAGATTATTATTGTTAAACGTATTGTTAATAATCATACTATAGGATTCCTATTATCAGCTTTTAATATTAGTTGCCATAATTATCATGTAAATATTAATTATAAAGGTGTTCGATAAATGTTCATTTGTTAGGAGAAGGTTATAGAACACGCTTTACCCATGCAGGTGTTGGCAATAATTAAAACATTTAGTGTTGATGCATTATTCGAAAATCTGTTGCCAAGGTTTTTCCTGACGTACAATACAGATTATTTTACTTATAAATGTACACATTCTATGCTTTATTTACATTGTTGGACAAAAATCGTTAAAAACAAACTCGTTTTGCTATTGAAGACATTATCATTGTTATGAATTTAACTTGATTCTTTTTATAATAATTATAATTAAAATTCGTTATGACTCTTTTAGAAATAATCATAATTTTAAATATAATGTATTTTTGCGAGTAAGTATATGTCTATGTAATAAGTAGATATCAATAACACTTGAAAAACAACGTAGAGAAATCGATCATAATAAGACTGATTCACAGGAGATACTCTGTAGGCGTATACATCAAAAAAGAATCATAAAAAATCAGCTTGGTGGTTTAACCGGATTTCTGCAAGTCTTTCTGGACCTGCTTGCTTAAAATTAGACTTGAGTAACAACAACATGTCTCATTGAAACGCATACAGATTCAAAGTGTCTCTTTTATCAATAAATATAAGCAAACTTGTACAGAGAAAATCTAAATTTAAATTCATTTTTATATTTTATAACTGCAAAGGAAGTGTATGAAACAGTTCTTAAATTCTTGTAAGAGGGGTATCTTTTCCTCTCCCTAATGCACCAAATCACATCTCCATCTTGTGAATTAAATGCAATATGAATTACTGTTTACAGTGATATGTTTTCTTATTTTAAATTTTAAAAATATAAATAATATATAATTTCAATATTGTGCGCAATTAGATCGCCATCTGATAAACCTTTTGTGTACATGTTTCCAATGCATCGAAAAATTATAATAAAAATTTCAATAGATTTGGCGCCTTATTGTCTCACATTCATCGTTCACTTCTGGAACAGGTGAAGCTTAATTGCAATGTCTAAATTCTCAACGGAAACCTCTTCAGTTTATTCATCTTTTTAACTGAAACAGGATTTAAAATTTGTAAAGTGTCAGCAAAATCTGTATAAAGTACTCCACGTTATTGCTCCTATTCATACGCGCTGCTATTGTTTTGGTAATACAATTGGTTTCTTGAAGTTTGACATCAGTGAAAAAAATAACGAGTAACTTTGATGCTTCAACGACATACTGACTGTTAGGAAAAACTCGTTTTAACATCTGTTAATCCACAATCTCGTGAAAGCATAATATATTTTAACTTTATTCAGCATGTTATGTCTTCGTTAATTTTGTTATCTTTTTCTAACAAAATATTGTTGATAAGAAAAACTACTTAAAAATCTAAATTTCGTTTTTTTTCTAAGAAAACCCTTTGAAAAACATAATTTTAACTTCAAAGAATCTATAATATATGGCAATTGTTAAAACTTAATAATTTAGTGCAACCGACAAAAGTGCATGCACTAAACTTTGTTGTCGATTTTTAAAAAAAGACCATATCAACAATCTTTTTGAAAGATCTTTTTTTCAATGTTTTTAGACGAATTAATCAGTCCATTATCCCTTCTTAACAACAGTATTCAATAACGTCAAATGAGTCGAGATATTTGTATAAACAAATGTAAAATGACATACATGACCAAAATAACCTCTAAATAACCTATGTCTTAAAGCATGTTCGTTACAATATATCCGTACACAACCTTTATTGAGAGAGCAAGATACCGACTTTTACATTTCAAAATTAATTACATTACTGACATTAATGACACATTAGGAAAATAAACTAACCGTACAAATCTGATAAGATTTCAGATTGATTTAAGAACTGTGGCTTAAAATATTGCTAGAAGGACATAAATCGATGATTAAATTCTAATAACATACAGTCATATTTGAGCTAAAATGTGTCTTATGTCCGGTAACCGATTTGATCATACATGCGGTACTTATTAATGCTGTAATAACCGTCATCATTGCTACACGTTTCTGATAGGTATGAACCAACATAAAGGCATTAGACCTGACTTCAATTTATACTTATTTGACGTTCAGGTAATTGCCTTGACTAAAATATTATAAATTAAAATTTCCAAATGATCTTATAGGTCTTCTAGTTATTTTGGGCTAAATGTTTTACCTTGACCCATTTTATATAATTTCCAAAAGCTCTTTGTAAAGATTTTCCAATTTTATTTATTTATTTATTTTATTTATTTTTTTTTATTATTATTACATGTATTTTTTTTTTGCGTTGAAATACTGTCCTGACCGAAAGGTTAATATTTCCAGTTAATACTGTCCTGACCGAAAGGTTATAATTTCCAGTCTTTCGGTTTTTTTGCTTTCAAGTATTTATTCGGAACGAATTGTTATAATTTCAATATCCTCTTTGTTGAAGTTTTCAGGTTATTTTGCATTTAAGCATTTGCTTTGACTGAATTTTGCTCTGACATATATTTTTTGTAAAAGTTTTTCGGTTATTTTGCGTGCTCAAGTATTTTGCCTTGACTGAATGTTTTGTTGAAGACTTCCGGTTATTTGACGTTTAAGTATTTGCCTTGACCATATGGTCATATGGTTTTTGTTAAAATCTTATTTTGCTTTAAAATATTAAAGTTATTTGATTTCAAATGTCGTGAATTAGTTTAGGTAAATATAATTTCAAACCTTTGTTTCATCGAAAGGTAATAACGATGTGTGGCCTTCCTACCCATTTTTGCAACCAGTGTTGGTTACTATAATGCACAGTCTGAGTGCTCCTAGCGAAAATTATTATTGAGAACTTGTATATTTTTATGCAACTCCCTGTGACGTGTATAAAAACAATACACATTGATACCAAAGTTTTTGCAAGTATTTTGCCATTTAAAACATATCAAGTGCTTACAATTTAAAATCAAGTGGTTTTTTTTATTTATTCGGTTAAAAATTTTAAAAATTATTAACATTTAATATCTTTAAAAGCTAACTTATAATCTTTTATGATAAAAATAAACGGAATAGAATAATAATAAATGAAAAAAATTAACATAAGTAAAATCAGAAATAATAATAGAAAATTTTGAATCAAAAAGAAAAAAGATTAAGTGTGTGTGTGTGTGTGTGTGTGTGTGTGTTTGTGAATAAAAAACAGTTCTTGCACAAGGTGTAATATACTTACAATCATAAACGACAGCTCACTAAATTTTATATAAAAATCTTTATTTTCTCAACACGTTAATTACAATAATCATTGCATTCTCCTTATAATTGTCATGAAACATGTTGAGAAAAATGAAGATGCTTATATGAAATTTTATTTAAAATTTAGTTAGCTGTCTTTTTCTTATTTTAATTATATATATATATATATATATATATATATATATATATATATATATATATATATATATATATATATTCTAAATGCTTGTATAAACATGTTTGTAATAGTATTTTTTCCAGTCAATGGTTACAAAAGGAAGTCTGAATGATACAATTTTATTCCGTTAAAATCTATTTAATTTTATCAGTTATTTTTGTTATGAAGTATTTAATGTGTTTTCGGATAGAAATGTTTTACAACGTAGTAGAAATTTTATGTATACTGTTTGATATCAAATCCTCTAGAGTATTTTAAAGTTATCCCCCATTTGTAAAGCACTTGAATTAAACCCAAAAAATCAATAATACCTGTAAAAATCTATGAAAATGCGTTATATTATGATACAGAATTTTAATTTAATTGCCATCATGGAAATAGCAACATGTTGGTCTTTTATTTATACTCAATTTTCCCAAGTATGTATTCATAAAAATGTTTAAGATCTGAAAAAAAGAATTTAATCTTTTCGTTCCATCGAGTCATTTGAAGATATAAAGATTTTTAATTTTATATTCATCATTCAGTAAACAACGAACCGAAAAATATATGACAAGATCTATGCTATAATTTTTTTTTTTTTTTTTTTTTTTTTTTTTTTTTTTTTTTTTTTTTTTTTTTTTTTTTTTTTTTTTGCTCATTCGGATAGTGCCATTCTTGGCGGCTGCAAAAATGTTAGAAATGACAAAAAATTGGTATTCTGTTTAACACATCAAACTAATTTTTTTACTTATCACTAATGGCTTATTCTTTTTATGGTAGTAGGCAGAACCATGGAAAAAAACCTAAGCAACAATTTTGGAAAACAAAGCTCAAGAACGGAAAAAAAAACTTTCTCAGTCGTGTTTATGCTAGTGTTCACTAGGAAGAGGTCTTATATAACCCTGAGAAAAAAATCACCATTCCATCCATTACCAAATTCCCAATATTCCCCCAATATAATTAGACCTAACGTGATCCATGGAACAACTTGTAAAATGGACAGTGTGTTTTGAAATGAAGGTTCATTTAATAAAATACGTGAACTATTGTTCTATGGGTCAAAATTGAAAACAGCTTATGAAATAGAATAAGTGGCCTTGAATTACTAGTACTGTTTTCAATATTTCTGTGTTAAAAGGAGGAAGCTTGAATTTGTAATACATATGATATATATGTGTGTCTCTCAGCAGTGAAAGTGTCTTGAATTCTATCCAACAGAGCTCCAGAGGACAAACTACCATCCTAGTCGATAAAAGCTATTATCTGTTATTTTGCTTAATCATTCTTTCATATCATTTCTTTTCAAGAATAGATATATAAGAACAACCAAGACATCACATACGGAAATATATTGATATCAAAGAAATCCCAGACTAAATTTCATGCTATCTATTTAAAAAAAAAACTAATAGCTCTCGATATTTTATTGTATACGTACAAAAAACGTTATTAATAACTAAACGTATTTCTGTCTGGACGTAGGCTAGTAAAAGTATTTTCTTTTGATATATATTTGAAAAAGATTGTAGCAACTAAGAAAGAGAAAGGGAGAAGGTGTGTGTGTGTGTGTGTGTGTGTGTGTGTGTGTGTGTGTGTGTTGATTTTATTTTTACACTCAGGAAAAGATGAAAAGTGTCCTTGACTCATATCTAAGCGTTCTTTTCTCGGAATTTGGAAGGGACCCTAAGTGACACCGACCTTCGGGAAGCAAACTGACCAACTCATATAACAATTTGGCCAAGTAAACTTTAACATTAAGAAAAGTTGTGAGAGAGAGAGAGAGAGAGAGAGAGAGAGAGAGAGAGAGAGAGAGAGAGAGAGAGAGAGAGTGTGTGTGTGTGTGTGTGTGTGTGTATGTTCTTACGTGGTCTTGAAGATAAATGTTAAGAAATATAGCACGAAATTAAAAATAAATCGTCCAAATTAAATCAAAGTTAAAAAAAATTAAATGATTTCTATTTATAATTAGAAGCTTTGATTTCTTATTTCAACTCACAGTCAACGCGATCTGTCTTTCGTGACCACCAAGCAAACACTTTTTTATTTTTTTTTTTTCGATAGGGGTTTATTTTTTAGGAATGGATTTTATAAATTTCGGGTTGGATAGCTTGAAGTTATTTTAACGATTACTTGATTAATACATTTCTCTTTTATATATATATATATATATATATATATATATATATATATATATATATATATATATATATATATATATATATATATATGTGTGTGTGTGTGTGGGGGGGGGGGGGCTAGGTAAGGGATCTAAACGGTTTCTTATACAATATTTATTGAAAAATATCATTATTAATATATTGTGAATATATGTAAATACACATGGTAATTTTTCTGTTATATAGGAAGCATTAAAACAAAATAAGACAGATCCTATTTATAGAGTAAAAAAAAACTTATACAACCTTCAATCTTCGTATCTTTTCTTATCAAACGCAAGTAAAAACGCTGACTCGAATCAATGACATCCCCATCCCTAAAATCTATAAAAGATAAAGTATTATGATAACTTCTCCTTTATATATCAGTCGGTCACATTCAATCAACGCCTCTTAACTAGACCATCATCCACATTATAATTCAATAATTCCCAACATTTTTTATTCGTGACAGATACATAGAATACTTTCGTATGAAGAATACATAAATATATATTATAACACCGAAAATAATGAACTTAATAACAGATATATTCACGTCAAGAACAGAAAAACACAACTTCAACTAGTAGATAGTTGAGGAATAATGTTTTTAGTCATTGTCAAAATTCCTACATTTATATTTAAACCGTCAGCCAGAGGTTGACAGATGAAAGTTGAGTCTCCGCAAAAGTCACGCTTTGTGTAAATAAAAAACACTACTATATTTTATAATATCGAATATTATTGAAATTGTATTTGTTTCCAACTACACAACATATATTCACGGTAAAAACAGAAAACGAGAGTTCAACTAATAGGAAGAGTGAGGTATAATGTTTATGCCCTAGTCAACAATCTTTCACTTATGGCACATCAAAAATTAGTAGGTATTTTTTATCATCAAGACAGTCACTTCAGGACGAAGGTAACGTTAATCCCCGTAGAAAAAACACTTTCTCTAAGCAAGCGAGATTCTAAAAGACGAAGAAATGGTTAATCCCTGAAGGAAAAACACTTTCTCTTGGCAAGCGAGATTCTCAAGGACGAAGAAAACGTTAATCACCGGAGAAAAAAACTTTCTCTTGGCAAGCGAAATTATCAAGGACAAAGGAAACGTAAATCCACGGAGAAAATCAATTTCTCTTGGTAATCGAGATAAGAATCTTTCACATAATAAGATCTGTTCGATGATAATTCAAACATTGGCGGTACAATCTGCGATTTAGAAAACTCGGCCAATAACGTTCGAAAAAATTTATTATCGAATACTATAAAAATATTGGGTCGAATCTGACATTTAGAAAGATTTCGCAGCCGGGAGACTGGCAAGGTATCTAAAATCACTAGAAAACAAACAAAAGACACGAGATAATTACAATCAGTTTCCTCATTTGAATTGGATTTTGAACATATTGTTTCCGTTGTAATCACTTTTTTTTTAACTTATAATATTTTTTATTATTCATTACTCCTGACTTTGCACAAGTATATATACAAAACCTTGATAATAAAAATAATTACTTCGGACAGGTATATTGGGGAGTCCTGGAACACTGAATATAGGAAAGCTTGCTATTGGAAACACTAATTAATAAACTCTTGAATTTTGACAGGTATGTAATTAATACTAGTGATGAAACTTCTGACTTTCGGACAGGTATATTGGTAACACCTTTTTAATAAAACTTTGGACTTACGGACAAAGTATATTAGTAACACTTTTTTATAAAATTTTTGGCTTTTGGACAGGTATATTCGTAACACTTTTTTATAAACTTGGACTTTTGGACTGGTGTATTGGTAACACTGATTATAAATTCACCGATTTTTGGACAAGTATATTGGTAACATTTTTTTTCTATAAAAGTTTTGACTTTTGGACACGTACATTGGTAACACTGATTATAAATCCACAGATTTTATACCAAGAACAATAATAACAAGAGGCCCATGGGCCTTAACGCTGACCTGAAGATATGTCCAATATTGTTTGCAAAGTGCAATAGACAATATATTACGTACAGAAACTTTAAATGTTTTCTCAAGTTAAGAACTCCCACAAAACTTAATCAGAAATATATCCACTCACATTTCATTCATAAGTAGCTTATATAATATTGAACATATAACCTTGAACCATATATCAAAATGATCGCTGTCGTAATACATACAATATTCTAATATACATGCCTATACAAAAAGTTATAAGTTTTCAAGATAATTAGTAATTTAAGACTTCTTTTGCAGCTGTGACCTTGACTTTTCAACAAATGACCTTGAACCATATATCAAAATGATCATTGTTGCAATACCTTCAATATTCTAATATACATGCCTATACAAAAAATTAATAGTTTTCAAGATAATAAGCAATTTAAGTCTTTTTTTTTTGCAGCTGTGACCTTGACCTTTCAACATATGACCTTGAACCATATATCAAAATCATCATCATGTCAATACCTACAATATTCTAATATACATGCCCATACAAAATGTTAATAGTTTTTAAGATAATTAGCAAATTTAATCTTTTTTTACAGCTGTCACCTTGACCTTTCAATTTATGACCTTGAACCATATATCAAAATCATCATCATGTCAATACCTACAATATTCTAATATACATGCCCATACAAAATGTTAATAGTTTTTAAGATAATTAGCAAATTTAATCTTTTTTTACAGCTGTCACCTTGACCTTTCAATATATGACCTTGTACCATATATCAAAATGATCGTTGTCGCAATATCTACAATATTCTAATATACATGTCTATACAAAAAGTTAATAGTTTTCAAGATAATTAGTAATTTAAGTCTTCTTTTGCAACTTTGACCTTGACCTTTTTTACATAAAACCTTGTACCATATATCATAATGATCGTTGTTGCAATACCTGCAATATTCTAATATACATGCCTAAACAAAAAGTTAATTGTTTTCAAGACAATTAGCAATTTAAGTCTTTTTTTCGCAGCTGTGACCTTGACCTTTCAACATATGACCTTGAACCATATATTAAAATCATCATCATGTCAATACCTACAATATTCTTATATACATGCCCATACAAAATAGTAATAGTTTTTAAGATAATTAGCAATTTAAGTCTTCTTTTGCAGCTGTTACCTTGACCTTTCAATATATGACCTTGAACTGTATATCAAAATGATCGTTGTCGCAATAACTACAATATTCTAATATACATGTCTATACAAAAAGTTAAAAGTTTTCAAGATTATTAGTAATTTAAGTCTTCTTTTGCAGCTGTGATCTTGAACTTTAAGCATATGACCACGAACCATATATCATAATGATCATTGTCGCAATACCTACAATATTATTCTAATATACATGCCTAAACAAAAAGTTAATAGTTTTCAAGATAATTAGCAATTTAAGTCTTTTTTTTGCAGCTGTGACCTTGACCTTTCAACATATGACCTTGAACCATATATCAAAATGATCATCATGTCAATACCTACAATATTCTTATATACATGCCTATACAAAATGTTAATAGTTTTTAAGAGAATTAGCAATTTCAATCTTTTTTGCAGCTGTGACCTTGACATTTTAATATTTGACCTTGAACCATACATCAAAATGATCTTGTCGTAATATCTACAATATTCTAATATACATGCCTATACAAAAAGTTATTAGTTTTCAAGATAATTAGCAATTTAAGTCTTCTTTTACAGCTGTGACCTTGACTTTTCAACAAATGACCTTGAACCATATATCAAAATGATCATCGTTGCAATACCTTCAATATTCTAATATACATGCCTATACAAAAAGTTAATAGTTTTCAAGATAATTAGTAATTTAAGTTTTCTTTTGCAGCTGTGATCTTGAACTTTCAGCATATACCCATGAACCATATTTCTTCCCTTAACTTAATATACTTAAACAAAGTCATAATAGCAATTAGCCGGACAAGTTGCTTGCAGCCGACATTTATTTATATAATAATAATACAATAACATAAACATAAACCGCTAAATATAATACAATATGTAGGGTGGGAGTAATGATATAATGAAAAAAGAACCTTTCTGACCAAAAAATTGCGGCCCAGGAAAACCAAATATAACCCCTTTGGGACAAATCTGGAAACCTGTGTCCAGCGCAGGCAAAAATTGGTCTAGAGTTCTGGGGGCTGGACTTCCCCCAAATAACAAATTACTTGTTATATATACATATTTATACAATCATATAAATATATACATGTATATATACACATATAAACATACATATTTATAAATATATACATACACACATACACATATATATACGTGTATCTTAAAAAAAAAAAAAAAAAAAAAAAAAACCAGATGTGTACTGGCTGAAAGCCCGGCCTAGAATGACCATACACCACTTATTAAGTGTGAAGCACGTGATTAACACTATTATTCATATTACTACGTTACGGACAGAAAAATAATACCCGCTATAACTACGTAACGCGGGTATATTTTATTCTTCCCTTAACTTAATATACTTAAACAAAGTCATAATAGCAGTTAGCCGGACAAGTTGCTATAGTAAAGTAAAAAATATAGGGAAAAAATGCACTATAATTTTAAGGCTTTAGTAACTGAAAGTCTGCTTTGTAGAGTCTGCCACGTAACCGTCTTTTGCCGTTTCCGACTTCCAACGACCGTGACGTTTCCAGCACCTATCATTTACTCCAGCATTCGCAGCAGTAGTAGCACCACCTGCACGCAAAGAATGCAACCCAATATTCAAAGTACCAAAAAAGGCTTTAATCTACCCAAAACACACTCTCTTGTTCGAGTGTAGCTTAAAGGTTTATTCTTATATATAAGCTTACAAGTGCTACCACTTCTGAAAACCGGTTTAAAAAGAAAATGATCAGACGCGTGAGAAATTTCAGCTACAGAAAAATAGCGCTGTAACATAGCGACCGGACACGCAGCAGACTCACCACGACTAATAATAATGTCGTTACCCTCTCTATACTGATCAGTTTTACTTTTGAGTATCCTAATACACAAGCCCTCGTGTTTGAAACATATATCATTACAACGTAAAGAACTGAGTTCGTCAAAACGCAAAAACCCCGCAAAACCCAATAAAATCATAGCTAGATCCCTGATAACTAATAAGTCATTAGATGATGAATAACTGTCACATAACTGTTGTAAGATTTCAGCTGATATAGGATCTTTCTTCACTGGCTTACTGATACAATGTCTTTTTGCTGATTCAACTAAATTTATTACAAATGAATTACAGGTAGGGTCTGGAAATCCACATAAGTCATGAAACCATTTTATGGCATATTTACAACTAACAACAACATGATAAGATGATCCATGATCAAGTAAATGTGTTATATACAAAGCAACATGGACAGGATCAGCTGGTAACGATTTTTTTCCTTTAGAAACAATAAACTGTTCCCATTTAGTGAAATAAGAAAAATATTTTTTACACGTATAGTCACTCCTGGAAGTCAACAAATATTTACACATACTATTACATAACTGCTTATTGTCGTTGTTTAATGCAATCCGGAAGCATAACAGGTCTTATGTATATTGGTTTGAAGATGTATGCCTAACAAAAGAAGAAGAAATAACAAATATTAAAGAATGCATTAAAACAAGAAAATTCAAAACTCTAATCTTATTGCAACCATGGGAATATTACCTTTCCCAAATATACCGTTATTACCTCTTCCGGGAATAGTACAATTCTGTCTGAAAAAATATCTGCCTGTAATATTATTGTAATAAATACTGTCGGATGAAAAAAATAAAGGCCAAAATGGAGCAGAGTACCAACATGGCACCACAAGAGTTGCTTTCGCCTTGTCTGTCATTATCTTTGTGCATGATCTACATATAAGTCTAGGGGGAGGAACAACCCAGTTATTCTCATTTGACCAATTTGAAGTGAAAGCGTCAACAACCTCCGTACCCGGACACCACCACATAGAATTAAATCTGGAACATTTAGTATTGTAATCTGTAGCAAATCGATCTACAGTGTGTGGACCCCAGAAATGGTCAACAATATTATATGCCTGAAATGAAATTTGCCAGTCATCACTATCATTACAACGGCTAAGAAAATCTGCAGTAACGTTTTGTTCTCTGGGAATCCATTGAACTACAACATTAGAACCAATAGAATCACACTTGTTCTTAATTTCTAATGCCACATCTTGAAGATGTCGTTTCTTACTGCCTACTTCCAAAATTTGCTTCACATTTTTACTGTCAGTACACCACTTTATGGTGTGTCCTTCCAGACAAATTGACTTAGAGTTCAAAACTCTACTAACTGCCACAAGCTCACGCCAAGTACAGCTAAATGTGGACTCTTGGTCAGACCAAGATCCAAAAACAGCGCTTCCACGCTTGTCTAGAATGTACCCTCCATACCCAGTATGAGAGGCATCACTGTAAACCTCTACATCCGCATCAAATTTATATTTCTGAATTAAAGGTTGACCGTTCAATTTTGAAACATGTTCCTTCCAGAACGTAAGCTCTTCTAACACTCTGTAGTCAACTAAAACTGGACTGTTCCAGCTTGCTCTAGTTTGTAAACAATAAAACAAGTATCTGGTCATAAAACGTACTATATTACCTATACCTGACTTCATTGATATAATTTGTCCAGAAATTGATGCAAGGGTTCTTGCTTTAAGCAACAAGCTACCACTGCTTATTTGTGAAATAACAATATTTAAATTATCAAGCAATCTCTGTATTCTGTCCTCAGTTATACTCACTGTAGCCTCTAAAAAATTCCAATCACAACCTAACCAAGTAGTATACTGCTTTGGCTTCCAATCACATTTTTCTTCTGACAATAAAAAACCTAATCTTTCTAAACCTGCTTTGACCATTTTACTTACAATTGATGCTGTGTGAATATTATTAGATCCGGCCAATCCATCGTCCAAATACATAATGACTTTTATGCCTTGTTTTCTCCAGTAAGAAACCACCGCACGTGTTACTTTGGTAAAGATAAAAGCAGCTGTCCCAATACCAAATGGTAACACATTGAAAACAAAATACTTTTGTATTTGGCCAAAACGCCAAGAAAAACCAAGGTAACTCCTATGGGCTGGAAAGATTTCTATATGATGATATGCTGACTGAAGGTCAAAAGTAAAAACAAAATCACCTTTAGAGAACATGTTTCTAGCTAGAGAGCAATCTTCAAGCCTAAACTTAAATTTGAACAAAAACAGGTTAATATGTCTACAGTCTAGTACTAAACGTGCCTTTCCTTTTCTGTTAAAAGCTACTGTAAGAGGATTAACTACTATAGGCTGCTCATTAACCTGAAAAATACAACCATTGTATAATAATTTCTCAATTTCTGTAACTACTGTATCAGGGTTATCAAGCGCAGATTTATTATTTTTTATAAACTTTTGAGAAGGAAGGTCAAAAAATGGAATTCTATAGCCATATCTAACAACTGATAATACATATTCATGAGCACCTATTTTGACCCACTCACCTATACTTTTCTTGAGGCGCCCGACAGGAGAATTTAAATTATTTTTAGCGCTTACCTTCTTTACGTCGTCATTGACTATAACTTCACCTGAACGAACAATTGATAAATCAACATCAAAAATACTTATCTTATCTGTTCTCTCTTTCTGTAGACATTCTTTCCTCCAATGTCCGGGTAACCCACACGCAAAACAAACCCCTGGTTTAACTGTAGAATTGGTCTGAGTTGTAACTCGTGCGTTGACTGGGCGATTAGAATTTTTATCCAACTGGTAAGGTGTAAAACGTCTGCTTAGTCGATCCCGTCGTTGTCTTTCATCTTTGGCTTGTTTCTCGCACTTGTTCTCTGCCTTCTGAATCCGCTTTTCGTCGTCGCTATCATCTGCAAGTTCATTGGCTTCATAGTTTTGTATCAATTTCCAACCGTGTTTAGACGAATCTGCTAATTTAATAAGCTTTTGTCTATGACGAATTAAATCCATACCATCACTGATTTTAGAAATGGCCAAATTCTTGGCTTCTTCGCTGTCCTTAGATAAATGTGATGTGGCTTCTTGTAATTTGTCCAAAACTTGAACACTATGCTTGTATTGTTCTTCGTTCCCTTTGCGTTTAAAAACATATTTAGAAGATGAGACAGCCTCAATTTTGGATAAGGTACTGGCATTCATTTCTCTTTGTTTATCTGAAAACTTCGTATCAAAGTCAGAAAGTTTCTGAGAAATGAGTCTGTCCAAACTGCTAAGTAAAGAGTTTTGCGAAGATTGAACCGCATTCTGAACTCTCTGGTCAATAGAATCAATAATTTCTTTCTCCATAATGAAATTTCGGCTGCGAAAAAAACCCAGATGTGTACTGGCTGAAAGCCCGGCCTAGAATGACCATACACCACTTATTAAGTGTGAAGCAAGTGATTAACACTATTATTCATATTACTACGTTACGGACAGAAAAATAATACCCGCTATAACTACGTAACGCGGGTATATTTTAATCATAATGATCATTGTCGCAATACCTACAATATTATTCTAATATACATGCCTAAACAAAAAGTCAATAGTTTTCAAGATAATTAGCAATTTAAGTCTTTTTTTGCAGCTGTGACCTTGACCTTTCAACATATGACCTTGAACCATATATCAAAATGATCATCATGTCAATACCTACAATATTCTAATATACATGCCTAAACAAAATGTTCATAGTTTTTAAGAGAATTAGCAATTTCAATCTTTTTTGCAGCTGTGACCTTGACTTTTTAATATATGACCTTGAACCATACATCAAAATGATCTTGTCGTAATATCTACAATATTCTAATATATATGCCCATACAAAGAGTTAATAGTTTTCAAGATAATTAGAAATTTAAGTCTTTTTTTGCAGCTGGGACCGTGACCATTGATCATATGACCTTGTACCATATATCAAAATGATCGTCATGTCAAAACCTTCAATATTCTAATATACATGCCTATACAAAAAGATAATAGTTTTCAAGATAATTAGCAATTTAAGTCTTTTTTTTGCAGCTGTGACCTTGACCTTTCAACATATGACCTTGAACCATATATCAAAATCATCATCATGTCAATACCTACAATATTCTAATATACATGCCCGTACAAAATGTTAATAGTTTTTAAGATAATTAGCAATTTCAATCTTTTTTTTCAGCTGTCACCTTGACCTTTCAATATATGACCTTGAACCATATATCAAAATGATCATTGTCGCAATATCTACAATATTCTAATATACATGCCTAAACAAAATGTTAATAGTTTTCAAAATAATTAGCGATTTAAGTCTTCTTTTGCTCCTGTGACCTTGACCTTTTAATATATGACCTTGAACCAAACATCAAAATGATCTTGTCGTAATATCTACAATATTATAATATATATGCCTATACAAAAAGTTATTAGTTTTCAAGATAATTAGCAATTTAAATTTTCTTTTGCAGCTGTGACCTTGACCTTTCTACATATAACCTTGTACCATATATCATAATGATCGTTGTTGCAATACCTACAATATTCTTATATACATGCCTATACAAAAAGTTAATAGTTTTCAAGATAATTAGTAATTTAAGTCTTTTTTTGCAGCTGTGACCTTGACCTTTCAATATATGACCTTGAACTATATATCAAAATGATCGTTGTCACAATACCTACAATATTCTAATATACATGCCTGTAGAAAAAGTTAATAGTTTTCAAGATAATTAGTAATTTAAATCCTTTTTTGCAGCTGTGACCTTGACCTTTCAACATATGACCTTAAACCATATATCAAAATGATCATCATGTCAATATCTACAACATTCTAATATACATGCCTATACAAAAAGTTTATAGTTTTCAAGATATAGTGACAAATATATAATTTTTAGCAATTTCCCCACTCAGTGCCTTACAATTTCCCCATTTTGAGCTCCATTGCTACCATTTGTGCAAATCTGAAAATAGGTTACCTAAGGATGTTATAAATGAAATAACTAAGGTATATCTCTTGTAGATTCAGAGGAGAAGATTTTTAAAATTTTTCGATCTTTTTCCCCTTATGGGGCCCCAAGGGGACATAACTCCTTCATTTGTGCAAATCTGAAAGGGCTTCACCCAGGCATGATGGTTACCAAGTTTCATTAAATTTGGCCCAGTGGTTTTTGGAGGAGAAGATTAAAATGTAAAAAGTTAACGCACGACGCACGACAGACGACGGACGGTGAACCATCGCAATAGCTCATCTGAGCTTTCAGCTCAGGTGAGCTAAAAACCTGTGGGCTGGTATTGATCATGAATAAATTCAAAAAAGAAAACGCGGCAGAATAAATAAATGTTCATCTTTCTAAATCGGATATTCTTATTTCTTTTTTTATATCCAATTATTGACATGTCAAATATATTCTTCTACAAAAAAGCCATAACATCTTGAATTGTTCATAAATTCTTTGTTTTCTCTGAATGAAGTTAATCCCGTAAAATCCATTCCAGTCACAATGCTTGTCAGAATAAATCTCATCTCAGGCTCATGGATAAAAAATGGTAATGGTCATTTCCCACTAATAGAGGATTCCCTAATGTAAAAGAATCAACATGATAGGTATAACTTAGGTTTCTCTGTTCTAAATAGCATTTACATGCGTCAAAAGTGATATTTTGATAGTTTTGTCATATATATATATATATATATATATATATATATATATATATATATATATATATATATATATATATATATACATATATATATATATATATATATATGTGTGTGTGTGTGTGTGTGTGTGTGTGTGTGTATTTGTATATGTATATATATATATATATATATGTTATATATATATAAAAGAGCTGGTCTTAAACACGGATTTTAGATTCCAGTAATGAGGAATCAATATTTGTTCTAATGAAACACGTGGTACGATACAAGCTAATAATTACACATAAACTGACAATATTCAATCATTGTTCAAACGAGGTTTATGCGAATCGCGCGTAGAAATGAACATGGAATTATATATTGATGATGGAGGTCTCAAATACGCATTTACGTAAGGTAAGGCATCACAATTTTTTCCGGTTTTTTTTTATTATTATTGTTATTATTATTATTATTATAATTATTATTATTATAGTTTTATTATGTTTTTTTCAAAGGTATCAACCAATTCGTTACCTACAATTTTCAATTTACTGAAAAATTGAAAAGGGTATATTATTTATATATATATTAAAAAATTATTTGGCTCTAAAGACGTAGTATTTTATTTTACTATATACAGGCTTTTATATGACGAGGTTTTTGGTTTATTATTAGAAGCTTGTTTTTTATCATTATTATTATTTTGTTAAAGGTTAAGTTTTGATTCCATTAAGAGATTTAAAATCAGTAACATATTACAAAACTTTGAATTAATCTGATAAGTTTATATTTATATACAATTAAATACCTTTTTTACCAAACAATATATCAGTTTAATGTAACAAGGTTTTTAGTTTTAGATGAATTTTTAATTTTTTTTATTACATAAGCCACTATATATATATATATATATATATATATATATATATATATATATATATATATATATATATATATATATATATATATATATATATATGCATATTAACATATTTAAGAACTCCTGCTTATTTTTTTAAAACAATTATAAATTTAGCAATTACAACATAAGTTCCTACATTTCAAACTCCTTAGAGAATATACATTATTTATGTGCATAAAATTAAAAAGTGTGTCTAACTGACATGGTTTCTTAAAATCTTAATTGTGGATGAAGGCGTACTCTTTTTAACTTAATTATATTATTCATTAGTTGAAAATAATTATATGTTGTTAAATATTAATTTTATGCCAAAGAAAAAGTAGCGTAGCTAACGTTCAGACTCAAAATTAATCGATTCCAATTGTAAGCACCCTTCCAAGTTGAAAAGTATAGCCTTGGGTTAAATCTTTTGGTTCTCTACAAATTTTTTACCTTTTTCTGAAAAGCATGACCTCGTATTTGAGTGTCATACGAAAATTGACCAAAAAACTGTTTTAGCATTAAATTTGTAAAAGCTCTAATTTGGACAGAATATAAAAATCAATTTTTAACGATCTTACGGAGGTTCAAGCCCACAGCCTCTATGGACATTGAATATAACGATGAGGCAAAACATATCTGATTTAATGCTGTTAGGTTTTTACTATTTATCGGTGTTATTGCTAGGTTAAAAGGAAATTGTTTAGTAAAACAAAGTATTTGATTAATATATGAATTTTATCTTATCCTACTTTCAAAAAAATTTTTTTTCCTTCCCTCTTCTTCTTCCTCTTCCTCCTCTTATCCTTCTTCTTCTCTTTCTACTCGTATTACCAAGGATATATTTGTCAGCAACTTTTACCTTTAAAAAAATCAGAACCACAGCTAATTTTTATATCAAACCTTTTATTTTCTGTTTATTTGAGATTTCCTTGATTACCAAATGGTCAAAAGTGTGCGGTCTCTCAACGGCTGTACATGAATCCGATTCGGACAGATCCTAGTGTAAGAAAGTTTGTAAGTTCGATTTCCGAAGTTCAGTGGTTTTCCAAATCCAACTTTCCTCACTAGAACAGATCAGATTGCTTCGATATAAGTGAAAGATTCTTGAATGGGCCGTATATCGTCCAATCCAATTTATCTTTTACAAAATATACATTTCTCATCGCAAAAAGACCTAATTTTAATTTAAAAAACTTCAGAAGCGCAACAAAAAATAAATATAAAAAACCAAAAACCCACTGTTGTCGATAGTATGTTGGGGTCTTGATTAGCGAATTGTTAAAGCGTACACTCAAAGAACAAAGCGCCTCTCAAAGCCTTGGTTCGACTCTATTTCGGACTGATCCTAGTGTATTAATCCTTTTTCCACTATTTCTAAAATCAAAATGCCTCCGTTGGCGATGTTAATATAGCAAGTCATTTTTAACGTTTTAAAAACATGGATATGATGTTCTGCGAATTAATCAGAGTGAAAATCAGGAAAACCTATGAATGACTTAAAGTTTGAATCAATAACTGCTTGGAAGGCAGACCCGCTTCGGGATGAAGTCGCATGCTTATAATGTCTGTAGAGAAGTTGATGAATTGGTTGATTAATAAATTGATTGATTGATTGAATAGGGTTTTATACCGGGAAAAATAATTGAATTATATCAAGACGTTACCGGCTATAGGGGAAGTAGCAGAAATATTTACCTTTGCAGTGCACTTAAGGCAATGTTTAGGCACACCTGTCGGAACACGTGATATCGATTATGAAGGTCTTTTCTGTAGACTCCGTGACTTTCATGTCGAGTTCTTGGCAAAAAAAGAGTCACTACTTATTTGAAAGTCTTAATCACACCCGGTCGGGATTCGAACCATGACCTCCAACATACGAAGCGAGCACTCCACCAACTAAAATACCAAAGTGATTGTAACGAAGTAGACAGATATAACTGACACTGTCAAAATGCAGTGCAAAAATATAATATCTCAATTATGATTTGGTTGATCATGGGTATAGTAAAATGTAAATTTTCCCGGCCCTAACCATTGAGTCTTTCCAACCTTTGCGTTTCCGAACAGTTGTTTGAAGTCTCCCGTTTTTACATGTGTTCAAATGTCATACTTTGATCGTTTCGATTTTTTTTTTTTTTTTTTTTTTTTTGTGTTACTCTTTGGTTATTATTATTATTATTATCATTATTATTATTACTATTATTTTTATTATTTTTGTTGTTGTTTCTATGTATTAGTTGTTGTTGTTTTTGTTCCTGTAAGTATATACACTTTACTATTTACAAACTTTTTTCCACTATATAAATGATATATATCTAAAATTAAAAAAAAAAGTAACAGTACTAAGCACATTCAATTTGTTTTTATTAATTTACCTATATAAAAACAATCAGGCAGACATTTTGCTGCGGGTTCAATTTGCAAACTTCTCATGCTTGTTTAAAATTGTTTGAGGGTTGTTAGCATAAAACAAAACAGATAATACGACCCATTCAAGATTGTTTGAACATGCCACAAGGGACTTTTAATGCATGAAGTTAACTATCATAACACAATATAATCGCTTTGTGTAAAATTTTAATAGTATTTTCCGAACAAATAATCATCCAAGGATAAATGATAAGCGCTTAATCAACTTAAATTTTAAAATCAGCAGTTTTACTATCTAAACGCAAGATTAACCGCCTTATGTTCGAATTATGTTCGCATTTGCGTGTTATTTGATCAAAAGTATGTTCGTTTTTTTTAAATTGTTTTAGAAAACTCTCGCGCGCAAATTTCTAAACTTTTTAGATACCTTCCTATCGGGTGACCCGAAAGGGTAAGCACCCCCTGTCTAGCTACACCCACTTCGTGCAAAATCAAATCAAAGAATGAAAGGAACATGAAGATATGGGAAGTCAAATATGTCCAGTTTAAGTTTGGATACGGTGACTTCATACTTATCAAGAATATTGTGTTGACGGCCATAAAATTAAGGGTCATTCATTAGCCGAGACTTGCAATATCCACGAGTCAATTATATAGTAAGCAGATTTCTCCGTTGTAGAAAATCCCCTTAGTACAAGCAAGCTCTATCATACCTGATTAACTGTGAAACATATACACCGTATGCAACAGAAGCAAGAAAATTACTGCAAAGAAACAAAAAGTTGACAACAGAAAAATTGAAATCATGACGTTTGTCGCATAATGTGATCTTTCATGGGTTTCATAATTTACAGATGTTTAGCCACGGGTAAATTTGCGTACTTTTCAAATTGGTTTAAAATTTAATAAAGACTTTTAACTTTACAAATCAAATAAAATGGTTCAGTAAATATTATTTATCCATGCAACAACAACCTTCTGCTTATTTTTCCACCTTGACGTGAGTGTAGATAGTTTTGGAAAAGCGCTTACGCGGCAATTTTATGAACTTTTCATACTGGTTTGAAATTTAATGAGTTTTTTTTTTATTGTACATATCAAGTAAAGCGGAACGGCAAATAATCTTTAAAACATGCTATAGGGTTTTTAACTTCTTAAAGTTAACTATGCAAAACAATATGATCGCTTTGTATAAATTAATAAATGTGGTTTTCGAACAGAAACTCATTCAAGGATAAATGATGAGCGCATTATTAACTTAACAATAAATATCAGCAGTGTTTACGATCTGACAGCTCAGCCAAACAATCATACGAAAAGCATCATCTTGAAATAGGTGCTACGTGACCAAAGCTTCAATAACGTCTGTTTGGATTTCTTTAAAAACAAACATTTTACATTGCAAGTTCCCGGAGATTTTTAGAATCTTCTTGTTCATGTGAACAAATTTTTTGTTGAAAAAGTCACAGATCACTACAACTATTATTATTAAAGCTATAATCTAATAACAAAACATAGCACATGAAAAGTTAAACAAAATGCCTCTAAAAAACAGAAAAAATAGATGAATGTTTCGCCATGGGTACAATTTACACACTTTCTGTGTTGGTTTTGAATTTTATAAAAAATACTGTTTTCATTGCACATAACAAGTAATGCGGGTCACTGAATACTGTTTAAACATGCCACAAGGGTTTTAAGTTTTGTAGATAACCATGCAAAACAAATAGGGATTGCTTCGTGTGAAATAATAATAGTATTTTTGCAAAAAAAAAAAACCTTAATCAACTGAAAATTCAAGACAGCAGTTTAATGAATTAACAGCCAGATCAACTGTAGACTATCCATACGACAAATGTTCCTGTGTATTACGGATATAAAACTTGCGTGTCACTTGATCAAAGAACACACCGCTTTTGTGGATTGTTTTTGAAAAAAAATTCTAATTAAGTTTAATTTATGCAAAATGCAACGGTTATTCTGTATCAAATTGAAACTGTTCCACAAATAATTGAAGTAAAATGCAAAGATATTCCTACATCAAATTAACAAATAATTGAAATAAAAAGCAATTATAATTCCATATCATTTTGGAACTGTTTAAGAAATAATTAAAGTAAAATGCATCGATAATTCCATATCAAATTGAAAATATTCCATAAAATATTAAAGTAAAGTGCAACTATAATTCCATATCAAATTCGTACGATGGCCGATATGAGCCAGGACAAAAACGTTTACCCAAATTGATGTTTTTGCCGCTGCATAGAGTGTTTAATTTGCCGCTAGCGGCAATATGTTCTCAAACAGTTTTTTTTTTTCCGCTAGCAGAAAATTCTTTTCAAATAGTTTTTTTGCTGCTTGCGGCAAATTTTTTCTAAGTTTTTTGCCGCTGTTGGAAGTTGACACCGATAAGTACACGTGTTTTAAATCTAAATAACTACTGGACATATAGGTCACTTATTTAGATTACTTTAAGATTATTTGAGGTATTTCATACTAAGATAAAACTATGAATTTAATAAATTTGACACGTTTTTATATGATGCTTGAAGAAAAGACTAGGAACTAAAGACAGAAGACCGTCGAATTCTTCAAATGGAAGGTGTGTGTGTGTGTGTGTGTGTGTGTGTGTGTGTGTGTGTGTTTTAATTAGCCTTTACGACTTATTTATGTGGCACCTGTATCGCATCACATTCCATTCCGATAAAGTGACATAACATACGTTAACTAATCGGCGAGAACTATAGCTTAAGTACACAAGACAGCGGCGTAAAACTGTTTGAAAAGACTTTGCCGCTAGCGGCAAAAAAACTATATGAAAAATTATTGCCGCTAGCAGCAAAATTAAATTTCAACGTAGCGGCAAAAAGATCAATTTGAGTACACGTTTTTGTCCCGGCTCATATTGACCTTCGTAAATTCAAACTATTTTACAAATAATTGAAGTAAAGAGCAATTGTTACTCCATATCAAAATGTAAATTTTATGTTTATCATAACATAAACATTTAAGGGTATCAATTAATACGCTCGGGGATTTCATTAAGATATAAAAATGATTCATAATATGAAATATTATAAATAAAAATCGGGTAAGACTACAAGGAACTGGCCTATGGTTTACTAATGCACTATCCTCATAACATCAGTTATAAAAATGGAATGAAAACAAATCTTTTGATTGCTTAGTTACTTCAGTTGGTGTAGTTTCTCATTAAACCAATATTTTTAGGACTCCGAAAAAACAAAACACCTCTGATCACATGATGATAGATCTGACCCTATTTAAATTTTTTGAAAGCTTGAGCCCCAGTAAAATGAACGAGTAGTTACTTTTTATGGTATAAATATATTTCAATTAGTACATAAATGAAAAACTAAGAACTAAGAACATTTAATTAATTATAGTGGAGGTAACCGGGGAACGGTTTTGGCATCATTTTTATCATTATAATATCTTTGACATATTTCCATTTATTTATTTATATTCTTATTTATTTATTTATTACTTTTGTATATTCTACGTAGCACATTTTTTATTCGTATTCTTCCTCTTTTATTTATTTACCTGTCGACCTTTTAATGACAAAAACATTCTTTGTTATGAAATTGGAAAAAATGACAACAATTACTGATTAAAAAAACTGAAAAAAAAATAAACAATACAAAACCTTGTAAAGAAACAGAAGAGAATCCTTTGTAAATCAAAAGCAGTGGTTATTGAGTACACTAATTAGAAAAAAACATGTATATCATTTCTCATGTTTTTGTTTATGTGTTTTGGACTTCCTTATGTGGTGTTGAAATGAATTCTAACAACTGTGTAATTATTATGTACATTAACTGTTTATATCAAAAGACGAAAAATATAACTGCATGTTAAATACCTTCATGTTATGTTTGATAGGGAATATTGAGTTAATCGAAGAAAGTATGACTGTTTGATTTGCAATTTGTGATCGTTTACAAAAATTGACCAAAAAATATGAAATAAAATAAAAAGGCAAATCAAGTATTTTTTTTTAAATGTAAAAGTTGAATTTTAATGCTACGTTCCGAATCCATTTGAAACGGTAATGCCTTTTAATAAGCCCGCGTGCTCTTTAAATATTTAAATATTCATGTAGTATTTCGGTATTTACTAGTATTTGTAGCACTTTATTTATGACAGTAAATTTTGATTAATTCTCATAGATAGTCCTATCAACGTGAATAAACTTGATTTATGGTTTTTTTTTTTTTTTGTTTTTTTTTTTTTTTTTGTTTTTTTTTTTTTTTTTTTGCTTACGTGACTCTTGTTGTTACCAAAAAATCGCTATACGCATCCGCGATTACCATAAAACATCTGTTTAGTAAGAAAACATTTACATGTTGCAAAACAAGGTAAACGTTGGATTCTTTTGCGCATATGACGTAATTCGTTCCTAAAATATCACTTCCGGTGTAAACATCTCATTTCTAAGACCCCCTTAGCAATAACAGTTTTCTTTTTTATAAAAATATTTTATCGTAATCGCAGATGCGCATAGTGGTTTTAAGTATGACTAAATTCTTCCAAGTGAAAAATACCAAACTTAATTATGTAAATTAGATTTTCAATGAACGTTTTGCATATCCACTGTCACAAACACAGTGACTCAAACAGTAAATGAAATTTATAAAGTGATTCAGAAATAAAATTTAATGGTAATATACGTCATCAAAGTATATATTTTCGGATGAATACAAACACGATTCGAAAAAAGTGTATGAAGCTTTGTAACCAAATTATAAACCTCGGGAATTAATGCAGTATATTGTGATTATGAAGTCAGAATTTGCGACATTTAATCTATGAAAGTATTTTAGCAAATACAAGAAGTCGGCTGACAAAAAATAGGCACCTAAACAGATTAAGTACAAATTTGTTTTAGAATTAAATAAAATACATCTTGTCGAAAAAGTCATTTCTTTGATAGAATGAAATGTATTTCTAAATGTCTGCGTTTTCAAGGTTCAAGAGTTATTAATTCTTAAAAGTTCTTCAGATCAAATTAGAACCTTCTTTAAATTTTATCAACCCCGCTGTTATGCTGTTAATATTTTTATGGACTTGGTACATATCATCGTTTCAGAAAAAAATATATATATGCTGTCAAATAATTAAAACATACAACAAGTAACAAAAATGTTTGTTAAAATTAAAATGCTTGTACTGAAAAAGTACATTTTTATTGTTATATTTTATAAAGTCTTCCTGATTCTACTTCATTGGCCCGACAGACTGTACATTTAAACTGTTTATTATTATTATTATTATTATTATTATTATTATTATTATTATTATTATTTTTATCATTCAACTAGGGTTGGCAATTATTTTTACCTATACTTTTCTGTCTTGTGTAAAGTAAAAAGCGCTGGCTCGAATCATAGCGAAAAAACGTTTTTCAGTTCGCTTGCCAAAGGTAGGCGTTTATTTGAGCGCTCTAGATTCCTTAACTATCCGTAAACTGATCGCCTCCAAATACTACTAAGTGAAAGTTTTTTACTGGGGCATAAAACAATATTAATTCAATCAATTTTAATCTAGGGCTACTTATCTTGCGAGGTTTGTAGCATCTATTTACATTCTATAGAATGCAATTGGTGATAATTCAAAGAGACCAAATAGCTTTCTAATAAATTAAAAACATTCACAATGAGCCAAAGTAAGCGAGCAATTTGGTTTACATTATTAGCTTTGAGTTTTGTAAAACCGTTTTATATTGGTGCTGATCATGCACTTTATATGTTTGGGGCCCAAAAAGACAAATATAGTTTGATATTAGCGAGAAGTGATTAATCTTGATACATTTGAGAACACTGAATACAAACAATATAAGTTCATTTAACTTTTTCAGGTTTAGAACATATGATTACATGGTATAACTACAAAAAGTATACAAGATGTCGGCAAGAAATATAACAGACGATGTCGGATTATTGTTGTATGATTCCAACGCTTCAATATACAACATATCAAATCACTACATACAATATGGACAGCCCGAGTACCATTACCCTAAAATTGTGATAAATCTAGACAACGTCCACAGGCTAATGGACGAGTTCGGTAAGCCTTGCGTGTTTTCAATAGGAGTATTTTTCAATATTTTGGGAATTCTTTTAATCATGAAAACAGAATTAAGACGAGTTTCTGCTCTTATTTACTTCGTGTCTTTACTTCTTGTGGATACGGTTTATTTGATAACGGTAATGGTACCTTGGGCTTCTTTACGGGTTAAGGATGTGTACGACATAAACGGGATATGTCAGATTGTGTATTACTGTCATTATTTAACAACGTTCTTGGAGTGGTGGTATATGGTTCTTTTACTTCTGGAAAGAAGTTTGGTTTTATATTCTTTCAAAAAAAGTGCAAAATGGTGTAACCTTTTTAGAACTAAGTGTATGATAATTACTGTTTCTATATTTGCGATAGTAGCGCATTTGTATCATACATGGACAAGTGCAGTGATAGTGCATGGGAAAAAAGAAACATGTATGGTTATTCCAGAAAATGTTAATGATATAATGATTCTCCAAAAGGTAGATTTTATATTTTCATTTATACTACCTTCTTTTATGATGACCGTACTAATGTGCTTTGTGATATATCGTCTTGTAGCTGGGACAACGCGTTCGCAATCTCAACTCAGAAATTGCCAAAATGCAAGTATAATCATAAGGCGGAGATCATCACCATATCAGATTAAAGTAAACTGCAAGAAAATCATTCTGAAAAAATTTAATGCAAAAGACATGACGGAGAGCCCTAGATTGACAATCATTTGTCTTGTTATTGCACTTGTATTTCTCCTACTCTGCCTTCCTCACGATATCTTAAAATCCCGTATAAATTTATCGTACGGAGCCAATGAAGTTTCATTAGAAGAGATGTTATGGTTAAGTGTTTTCCAGAACATATACACTATAAATTTTGCCTATAAAGGATTATTTTGCTTAATTTGCGTGAAAGAATTCCGTTCGGCGTTTATGACCTTCTGTAAATTATTTCTCCGATCGATCTGCCAGAAATCTAAAGAAGTGGATGAACCTCCGCATACGGATGTCTAAATTGTCATTTTCATGGGATACATAAAATTGCTACTTTTAATGTGAAATGTCTAGATGTATTAGTTTTATCCCTTTATTTTCGATAATAAAATTCCAGATTGCTCAATTGCGCATCTACGATAGACTTAATTTTTGCATCAGTTTCCATGCCAAATCAAATTAAAATAACTTTATCTTTTTGTTGAATTTCATTTCTACATAACTGAATCTACTGTCCTGAATTAATATAAGAGCTTATTAACAAGCATAATACATGTATTTGCATTGTTTTATATGATGAATTTATTTACAAAACTTATACGCAAATGTGACATCGTGAAAATATTTTTAAAACATTCGCTTTAATAACCACTATTATCCACGTATAAAGGTTGGTATTTTACATTCCGAAAGAGATTTTGAAAGAGATTACAAAATTTTGTAAAACTTACTCAACGAACATATATTGTGAAACACTGAGAATCATTATATAGACGCAGCTATTTTAATACACAATCAAGCTAATAAATATTTGAATATACAATATCGTTCTTGAAGCATTGATTGCTCTGGCATTTATCCTTAATCAATATCTAATGCATTACATGAAATGACATTACTGTCAAACCGGATACTTAACGATTTCATTATTTTCTTTAAATTATGAATACAAATATATTCTCATAATATAAATTATTTTACAGTTATCATCAATTCTCTCCATATTGTACCCTCATAGTGGCTCACAGGAAGAGAATCCGCCTTGAGAGTGGTACAAAGTAAGTTTGAACCCGGACAGGTCATACACATATTAAATTTGAAATGTTGCTTCTTATCATGGCGTTAAGCGTTCTAAGAGTTTCAATTAGTTTACCTGGTGTCAAGATAATACGACTTAAGAAGTGGTCTGCACGTTTGCTGCGTGTTTAATTTGTAATGAAGCTCGATAAAGTGTTCCTGAGTGTATTCTAGAACAAAATAGACCAAACAGTGTTTGCATATCTTAAGCATACACAAACTTGTTTTTGAAAAATCCTTAGACAACAACCACAAGCATGCTTCTGTCGGGAATAACTGCAATATAAGAACCATCTAACAAATCTTTTAAATCGCATGAATTCATAAATGAAATGAAGAAATGTAGTTTTGATACCAAGTCATGACTCTTTCTTTTTTTCACGAAATTAAATGTTGAAAATTGAGAATTCCTGAAGAAAATCACCGAGCTGCGGCAATAAGATTATTATTTATACTTTATCACACTAGGATCTGCTCGAATGTGTGGAGTCATTTCCGTTGGTTTTTTGATAATAACATATGCTCAAATTTTCATTGCATATCTTATAAACTTGAAGGTTTGGTAATTTTCTGCACTTTCTATTCACTTGCTTAATCGATTTATATTGATACCTAAAACCGTTTGAAGACAAAACAGCGTTGACATGACAATTATAACCTATAAAACCATACCACAACAGTTAATAATATAAAAAGCAAAAACGCAATTGTAAACACCGATTACTAAACTAGAAACTATGTTAGAACAGTTGGTCTGAAGCAAAAATAGTATTCAGTTTTAAAAAAGATGTTTATATACTTTACTGTTAAACTAGTAACAAGTTTTAAAATGAAATAGCTTTAACTGATTTGAAAAAGGAATGCACATATAATTGGCCTTTCTGATTGTGCCATAATAATGTTATAATAAAACTTTGGTATTTTTTTATGAAAAAGAAAAGGATGACTTCCTTTCATACGCTAGCTAAAAATTGTTAGCCGTGGTTAAAAATTACGCCTACATTCTTGTTCCATGTGTCTCGTCGTAAAACAACGGACAGGCTGATATTAAACATAGCCATAGAAGGACAAGCTGATATAAAACATCACCGTAAAAGGACAGACTACATGAATCCATTCCTAAACTCACAAATCGATACATTGTCTAAATTGATACCGATAAAGAATGGTTCATAAAAAACATTCAATTAAAACTAGCATTTACATGGCAATATTAAATTCATTAAATTCATAATAATAAATAAACACAACAAGACAAATGAAATTTTAAAAAAAGAAAAAAAAAGCTTACATGTTTATTTAAAAGACATACTTATATTTATGAAATTGCAAAGAACAATAGGTATCATGCCCATTTCCACATTGGATAAGTCTAAAGGTACCATACCATTTTACAACTATTTTAAAAAATAAAATATGCAGAATCGTGACCAAATGCATCTAATGTTTTGAATATTTGAACAGCTAATCAAGCTTTATCAGTTTGATTATATACATTTTTTGGTACAAATTTTGCATAAGAGGACAAAAACGATTTCTAAAATAAAAAAAAGGAAAACTTACTAATAATTAAACACCAATTTATAGAATTTTCTTAACTGCGCTTGTGAACTAGACATCATTTTAAATAGTATTTACTAATGTTTTGGATGATCTTGACTTGACAGTAATCTCACAATGAACATTAAAAACCAAAAGCAAGTACAAGTGTACACTCCGATAATTTAGTAGCTCAAAAAGAAAAGGCCGAACACTATATTTATAGACCCCTTCTACTAAAGATGCCTCTTACGAGGCGAGTTGAGTCGAAAATGTGTAAAATTCAAAAATCGGCATGTGTGCTAGACCAAATTCAGAATGACTTCTCTATAATTTCACTTCTAAGGTTCATAATAAAATCATAAAAAGTCCTATTAATTTTTATTATTGTTTTTTGTAATCAAAAATTTTATGAATGTTCAATTCTCCAGTAAATTATTCTTAAAATTGAAAGCGAAAAACCAATGCTTTTTATTTCTCACATTTAAAAGCAGTATAATTTTCAAAGCAAAGTGTTTTCAATACTTAAACAGTGCTAAGGGCATCAAATATATATCTGAATCTATTTAACACCTCAGTATTGCTTTACATTATTTGTGCTTCAAAGTAAAAGCTTTTTGAAGTCGATATTTGGACACTTTTAGGAGTTTTATTTTTAGTTAGAAAGGTGATAAATACTTTCAGCACTAAAATTAGATGGTTTTGAGCCTTTATTGGAAAAAGCATTTGCCACGCTCATGAACTCCCGCTACTTACAGCCATGAATCATACACTTTTTTCAATTTACAGATATTTTTCTATGTAAAACCAATATTTTTTATCTGTCTAGGAGGCTAAATTAGTCTTGTGTTTGTCCGTATTCAATATATTCTATATTATTTGATATTTAACCTTGTCTCTTTTGATTATTAAACGGATTCCTTTTAATCAATAAGGAAGAAAGGAATAAGCAACTAAAAAAATCCTTAGAAATAGCCAATTTTACTAAATGTTCGAATTAATCCCTTTTGATAAAAAAAAACAGACAAAGAAGAATGTCGAAGAATTAACTAAATATTTTCGACTTCTGGAAAAGAGGTCAACTGATGTATTGATATACAAGGAAGCGATATGCAACCGAAAAACATGCACTTACAAAATTGTTTGTGTTTTTTATTTTGTTATAATAATTACGTTTAATAAATATTTAATGAGTAAATATGTTACACAAATACCAGTTAAATTTTCATGGGCCAGATGTGCACATTTCGGAAATTCATTCCTCATCAGTGACACTAAGACCGAAAAGTTTGATACAAAAAAAAACATAAGCCAAACAGTTGCAAATAATGAATCTAATGTTCTAAAATAATATAAATCCAAACAGAGTAACAGAGAAATAAAAATGCTACGAGCTATTTTATTGAACATTTTTTAAATAAAAATTAATACAAAATTGGTAGAATTTTGATTTAGGTATAGTTCACAAAAATTTCAGCGATTCATGATGAGAAATTTGAATTTGTTGTCCACAAGATAAATCTTAACACAACTTTATGTGTATGTGAGTTTTTGTGTTTTTTTAACTTTCAGTCCTAGAGAGCACTTATGGCGAGCTTTAGAGAACTAGATTTGCCCAGAAAGCCGAAGACAAATATCACAAGCCATTTCAATTATTATACTATTACCGAGGCAACCAGAAAAAGCCAACGGCAAAAACAACCTTTTTCTATTTAATACATGAATAAAAATCTTTTTTTACTATGTTATGGTTATGGTATGCATGGATAAATACTAAAACTTACCGCAGATGAGATTAGACATTAATTTCCATTGACGTTTAGGTAGCAATTCTTGTGATGTTTAGCTGATGTTATGCAGGAAAAAATATTTAAACTAAAGACATGTTTTACTATAAATATCATAAGAGTTCAATAATATTTTATAACCTTTAAGCCAGGACTTATTTCATAAAATGACAACCGAGCCGCAAACTTTTTATTTAGTAAATTTCTGCTATTGCTTTTGATAAACAATTAACACTTATTGATCATTTTGCTATTTTTGAAACTAATAACTCTAAGCCTGGACACCTATCAAAAGGTCTTCGCTTTCAAAAATAATTATTTTTAAATCTTGAATCCTAACAAAAAATGTGCGATAACTGAAATATAAAATTAAATCCTAATCAAATATACTTCGACTTTACTTTTGACAACAAAAAAGTGTAGCAAGCAGTATTTTGTAATCAAACAACTTTTAGTTACAATGTTATTTGACATGTCAGTGGTGAAGGTGCAAGTGATAATCTTAAGCATGTTAAAGATAACGTTGAAGCTCTAACGCTCCTCTTGATGTCAATATAGACAAATTCCATGGTGAGTTTGCCAGTTTTCTTGGCGAAAATAATTTTTTTTACTGAACTATATTTGGGTAGTGGTGATGATAAAAAATAATTTCTTTAAATGAAAACAATGTTTTTGATAAATAGAACAGTGGATACTTTTTTAATTCGGATATATTTATTTTGTGTTTTTAAACTCAAAATGTCATCATCCTAAATTCAATATTTTATATTTGAACGCCACACACCTGCATTTTAATACTGTAATATCTAATGGCAGCCAATGAGGAACGTTTATCGATTGGAATTAACATTGGCAGTGAAGGGGCTATAGGAAAAAATTGACAACGGTTGGTTCCTGCTTTGGGTAAATATTCGCCATGAACTTGTATTATGTTACGTTATGAATAGAGGTCATTAAAACGGAAAAAAACTCTAAAAAGGCTCTTTAGTCTAAGTTTTGGACAGTTGAAGATTTCGTGACGTATCCCAATAAATAGCTTCGAGACTACACAAGAACAAGGAGCCTGATGTGGTGACACTATCTGTTTTATCAATTTTAAATTTCCAATTTATTTATAGGACCCTTAAAAGGTAATTTACTTAAACCATTAAAACAATACAATGATTAAAGGCGGTAGTTTTATAATCAGTTGTTTGATTTTTGTTTCTGAAAGATCATTTTAGCTTTGTATTGTTTTTCTCTTTTTTTTTTAAATATCAACAGACGAATAAAAACATAGACAAAAAATCGTCAATAAAAAAACTTTGTTTCTTGAAGTCTTTTGATGAAAACTTTCGTAGTTTTTAATTTTAGACATGACTAAAAAGTTGGAAAAGACAAAACTCTAGAATAGACAATATATGGTGAAAGAATTATATGAATATATGGCGCAATTTATGTCTAAAAGTAATTTATACATTGAAATCAAAACATGTGCAATGTCAGTATTGGTGATAAACCACACGCTTCAATAACAACCACTAAAATGTTATATTCATTACAAACTTTTTTATAACAATAATAATTAATAATTAATGAATACTCATCTATAATTTTCTTTAGATCGTTTTATCAATTATTATAAATCACTAAATAGTAGGTCATTCAAAAATATCTTGCTAAGGTTTAAAAGAAAAATTTATGTGATCCGTATTCAAACAATTATATCAACTGGCTACCAAGATTCCGGCTCGAAGAATCATCAATCAAACACAAACACACCAGTTCATATCCAAATCACATTTCCAAGTGGCCGAGTGCTCCAGAAGGGTAAGCATCTTCTCTTTAGATAGCTGAACCATCTACCTGCAAAATTAATTTTGAGAATAAAAGGAACAGGGAACTATGGGACGTCAATTATATCCAGTATTCGCTTGAAAAAATACTTTTTTGCAAACTGGAAATATGTTACATAATGCATTGCCATTAAATGTAAAAATAAATAATTGTATGTTAAAAACTTTTGACAAAAAGCTTTAATATGAAACCTGAACATTTTGTTGCGAAAATTTGACCTTGATTCTGGAGTTCATGATTGTAAGAATAGACTCTTATGATATTCTGTGAAAGGCAAAATGAAAACTCCTAGCGTTAAAACATGTTATTAGCTTCGGAATGTTTGTAAAACATATGTCACAACATCCATATATATCATTAAGATGTATTAGGTAGTGTTTTAGTCTTGCTGGCTGTTGTCAAAAACAGGTTTTTCGTATAGTATATATGAAATTATTCCAAATCTTATAGCACACGTGTACTTACTAAAATGAATATGCAGAACGTTTATTTCAAAAAAATTATTGAATAAAACTAACCAAAAATCATTGCTTCGTTGCATTCAAATAAGACAAGGGAAGTCAAATAGCTTATGTCGTATTTGTCCACTTATTATTCTCTCTATATATATTTAACAGCCAAAAAAATGAATCTATACAAATGATGGTGGCAAATTATTATCTCCTGTGTAAGTGTCAGGTATCGATATATCGTTCTGTTAGATGTTTATAAAATATATTATTCAGACTTTAAAATGTTAAAATGGTGGGAAAAAAGCCTCACAAATATCAACTATTCAATATTGAAGGCGGGATATATATATATATATATACCACAAATACCTGTTAAATTGACAATTCTTCATCAGATACTCTAATGGCCGAAAATTTTGATACATAAAAAAAAATAAGCCAAACAGTTAAAAATTAATGAATTTAAAGTAACAAAATTGTATGGAATCCAAACTTAGATAAGGAATGCTTTGCATTCGGGAACAAACCTTAGTTTTAATAAAATTAAAAAATAAGACGAAATAAATAAGATTAAAAAAAGGGCCAAAATTTTCAAAAATTTGCCAGAAACATAGAAAATATTATAACAGTGCGCTAGAATTGAAGATTTTCATTTTTAGTCGGTCACTATTAAATCTAAAAAAAGTAAATTAGAAAACAGAAAACTTTAAGAAATATAATCCATGTTTTTATAATTTTTAGAACCTCGATCTGTATCTACAAGTGTGTTTGTTTACCATTTCATGTCTTTTTACCACTCAAGGGCCTCGGTTTCCGAGTTGTCTAAAGCGCGCACTTACAGATCACAGTGCTTCTCACAGCCTGGGTTCGAATCCCACTCGGAACAGATACTAGTGTGAGAAGGTCGGTGGTTTCTCCGGGCACTCCGGTTTCCTCAACCATTCCAGAACTTACCGCCTTGAAATAAGTGAAAGATTCTTGACTGGGGCGTAAAACACCATTACTTCACTCCACCCCACTCTTTCTACCACTCTGCGTGCGACAGGAAATGCTTCAGTTAAAACTGAAGAATCCTTCAAGTCCACTACGTTGATTAAAAAAATGTAATTAAGATATATTTTGTATTTTTATGCAGGAAATTAGTAAGTTGTTGCATACATACAACCTTCGATCGGAAACGTCTATGACAGGATACTTAGGCTTTTGCAAGTAAGATGAAAGCCTAAAATCGACATTGATATAACTCGACCTGTCAATTACTGCTGTAATGTGTCTCACTAGATTTTTGATCGATGAGTTATTTTCTGAAAACTTTTATTTTATACTGTATTTAATCTTATTTTTGGCATATTATTGTTATGATTTGGTAATCTGTAATTCAATCCTGGTTATTTTTATGGTGATAAGTGTTTTTCTATGTAGACATTAATCATTAAAATAATTTTACATGTTCAATTGTTGTTTGTGGTTTAATCATGCTCTGATATCTATTAAGAATCGAAGAAAAAGAGTCGATCTCCTGTGTTAGTGTCAGGTAGCGATATATCGTTCTGTTAGATGTTTTGTTCGTTGAAGTAAGCAAGCCGGTGATTCGGATGTAAAATCTTCCCCCTTGATTGAAGCACTATCTACCCACATGATTGATCTGATTAGTCTCTTAAATTAAGATTTTTTTCTGTCTACAAGTCAAAGCAGGGGGGTATACCCTTTTATAAAAACTGCTAGTTATTCAATAAAAACTGCAATTGTTGGTTGTTAAAATTACTTGATTTCTAGAAGGTTCACAATCGTAATTTGCTGCATTTTTGATGTACTGAATTGCTTCGGAAAATCAACGAGCGCTAAAATTGCAAAAATATTTGTCCAAGAACGTTACACAGACTAATGGACTAAAGAAAGTCAGAGGCGAATCGCTCTGCCACTTTCTAAGAATCGTGTCAAAAACACATTCAGGCGTTCGATGACTTGGATAATTAACTACTAAGAAAAACAATTAATGAATTATATTAACAACAGATTGCCGAATTTCAAACAAAAAATAATTACAAGCTTCACGTTGTTACACGATTAAGAGCAATTTCATTTGTCGTTTTTCTGTCAAACAACGTTTTCTACCGGAACAACTTTCGACCAGTTGCGGGGATTACTCATCATTGAGTTGTATTGATAGAAGTTAATTTAAAATTGTTAACAAATGGGAATGTCTTCGAAATCGGAGATCAAATATTCCACCTAGAAACATTAAAATACTTCACTTTTTTAGATACAAATTTTGCAAAACATTTTCTGATCTTTTTTAACCAAAATATTCAAGACTGTTTTTATAAAATATTTTTATCTCTTTGAAATCCAGATGCAGACAATCTCTTTTATACACCTCTTACAATTCAAAGTCAAAATTTTGGTACACACCTTTACAAATTTCTAAACGCATGTTTTCCGAATTCATGCAAAAAATATTTAAAAAAATAATTGTAGTCAGGTATACACTGCACATCGCCCGTAAGCCACAGCCAAATCTATGCTGAGTAATGCTGAATTTCAGTTGCGCCACATCATGCCAGGCTACAGAAACGAGGCCTCAGTTTACAGCTATAGTTTACAGCTACAGCTACAGTAGGGACTATTCTGTTCAAAGAAGAAACATATCAGTGATACCCTCTCGGGTAACGACCAGTCTAATCCACCCCACTTCCGCTTGCTTTACCTCCACGTGTCTGATTTGCCATTACAGCCACCACTGGTGTCATCATTAAACGAAATCCCTTCGTCTGATTCCTAGTCCATAATTTGCAAAAACATCGTTTTCAACCAAGAAAACCATTTCATTAGTTGGTTCCATGGTTCATTCAGTTTTCTTTTGTTATGAGAAACGTCAATCTGCTGATATAATTTTTATATTGCTTAAGATCGAATTTGTTTTAAAGACTTTTTTCAAAAAATAATCTCGACTCTGATAAACCCTTTTATGGTAGCACAAGGCCTAACCTCGTATCAAAATATTTAAATTTCTGAAATTAATTTCATTAACTTTGAAAGACAAAAAGCATTTAATGATTGGTAAGCTTAATAGACACATTTGAAAAATGTCTACATTTAATTAAATTATTCAACGTTATCAATTTTAATCAGCTTATTTTTGAGATGTCATTTCTGCTCAGCAATGCCTTTTTACACAACAATGAGCCATAGTAAACTGATTCTACTATAGCTAGTACGTTAAAGCTGCATTAAGTTTTCCAAAGAAAAGATTAAAACGGTGCTAATCTAATTAATGATGTTCCTAATGAACAATGTTACATTTGTTTCAACGATAAAAGCTCGAATAAATACAGAAACAACAAGAATTTCCCAGCGATGTAGCATGTGGGATCTAAGATTAGAACATGGTTACGTCATGAAAAAAGCCGGGTCATTAAACACAACTTTCAAAACGGTGAAATACGATAAATTAAACACAGAAATTCGTTGAATTTGTCATTAGTGACTTAGTAAGAGGATACATAACACCATTTCAAATACATCTAGATATTAATGACGGACAAGTAATTGCAATTTGTCATGTTTCACCTTAGATTCATAGATTTTTTTGTATATCCGTGCGCATTCTCTAAGCTTTTAATAATCATCGTTAAACATTGACCAACGGGTTAGAGGATTCCGTTTATTTACAGCTAAACGGAATGAAATTTTAGAAAATGAATCTCACGGATCGTGATTAGAAGTTATCTTTTTTTTTAAAAAAAAAAAAAATATATATATATATATATATATTTTTAGAAAATCAAAACAAATTCAGAAAATTGAAAAAGTTAATGCAGCTTTGAAAAATTTATAAAGCATAAAAGGAATAAAAAAACAAACATGTAGAGACTTTTTAACACTTTTTCAATTAGAAACTTTAAATTATGAACATCATTGTGAAAATCATAAATCAATAAGGAGACAGGAATACACATAAGGTCAGGTCAGATAATAAGGTTCTAGATAATTTCTATAATAATTTTTTTTTCGGATACAGACACAAAAATAAAAGATCTTACTGTGAGTGAATTTAGTTAATAAAACATTTAAGGTCGCTTGGATAATTATTAACTAATGACATGACCCTCATCGTTAGGTATCTTTGTAGTTTTTTTTAATATTACAGTGGTTAGGATAAATTGATGCAACATTTCATAGTTTTAATCTTAATACAATTTTCTTTTGTAAATAATACATTTTGTAATGTTTAAAAACAAAACAATAGCTAAAACAATTTTCGAATATGTATCTGATCAATCAAATCAAATCTGCCTTTCTACTTCTACTCTTTCCTGTATCTGGTGTTAAAAAATTGAGAGCAGTCGACAGAAGATGTCAGCAAAGAGAAACACATTGCTTTAGATTTGTGCCTGCATGGAGAAAAGCAAAGTAAAAAGGCATAAATATTCTTAGCAAAAGAAGCTGAAAAAAAGCAGGCTGATCAGCAAGTTAGAAAAGAGAAATGTAATGAAAACAATTCAAACAAAGAAGAAGCCTGGTGATGAAAGGGGTGACAGCATTTTTATTCGATCTGTAACGAAGACAAACTTTGAAAGAAATTTAGGATAATTATAATGAAGCAACAAGAAAATAATATTCCTCTCTTTGTTACTTACAAAAACAAAAAGTTAGCACGATCCTTAACAGAGTCGGTCTCCAACAGAAAACGCAGGGTAATGTGGTGTGAAGAATGAAAAAATTTACTCTTGGTAATTATTGGAGTAAAACGATAATAGACTCATGTGTCGATATAAAATAAAAACCATCTGCTTGAATTGAGATGAAAAAATGAACCATACCAATCACTGTTTGGCAACGAGGTTGCAACATTCGGGTGAATGCTAAGTCACTTTTGTAAAAGTAGGTGCATTGATATTGATTTTAATTCGGTCAAATATGAAAAAGAATAGGTATATTGATACCATAGATGAACAGTTGTGGTCAGTTGTAGCCTAACATTTTGGAAATTTATCAAGTATGATAATGCACTGGGAGTTCTACACATCTTTGAGGACGACTACGTGCAAAAGAGAAAACAAACAAAATAGTATTTACTGGCCTTCTCAGTCACCTGATGAACATATTATTAAAAATTGTCGCACATTTTGTGAATTAGAATCGGACATGTTTAAGACACAATAAATTCAAGAAAAGATTTGATACACGAAGCCCTGAGTCGTGCATTATATTACAGACCTTAACTATTCGTTTACCCGTCGTTTAAATGTTGTTATTTCAACCAAGGGGCAAAAAACTTGATACTGGATGTTTTCGTTGAGTATTCAAAGTTTTATCATTTAACATCTTATTTAATGCAAAATATACTTGAAGATAATTTATAACGTCAAGTTATAAGTTGCACCAATCTTGGCGCGTTATTGTACATGTATTTCTTACATTTTATGGACTTTATGTTATGCTTTTTAAAACCTCAAAATTTTGATTTCTTGATAGGTCATGACGAGTTACTTCATTTATATTATTGATTTCTGTTAAAGTTATTAGTCTTCTTTGACATTTGCTTCTGGTCAATTTTTAGTTATACATTTAAATGCTTCTACAATAACCTAAAATGTATCTAAAATAAATCTCTTCGGGCAAGCTACGTTGTCTTATGACAAATCATGTTAACATTAGCATCATTTGTTAGACACTCTTTATTAATAATAATGTCTTTGTATGGATTTTGAACGTGTATTTGTGCAGAAATGTCATAGAGGTCAACAAGTGCTTTTAACGGGTTACTTTAGCAATACACCGAATTATTCCTTTGCAAGGTGACCTTACTAGAAAAACATCTGAGGTTATGTAAAAACGTATCGTATATGTAGGTGTAGAAACATATGTGTACAAAACATCTTTTTTTCTGTTCTTACTTCTGACAGATTCAAATGAAATAAAGTAAATACGGGTCGGTTAAATACATTTTTGTTCATAGCAAATAAACTAGAGCATAAACCTTTAAAGATATAAAAGGGTCTTTTTTCAAAACTGATAATGGATAAGAGGTCTGTTGTGATATGTGTCATATTTGTCTAAAGCCTATTATTTGTTCTTATACGGATTTCGTTTAATTCTATTTTAAATGGTTTGCACTTAACTTTAAAAATATATAATATGGCTCTAAGTTGTCATAACCTGACTATTTTTATTAACAGATAAGAGATAAGGTCAAAATTAGACTATGGTCAAGTTCATGATGTCTTTTTTTTCACATTTTACGTCTTAAACTTTCATATTGATAGTATTGTTGTTGAAGCATTTCTTAAATGACTGTAGCTAAAACAAACCTCAGAATATTACGTATTAAACAAGTATAAAAATTAAAATGCTTATAATTTGTTCGTATGTTGATGTCTTATAATCCTTTTTCAAATTATATGCACTTTACTTATGACATTATTAGATAAAGTCCTTTGTACTTTTCAAACAATTTGCAATTGAATAAAAGAAATTCTAGAAACTATAAACCTAAATGTCTAGACTTATTAGGTTAAACCAAAAGACAGACAAAAACACGTTTTGACAATCTGTAATTATCCACAATATTAATTCAATAGACTGGAATTCACAGTTAACAAATGGGGATAGTGAAAAAAACAGTTCTCTACTCTCAATATTCTTACGGTTTTAAATTATAACAAGACATATTTTGTTTTAGTTGACAAAAACCAAAACAATTTAATCCAAGCTGTCTGTACTTATCTTTTTTAGATTTCGATAAGTGTCAATAACACGGACATTAGAAAAGACTTCATTAAACTGCAACAAAAAAAAATAAAGGACTGGTATTACTTTGCTTACAAATAACAAAAAAAAAGCAGTACACGTAATTGGAATGGCAAATCTTATTTACTAAGTTGAATTGAAACGTTTTCTTACTAAACTAAACAAAGTAGAACTCTGATAAAATCAATCTTCACATTAACGGGGTTCCAAATTGTACATCCCAACCCTTAAATTCAATCGTCACTTTTTTCCGAAAATTAAAGAAAAAACAATAAAATCGAGCTAGCTACACCCTTCACTTGCAAAATCAATTTTGAGAATGAAAAGAACATGGCACTCATGGAAGTCAAATATATCCAGTTTGGATACGGTGACTTCATACTTATCAACGATCAACCCTTAATAACTTTTGGCAATGTTTCTGTCAGAATATTTAATCCGAGCCAACATATTAAGACATTATACAGTATATAGTAATAAGCCTCTATCAGTATGAATTGTATTTTTTTATCACACCGCAGTATCCCAAACAAATTGTATTTCTTAAACAGAGTGCAGAATAGTTGAAATACAGTGAACGCACCCCTTTTGATGGTGTAAATAATAATTTATCTTAGAGAACTTAGAATCAAAAACATATGGTATAATAAAGACATAATGGTAGGGGGTAAAACACTATTTAATAACGGTTACTTGAATGCTGAAATTAGATACATAACTGATATTTTAGACGAAAATGGAAAACTTCTTAATTTCGAAGACTTCAAGAGGGTTTATAAATTAAAAACAATTTTTTGGAATATTCTTCATTAATTAAAGCACCTAGTCTTTCTATTTAGAAATGATACGAATAATGCGATTTATAAAGCACTACAATCCCAAAATGGTATGGTCTTGACAACCCACAAGCCAGGTGTCAAATCAATTTATGGCATTTTATGCAAATGCAACAATATTCCGACATCCCTGTCTAAACGGGCAAAATAAGGATATGCTTTTTCACAAAAACAATGAAAAATAAATTACATGATAGCTTTTAAATGCTACCAACAAACTTCTGTACAGTGACTACAATATAAAATCTTCGACAGAATTTTGGCAACTAATTCAATTTTGCAAAAAATCAAAAAAATAAATTCAAACTTGTGTACTTTCTGCAAAAACCACTGTGAAAATATAGAACATTTATTTTTCCATTGTAGCCACATAAGCAAAAAATGGAACTGTTTATAGAATAACAATTATTTTTGGCACAAATAACGCTAATAAAAAAAAAAAACACTGAACTGGTTAATAGTAAATACTTAATGTTTTATTTATATAAAAAGAGTACAAAAACAAAAGCCAAATATTAAGTCGCTAAGATTCTATATTGAGACCAAATTGACAGCTGAAAAATATATTGTATTTAAAAATTCTGAACAGAATGATTATTATGAATATTGTTGGATTTTAAAAATATTTTTTTAAAATTTAACTTTCATAATATTTTTGTATTCTTTCTTCCATACACGATACTTGTTTTATATATATATATATATATATATATATATATATATATATATATATATATATATATATATATATATATTCTTTATCTAGTAATGTTTTCTATTACCTTATAGGTTTAGCGTTTCTTCCGTGAAGTAGTTGTTATCAAAATTAATATTAAAGAAAAGAAAATCCATTTTACATTACAATACTTTCCCATGGCATAAATACAATCCATATCACAATATATCACAAACACAACAAATAATAATAAATATAACATCCAAAATCACTACTAATATTAGCCAAATTTTCGACCTCGTGCAACTACGTCTTTCCGATCCATGCGCAATATCTCAGTGCGTTATCACCAAAAATGCTGTTTGGCATCTCTCTCTCTCTCTCTCTCTCTCTCTCTCTCTCTCTCTCTCTCTCTCTCTCACACACACACACACACACAGACACAAGCCGTTCTAAGTCTGATTACAACGTATACATCGGGTCAACTTTAATATTTGAATGTTATGTAAAATAAAGCGTTTGAAGGCGTGAATATATTATAGTATTATAAAACGCTTGTATTTCGTTTTTGTGTGCTTTGAATCGCCAGTGTATATAAACAATGTCCTCAGACCGTGAACGAACTCAAACTACAGACATGAATGCATACATACATACACACATGGTACACATGCACCATATTTTTTTCTATAGAATTATATTTATTGTTTGCAACGATATAATTTTGTATTATGTAATTTGTAAGATAATGTTTTTGTTATATCAATATGTATTGTTTGTATTATATACTTACACGTAAGTGTAAAGACATGTAAATTTCTATAGAATAAACAAACACTAAACAAAATTATGTTCATAACGGTAAGATAAATTTCAATTTTATTTCGCGACTATAATTCTCATAAACAAAATCCCTAATCCAACTTTAGGGAGATACTTTTTTTGCAGATTCTTACAGCATCGGAAGTCCAGTCAACTCATTAAAGAGATCCACCAAAGCTGATTATCTTCTTTCGGCTGTCAGGAACATATAACATTTTATTATCTCTAGTTCTGGATTAAAACAATAACAATTTCATATTTATTCCTCTGAGGAAATAGATGAACTGATTTTATTATCTTTTTACGATAGAACCGTTCCAGTAGCGTTATTTACTGCAGGATACGGAATATTAAAAACAACCACTGAAATGATAAAGAACTAAGATGACAGGTGTGAATTATATTTACTTCCTTTCATTAGTTCATGATAAGACTAGTTGCTGACTTTCCCTGATAAGGTTAATTAACACTGGTCATATGTGCCAAGAATATCAATAATGAATAGAGCTAACTTTAAATTATCTTTCTCTCTCTGTGTGTGTGTGTGTGTGTGTGTGTGTGTTGTGTGTGTGTATTTGAAAAATGTTACAATATTCAAAACACAAAAATTAGAAAACAGTTTTAACTTTAATTCTTATTTAAGGAATTTATTTTTTTAATTTAAAACGTTTAAATGATACTCTCTGTGTGTGTGTGTGTGTGTGTGTGTGTGTGTGTGTGTGTTTATATAATGTACAATATTCAAAACACAAAAGTTAAAATTCCCTACAAAAAACTAGAAAACAGACAGTTTTAATTTTGATTTTACTTATTTTAGGATTTTATTTTTTAATTTCAAAACGTTTTAATGATACTTTATGAGAAACACTGTTTTAATCAAGTAAGGTGATTTTTGCATCTTTAATAAAATGAAAGATTCATTAATGTTCTTTTATTATGTTCTATTACTTGTATTTTGAGAAAATTTGATTCTATAAGAGAGTTTTTGTTTTTATATGCATGAAAACTAAAAACAAAATATCAATAAAAAAATAATAATAATAATGATAATAAAACAAAAGCATGCTACAAAGTGATTTTTTAAAGTTCAAGTTTATTAGCGCATTAATATAAATGCTTACTATAAAGAGTCAAGTGTTGCTGCGCCATTGCACCTGACAACAAGTTGTATTTATGTTATCTATGTTAAGAGATATTCATATGATGATAAACCCGAAATGTTTATTAATTACAGAAAAAAAAATTATATTTGTGGTAAGTATATAATCATGAAAATCTGCATGTGTACAGTTAGTTTAGTTTTAGATTATAATAAAGTTATTGTCTAAAAAAAGTATCATTAACCAAGACAGCTGTATATGATATACATATATATATATATATATATATATATATATATATATATATATATATATATATATATAGATATATATATATATATGACTGTCTATTTACAATATGTCTATTTTAACAATTTTAACTATAAAATCCTAGGTTAAAGTCAAGAATTAGTTTATACTTGACCATCACTTAACAGTTTTTATTACTATTTATGTTTCGGTAAATTGGGTTACTAGCCAACAAACAATAATATAGTTGATAAGAATTAGTCTTTAACATTTACAGATAAGTATATATATTTTAAGACAATTAGATTAACATCACCAAATAAGTATTATAGGCCAAATGTAGATAATAGGAGAATTCTAAAAATATCTCAACATTCTATGATGTTTCTTACATTACTGTATTTGTGATTTTTCAAAGGAAGGGTTAGTTGGACTATTTCCTCAGGGGGATTTTGAAACCATAACCCCAAGTGGTTTAGCTAGTAATTAAATCAAAGTTCTAAAAATAAAAGAAGCATGAACAGCCAATATACCAAAAGTATCTGTCGAGTGCTCTAATGTTAAAACTTATCTAAACATCATCAGAATTAGAGTAAATGCATTTATTTTGGTTAAACAAAATTACCTATTTCCGTATTTTATACCATGGTCTTTAGTGGGTAAAATGTTTAATGGCCTTTCTATTAATAGTTTCACATTTGTAATTTTAAAATGAATCTAAATATCTAATAAAAATATCTGTAAAATTTTGATGTGCCATATGTGCACGTTTTAAAAATAATATTCCTCTTAACTGACCGAACAGGTTGATGGACAAATAAACCAAATGTTAAATCGGAGAATTTATTGTGTCAAATTGAGTGATCATATGCCTATGCAAAATGTGATTAAAAGCTATTTAGTGTTCTTGTCGTATAAAAAGAAATCAGCAATATACTGGAGCTACTGTTTTACTCAAAACTAAATTTAGGCTTTTAATTTGTCTTTTAAGATTGAAAACGCACAAAATTTGCATATTAAGGCATGTGTTTGATATATTTATGAGACAAAAAGTACATGTTATCTGCATTACACACATATCGAATCTTGCAATTCAGCCAGACAATTAAGTTAATTTTATGAACAGAAAATGATTCCTGGTATGTATTAATTTTTCGTCAGTTTAATTTTGCATTGAATTTAATATAATTCCCCCATAATGTTTTGATAATGCCCGTTCAACCCACAAGTCGTTTACGAAGGTTATTTCAAAATCAAGGAAAACTAAAATCTATTGATAAGAAGAAATTTTAAGGTTTTGTAAACAGTCGTGCACAATCTACATTTAAAGACATGGTTTTTGATCATCAAACATTTATCAGAACCTGCTTACTTAATAACTGTTAAACAAAAACATTAACATTCATTTTCAGTGAAAATATTTTCACTTGTTAAGTTTGCTATAAGCGATTTGAAAAATATATCGAATCCTCAACTATATCATATGCAAAACGTTATCTGTATAAAATCAGCCAGATGTAATAGTTGAGTATAAAATTGTTTAAAGCAACGTTTGCATTTTTAATTTAACCATTTTTGTCTCAAACAGGTAAAATAGAAAAACAATATAAAAATCAATTTAAAAAGAGGATCCTAGACTTGTACGAGTTTAATATGTAATTTATTGAACAAGGTTAATGAATAAAAAAGAGCTATATTCTAAGAGCCTTGGCATTATTAAATAATTTCAATAAATTTCATATTAAGCTCTTACAGATCTAACACTCTATATTTCAAGTAACTTAAGATTACAGTAGCATATAATTATTTTCGGATTTTATAATATAACCCACTGGGAAAAAAAAGATAAAAAATAATAATACACAGGTTTTTATTTAGTTCAAGCAAAAAATATTATATTTTAATTTTATTTTATTTTATATTATAATTTTATATAATTTAAAATGTTTTAATTCATTTTCATGAATTCAGATTTCTTTAAGGGATATAAAGAGACTACAAAACAAAAACAGGTGTGGATTTCAAAATAACAACAATAATTTGAAGAACAGATGTTTATTTGGACTTCATTAAAACATCAATAGATAGTGACATCGACAAAAATAACGTTACTGTCTATCTGCGCTGATTAAGGGTTAGTTGATATGAATTATGTCCAATAAAATCCGTTGAAGGTCGGAATAAACTCTCATTATTATGAAGAACACTAAGTCCAAATCTATTTTAAATCTCACTAACAACAATGACAACAAATTTGGATATAAAAAACGTTGTTAAAGAATGGAATGAATCAAATAGATCAGGGATCATTTTTCATGTCTTATCTAATTACAAGCATAAGAGATGTTTTTGCGTCACTACAGATTGATCTTACAAAGAAACGAGAAACAACTCATATATGGAAATAGAAAAAAAGATTTTTTATCAATAGAACAGGTGCTGTAATGTGTTTGCGGTATAAGTAAATATCAACGTTAAACAAAGTAATAACAAAAACAAGCCTTAATTGATATATAAGACCGGGGTTACTCAAATTAGTCATACAAAAAAAGATAAAATAGAATTTGTAAGTCTCGCATTGACGTTTTCACACTTATTATGAAAATATTCTTAACAATTTGACCTCAAAGAGCAAATAATTTCGTTCGGTAACCTGAAATGCTAAGTGTTAATATGATTTTATTAAATAAAGCGTTTTCTAATCACGCGGTTTGTTTTAGGACCGAAAATTTATGGTTTTATAACATGATGTACAGCAAAAAAAAGATTTCAGTATTAGCATAAATACTTCAAATTGATAAAACAGAACAATAAGGGTTAATTGAAAATAAAATTGAAAAGATAAAAATAAAAACCTTGTAAGGCAAAAGTACTTGAGATTAAAACATAACAAAATTAGATTTTGTACAATCAGATGTTTTTTTTCTCAGAAGGAAGTCTGAAATTGAGGCCCAATGACATGGCTAAATGTGATACAAAGGATTCTTTGTAATATTTCTTGTTTTTGATCCTTTATTGAGTAACAACTTTTCTTATGAGATAAACATATTAACTGAGAGCCTTAATAACTATTTGCATTTCTATTATGAAATCTATTCTAGTTGGTACGACGTGATTTGAAGTCATCATGCAATCGAGTAATTAGAAATTAATGGTCCTGATGATTGAGTTAACCAAGCAACATCAGTCAATCACCATGCATTATAAATTAAACCAGCACAATACAATATTAATCTGACAAGTTCCATGATTATCTAGGTCTCAAGGGTACAATTTGAACGATTAAGGCTATGAGAAAAATCTTCTTGTGTTATATATTTATCGGCCTGCTGTGGATTATGTATCACTATTGCATGTAAATGATTTGATTTCCTTTAGTTTGGAAAAAGAAAATAAATATACCAAAAAAATATTCATTTAGAAATTGCAGGTTTTAGATTTTTTATTTCAAAATGGTTAGATTTATTTTAAGCAATACCTTAATGTACATTATATTTTACTATTTCACTGAATTTTTTAAAACTATAAGTTTCATATACACACAAATTATTGTTTGTGTTAGATTATTAAAACCATATACATGTAGATCACACAACACAGGTACACACAGAAACATGCCAGTCCATACCAAAACACAAACCCAAAACTAAGTAAAAAACAAAAACTTGCAAATTCAGTTACACACGTTAACTTCCAACAAAGAAGTGAGGCGGTAGCTTCGGAAGGTAAGTATCGCCTGCCTAGATAGCTACATCCGTTACGTGCAAAATACTTATATTTTAATCAATTTAGCTCTGTTAAAAATATCTAAAAGTAATTTTGACTGTTCTTTCTAATCAATCTAGATCTTTTAAACATAAATCGGACATTGTTTTATGAATTTCATCGAGAAGATTTAACACCTTTGATACCTAATATCATATCAGTAACATTGTTGTAGGCCTGGGTCTCTTGTTCTTGTATGTTTGGTCTTGCAAAGTTAACCTTTAATACTTAACACTTTTACCTAAATTTGGTATCAGGTAATGACGTTTAGACTACATTACATTTATTTCTTCTGTAATATATATATAATATATATCTAGGAATAAGTACAAGGTATATATGTCAGGTTTTTAATGACTTTATTAAATTCCCCGTAGCCTTGTACTGGCTTCCTGACAAACACCCAAATTTTCCAATATAAATGACTGAAAGGGTAATTTAAATATAAAACATATTTGATTTCTTTATTAATATAAATTCTGATATCATAACATCCTGTGATGGAACAACATCAACGTTATCCCCATTTCCACTACCAAAAATATACATAAAATGTTACCCTACAATGATAAATACAACCAACGTTTATATCAATATATGACTTGAATATGGTAATTTTTAAAAGTTGCGACATTTAGGCGTTGAAGCGGAAACAAATTTCTGTTTGTTGCGTAACAGTACTAATTTGCACCAGAAATAAAAAAGAACATTGAATTTTTATCATCATAACTATTTACGTATGAGATATTATTTAATTTTATTAAGTTTTAATAATGTAACAACATATTATCATGTTTTTATCAAAGCACACAGAAATATTTACAGAATTTCTACCAATCATAAGTAATAATAATAAAACACAAACATACCCCTCCATGTCCAAATCACAAAATCAATAATAAAAATAACATCTTCGTCATTAAATGGTGTTTTCAAGTCTTATTCGTAGCAAAATAGATTGAAAAAATAGTACCTTGCACAAAACTTTCAATCTTTATAATTTGAAATATATCAATATATCATTTTCAAAAAAATAATTCTATTGAAGCAAATAATATTAATAATAATAATAATAATAATAATAACAAAGTAAAAAAATAAATAAAAAATAAAGCCGAAAAAGCTTTATGAACATTATTTCTTTTTAAATCTTTTTAGATGTTTTGCCTTCGGATGTCTTTGTGAAGGTTAAGAATGAATTTGATACATGTACCTTTCATTCTAAAATTTGATTTTGCACGTGACGGTTGTAGGTAACTAGACAGGAAGTACTAACCCTTCTGGACCACCAGGCGTCACTTCCTTGATTGAATTTCACGTCTGTATTAGTAAGCAGTTTACACATTTTTTACTTTTTTGGGGGAGGGGGGTTATGTTTTATTATTATACATATAACTTGCGAATAAAAGTATGACTTCATTGTTACTTTAAAATGCCTTTTAGAGATTTTTGCCATAATGTTCGTTTAAGCCAAGATTTTACTTAGGATTTACTTCTAGTCTTCCAATTTTCTTTATAATTAAAAAGCGCCAATTCGTATCTGATCTTCTTTTTCTGAAGTTTTTTTTTTCAAAAGCACTAATACCATTCTATCATCTTGATAATATATCAAGATATTTTACGAATGTTGAAACAGTTACTCAACTTTCTACTATATAAAATCATTTATTTCAAGTTTTATTTCAATATACTTAAAAAATTATGAAAAAAGTTAGATGGACTAGAAAATGATCACTATTTTAAACTAACACTATATAATGAATTTGAAAGAGATACATTTATTTTTTGAAATATTACGTGTTATAAAAATAGACGTTTCTTAACCTTAATATGTTCATTTCATATTTGTTAGCCATTTTCTGTTAATCTTACGAACCTAGTTGCCCTTCATGTTTGTTAGCCATTTACTTTTAATCTTACGAACCTAGTTGCCCTTTGTTCAAATATAGTTTACTTACATTACTTACATAAAAATCACAAATCTAAAATTGATGTTCAATAATATTTTGGAAAACTAAGACCAAAAATGTATTATAATACTAGATGCTTTTATAGATTGCAATAGCTTGTTAGTTTGACATTTACAAAATTTAATTGATTAAACGGATATATCGTCGATATGTGCTTCATCGGGGAAATATCAACATTTTTTTCTATCATATATGTGAGAATAACGGTTGATATATTAAAATCACACAGAATTTGAGTCTGTAAAGCCATATTCTGATTTGCCTTTACTGTACTAACAGAAAAGCGGATAAAGCCGTTAAAGTATTCTTAACTTGATTTATTTCCGACTTGGCAAAGATAATATCAGGCATATCAACATTAGTTATGGACAAAATCAAGACCCCTAGCACTTTTAAAACTATGTTTCTGCAATTACTGTCCTAAAGCCCATTTACAAACATATATTATTATTATTTCATTTATTTTTTTTTTGGGGGGGGGGGTGGCTATTACAATGAAATGAAATTACATTTGGAGGGTCTAGTAGTGCCATATGTTTTTATGGTTAATTGGCTGTTGATGTAATGTTGTTTAATGTCGCATCAGCATTTAACAGCTATTCGTGACAAGAACCATTTTAGTTTATTCTTAAAATGAAACTAAAATAAGTTCTTTTATGAATTTCATTTGCAAGTGTAAATATATTAATCAAAAATATCTGTTTAATTTTGATGTGCTATGTGTGCACATTTCGGAAATGTCTTAAAATCCGCCTGTACTAGCTCGCACTTAGTATAATTTTTTATAAAGATGCTAGTTCATCGAAGTAGTATGCCGCTGATAAACATACCACTCAGTCACATAACTGTAGCAACGGCGACATGACCAGATGATACCATCTCCTAATAATGCCGAGCGCCAAGTAAAAACACAATATCTCTAATTTTAACCTCATCGTTTTTAAGCCAGTTTGAACACATGATTTTGCGCTTTCTACTACTATGCAACAGAGTCTTTTCTCTGTTAGCTAGTGTTGGTTCTGATGCAACATTTTAAACTCAGTTTAAAGCCACCGCCTATCACCTTGTAAACTGGAGTGAAGCTAGCCCGCAAATGTAGCCCGTAATTAACCTTGTATTACCCTTTAAGTGGAGATCCTCCTTGCTAATTTTTTTAAATTTTTTAAGATTCAAATCTCTGTAATATCGCTTTTTTAATATAGATCCTGTAGCATGGCGACTTTATATATATTTATTCTAGATTATGATACAATGTTAGAAAAAAAAATTTGGTAAGTTGTGAATTTTAGCTAGAGGATCAGATAATTAAAATTATCAAAAATAGGTTTTTTTAGTACCGACATTTTTCACAAGGAAAGCTTTTATATTTCAACATGAAGTATATCTGTAAAGTGTGTTGGAAATTCAAAAGTTGTGATATTCATAAACAAGGAATATTTATAAACTATTTTCAATCTGAGCAGTTTTTGTTCAATAACCGATCGGCATAGAAACCGACAGAAAAATGGTTTGTGACGCTACATATCGTCGCAGATGACTCAATGTACAGAGGCGACAATGTGTACTGTCAAAGGGTTTCTTTCGTAAGAATAAGTCTTCTGAAAATTTTACACAAGGGCATAAAATATACTTTTCTGGATTTATTTCCATTAATGCTACTTAAACATTGTGGGAAAAAGAAGAATTCTTACGTGATACCAGACAAAGGATGAAAATAGATCTTAATATTTAAACACCAGTGAAAAAATGCACTAACAACACTTTTAATCGCCTTTTTCCAAAGAGTGTAAAAGATTTTTTGGTTTTTACATTAAACTTTTAAAAAAATATTCCAATTTGACATTAATTGAAAACCGCATGATGCTGAATTTTTTATTTAATGCAATTACTGATATTTTAATACTTTTAGGAAATTATCAAATTGTATTTATGGAAACTATTTGTCATCCGTGGGAGAATTTCTTGAACTGTTTATATTTGGATTCTTATTCTAAAATTAGGTTAGAATGTTAAAATAAAACTAACATTCATACAAAAATGTCTAGTTGATATCTGAAACAACGAAAGAAACAAAGTGTTTACTAGATGAATATACAAATTAAGCTTACGAGAAAGATCCGAATTTGTTTATATATATATATATATATATATATATATATATATATATATATATATATATATATATATATATATATATATATATATTGTCATGATTAAGTTTGACTTACGTATTGCCAGATGTTTTAAACACAAAAAAATAGGGGGAATGATAAGAATTGGAGTTGAAGTGTTTAACTTCAAACAAGCAATTATCAATATTATTTCGAGACAGCAAGTGCTTAAACAGTAACAATTTTATAGGATAGATTCGACAACTGTCATGTGCAGTGATACTTTTTTCACACAATGTTCTTCCTAAATGAGATTTGAACCTAGATAGTAAGACTTAATGCGTCTCCATTGGTTTTAATATATAAGTACATAAAAAAGTAAAAATTAAGAATTTTTCAACGAATTTATTAGTAAAACGTTTGATTTAACTTCAAACAGGACCGTTTATATTAAACATTACGTGATCTTAAATATTTAATCGAACAGCAACTTAATTGAAATACAGGCAAAATAAAATACTAAATGCATATTAAATTTGTCCGTTTATAAGATGAAATACTTTATTTAATTCCCTTGAATATTGCACGAGTCGAAATTTAATACATCGATTTTGAACAAATAAGTTCTACAATGGTGTTTCAATTCAAATATATGAAAAGCACAAATTAATTTAATTTTTAGTTTAAAATTTCTAACAATTCACGCATTACTAGTCTGTAATAAAATGAACGTGACATTATCAGTTTGATGATATGTCATTTATCTGACAAACTTTGCAAAATTGGATGCTTTTTTACTAACAATGAAAATACAGTGGATAAAAGGCATACGGCATGTCAATTGAAAACGGTTATCATTGATTCAAAGTCCGGTAGTCAGAACAACGTGATGAAGTAGACTTTAAGAAAGTGGAAACGTTCATAAATCTTGGTTTAACTATCAAGACGCGACACCATCCTTTAAATCTAAACATGGAGCTTCTTAGAGACTTTATCTGATCCACAACTTAAGCAAATAGTATTGTTACAGTTATCTGTTATCTGCAGTCATGTACAATATATCGTTGAAAACAATCAAATATATTTATATTTCATCCTGTTTTTTTTCAATTGAGAACTGGACGTTTATAAAACAAAAAATTAAATTAAGTGTGTGTGTGTGTGTGTGTGTGTGTGTGTGTGTGTGTGTGTGTGTGTGTTTTGAAATGCGTGACAGTACGCTGATTTAGGTAGACCTCTGAAGAATTGACTGATGGCTGATCCAAGGGCTTGTCGGGACTTGTAACGACGACCAGGTAAGAACTTTTTCAAGTTTGCAATTGGAAAAGTCGCATGGAGCTAGATCTGGAGAGTATGGTGTGTGTGTGTGTGTGTGTGTGGCAAGACGGTAACATTTTAAAACCACTTCGAGTTGAAGACACGTGTTTTACTGTTAAAAAGGTAATATTTTCATTAGCCTTGTAAAATCCCAATAGCTGCAAGCTTGAGAGTCGTTGCGTTCATGATTGACAATGAACGCCAAAAACCTTGTCACTCCGTGTTTGAATAGATAATAAAATGCAATACACAATCCGGAACTACATTATCATGGGTAAACAACCGTGGCTATCACGTTACTTTTGTATATATTCGAGAAAAGCTTGAAAAACGCATTTTTACTGAAATTTTACAAGAATTGTTCATGTTTAAAATGCACAAAATAAAATCAAAGAAATTAATCAATACAATTTAATAACATATTTAGGCACCTAGCTGATATTCACCGTTATATTGACATTGTGAGAAACGGGATTCACAAAAATCAAATGGTGTTTTTGAAGGAACAGACAAGAACAGGTCTGTTCAAACCATCAAACAACAAAAAATTCTTGAACAATCGGTAACGCGCGTTATTCCAGTGTGCTTGCAAAGTTGTTGCCTTCATACTTCATGAACATTTTGTGAAACAGTTCAATTGTTAATTAATTAAGCTATTTAAATATTATCATCAACGAAATCTTGCAGAGCGCTATCACGCTGTGGTACAACAAACATTACATATCTACAACCCTCGTATCAAGGAGTTAAATATATATAGATATTTTTGTTCTCTTTTAGTATATATTGTCAATTAAATTTGTAAATATATTAGCTTATTAATTATTTCATGTTATTAATGATATACTAACTAACACGTCTCCTATTCCGACATCGTCGTATCCTCCTTTGATCCCGAAAAGAAATACACATATCAACTTCCGGTTTTTTGTCTGCCCAGTAAAAGGCCAAACTCGTTATAAGCCAATATTTCGATGTCCCTAAGGTTGTCATTAAGTGCTACGAATGCTATATTTCAACAACTTTTGTGCTAAATAGCTCGAAGAAAAATGTTCTTTAAATTTCTAACTGTCGACGTCTTTATTTGTTTTTTAAATCTTTTAATTATGTAAATAATTATTTCTTACAACAACATAACCGACTCATTGACCAACTTTTTAAATTTGCAGATAAGTAGCCATTTTTGATAATCTGATCCTGGCTTGCAGAAATTTGGACTAGATTTGTTGTGTTTCACGTCATCGTGGATTTTCTGCGACAAAAGAGTAGACCAGACTTGGAAATCACTAGATAGTAATTATTTTGATTACAATGAGTTGTATAATTATCATTCTATTTTAATCTGTCAGCTTTCTCAAATACACTTAATCAAGCTGTGATGATAATACACATGGTCCTTCTTAATCATTTGCAATGTAAACACAGAATGGTGCCTTAATACTAACAGAACCTTTCCCTACTCAAAAAATTACACTTATCATTATGTTTTTGTTTTTTTCGAATTTATGGTATCTTAACCTAATTAAAAATCTGTAACACAGCGATACATTAATAAATAAATAACATACTGTACGAAATTGACAGTAGTTCATAATAATTTTGGACCGAAACACATGTACATGACTTACACCTACATGTATAGCCAAAACAAAACACAATTCACAGTAAATAATAAAACAATCTAACGAGACAATACCAGAAAAGAAAAATATACATTTGGTTACAGGCTTATGTTTTAAAATCATATTCTGAGATTTTCCATTTTTGAATCTGTCAAAATTGGACATTTTACTAAATTTGTAAAATCTTACAAATATTTAAGAATTTAAGGTTCTAATTAATACTAACTTTGTAAATCTTTCAGATTTTTAAGAATTTAAGGTGCCATTGTAAAGATCATTTGAAGATTATATACGTGTGTGTGTGTGTGTGTGTGTGTGTGTGTGTGTGTGTGTGTGTTAAAGAATGTTTAACCGATGTAAAAAATAATATTGTCAAAATTTGCTAATTTAAATTTAAAAAACTTCTTTATGATTGTGAAACTTAAATGATGAAAATGTGGCCACTGTTTCAAAATTATTCCATAACTAAAAATTTTCCTTCACATAAATCTGGCAAATTTTAAATTTTAATTGTTTAAATGTTCAGGAGTTTAAGATGTCATTTTAAAAATCACTCCAAGTTTGTAACATCTATACTTAGATTTATTGCAAATGCTTATTTGTAATTCAAAAAGAGATTGCCAAAATTTGCTTGAGTTAAGTTAAGAAAAATAATAGTTAAGAAATGATTGTGAAACTTGGTCTGATCACCCAAATTTCTGACCATGGACGGACGATTGAGTAAATGTCTAATTATGTGATTTAAGTACTATTAACTGTTTTCGAACACTTATTATAAAATTAATGGAAATATAGAAAGATTGTTTATCTAATATAGGTAAAGCACTAAACCTAATTAGAATTCATTTATCGGCGAAAATCATCAAGATAATGTTTAGTAGAGTAATGTTGACCTATGAACCTTCGGATTATTTATTTTCTACAGCTCTCTACATTTCTTAAAAATAATAGACACAGTCACAAAAATAAACAAGACTTACACTGTAAATCTATACAACCAGAGACCCAAAAGGGCATGTACTGCTGCACTGACAAAAGAAATACATTGCTAGATTAAAAACACATAAGTTGTTTTAAGTTGTGGGAATGTTTGAAATTTTTGTAAAAGTGTAAACATATCCGCATTACGGATATAAACGTATACAACAGCCATCTTTCTGGTTTTTTTCTGAATTTATAGCAATGGAGGTTATCTTGATTTAGGATCGGACTGTAAGTCGTAAATTTTTATCTTCACATCAACAGACCTTCTTCACCTAGATTCTAGTTGTTTAAGAGAAGTTGTTTTCGAAGTTCCGGCTATATTTAGCTCCTAATTTGCATATTGTGTTAACAACATGTAAATAAAAAAAAGCTCATTACATATATTGAATGTCTATTTTGTATTATACTAGATTTAAACCAAATGAATCAACCAAAAAAATATAAAATGGTAATTTTTCTAGTTTTTTTTTCTATTTATAGTATGTTTTTTATTTTGTCAAATGGGTTTTAAAGAAAAAGATTGATGTTTTTGCACGAACGTACGGACGCACGGACTCTTTGCCATGTAATTGGATCAGCTGGCTGTAGCCAGTTGAGCTTAAACTATATTTATTGTGAGTTAATTTATTACAATTTCGGTTTTCGTATTTGATAATTTAATTCTCAACTTCTAAGATGAAAAATAATCCACCCACTTATATATCTTACGTAGAATGACTGATTTAATGCATGAAGTTGTCATTTATTTTTTCAAGTATTTCCATATGAAACAAATCCTATGGGAAATTAATCGCAAGTGTTAAAGTAACCTCATTATAAAAAAGAGTGTAATTGTAACTTACAAACTTGCACGTAATTCAACTTTTCTGTGTATCAAGATTTAACTGAAAATATAGGAAAAAATTGCCAGTGTTTCATTGTACAACTTTCTTATAATTCTTCCTTTTTTAAATTAATGTTTTTCCTTTAAATTGTCCCTGTGGTTAAGATTTATAAAAATAAGAAAAAAAGAACTGCAGTACGAAATAAATCATTTGGAATTCTGATTTTTGAGACTCCCAACTTTGGACAAAGATCGGACAATGATAACAATAATCATGTAATTGTTATAGGTGTCAATAATCCAAACAAATTTGATTACATGTAAATTTCAATATGCATTGAATCATTGACATATTGTTCCACTTTATAATAGATATCACTCCAGCATTTATTAAAACCATGACACATCAATGCCCATTGAACCCATAGGTAGGGCAAATTATTAATAACGATGACAGTATTGGACCAAGTAGCTTAATTTTGATGTTTCATTCAAACATTTCCGTCTTGCCCTTTGAATTCTCATGGATAAAATGGCAGTAATTTCTTTATCTGCTGTATGGTCAATACTCGTACTGTAAATCAGAAACAGTAAATTCGATGATGAAATTCAAAATAGAAACCAGTTTATGTAATCAAAGAAATTTCAGAATAACAATAAGACACACTCTCTCTCTCTCTCTCTCTCTCTCTCTCTCTCTCTCTCTCTCTCTCTCTCTCTCTCTCTCTCTCTCTCTCTCTCTCTCTCTCTCTCTCTCTCTCTTTGCCTGGCACTTAAAATCAATCTGACTCAGTATTGATTGGTTTTCAAGGTTTTGGGATAATGCATGTCTGCGACATTATGACTTGGTGAGGTAGCTTCTCAACAAAAACTCGCCTTTAGTGCGTGGCATGACAGAGCAGATGGTAATGCATTTTAGCACATTTAACGAACAAAAACTTATAGTCACCAAAGAAATTGCCAACAAGGTATTTTATACCAAATGAAGATGTGGATAAATTTTAACAATAAAAAATTCCCAAACAAGGCTTCTCCCCTGTTGTTAAACCCATGAACACAAAACCCAATTACAAAACTTACAACACAAACAACGAGTTACCTATTCTAAGACATCAGGTCAAATACTAAATAAAATCTTGAAAAATTAAACAACTCAACTAAAAGCCCAGAAAACACGACCAAATACAATTTGAACTCTTAAGATAAAACAATCAATCATTTTAGGTTGCAATTCTCACACGCTGAAGTGATAGACAATCCTGTTTAATATATAACTCATAAGCAAAAATTTTGTATAATGCATGGCGATGTCATGAATTTTCACAATTCTGATATAAAAGAAATCTCATTTGAAATAAATGTCATATGTTAAAACAACCTAATTACGGTCGATAAAAACCATCAAAGATAAATAACATGCACATTATTAAAGTCTTTTTTGTTTCAATTATTTTGAAACAATTTAACATTTAATACAAGTAACATGAAACAGTGTACAAAATGTTAAATTCTTTCATCTCTCTACATATTAAAGAAAAATTAATGTCTTTTTTTCGCTATATTTGGAACTCAATTTTTTAATAATCTTGAAATTGCAGGAGGATGGGATATAAAGAAAAGATATTTTTATAGGTGTCAACAACCTCAAGAAGTTTATCTACAAGCAATTTTCAAGATGCATCAAATCAATTTATATTGTTTTTAACTTTATAATATGCATGGAAGCATGGGGTTTCACTCAATTATTGTAAAAACTATGCAAGATCAATATTATGCACTGGGGGCGTTGCGTAAGTTTTTTAACAAAAGGAATAATGAATCATGTAGTCTCATTATGATGTGTCAATTAATTATTTAAATAGTTTTCCTTTTTTCGTTTTTTTAATTTATTTTTTTAGGATTGAACCTGTCCATTAGATTTGTTTGATGTACTTTCCACTCCATAATTATACATAAATTTAGAAAGATTAACATTCCAAACAAATTTTGAATTGAAAATGGTTTCATTTAATCAAAGATATATTGAAATAAAGATGGGACTCTCTCTCTCTCTCTCTCTCTCTCTCTCTCTCTCTCTCTCTCTCTCTCTCTCTCTCATTCTTTATTATTTACCTAGGTCGGCGACCGTTACGCCGCGTTCTTTTGTTGATTTGACATTTTGTTCTGCACACTTCTATATATAAATATATATGTTTAATGTTTCTCTAAGTTTTTTTATTTTTAGTGCTCCTGGTAGCTATTGGTATCAATAGAGGCAGAACCTCCGTCGTCCGTCGTCTGTCCGTCCGTCCGTCAACAATTGCTTCAAATGACTTCTTCTCAGAAACCTCTGGTCACATTTTGTTTAAACTTAGTCAAAAGCATCTATAGAAAATTGCCTTTCAGATTTGTGTTTTTGGTTGCCATAGCTACCAAATGTAGGTCACCTACATAGTTAAAATCTTAAAAAAATCTTCTTCTCCAAAACCACTTCACTTAGATAAAATCTGATGTGATATTTGGCATCTACGGCGTCTTATTTACCAAGTTTGTGAATTTCAATAATTTTTGTGAAAAATTAGGTTACGCGTTTTTGCGTTTATTTTTTGTATTTTGTAAATAGTACTTTTTTACAAAAATTACAATAATGAATAAATTTAGGTGAACTCTTTTCCCAAACATCATTTTCTTATGTGAAGAAACATATGTTTGACAATTTTCATGAAATTCTGTAAAGCACAAGTCGCTTTTTTCGGCCTTCGCTTTTAAACTTAAGTTTCTCTTTATAGTTTCTTCCCAAAAAATCCCCATGTAATTAATCTTTTCTCCAAAATATTACGTGTCAATAGAACTTATGCAAATGTTAATATTAATTGCAGATGCAGTTTAAAAATTTACAACGGGCCTATCAGCGAGAAAGAGTTTATATATACCGGTAAAGTGCTCGAGGCATTAGAAGGTAAAATGGTAGCGGGTTGGAATTAAAAAAAAACTGAATTACTATGGTCTTTAGGTCACATGTAAGACTATTGCTCATTAAGTCGCATTATTTTGATTACAAAGAAACTAACATAACATAACTTTGCAAAAATTCATCGGCCTTATTAATGTTCATGGAATTAATAAGGTAATTTCAACCAATCTATTCGAAAGCGAATTTTTTAAAACCAAGAAAAAAAAAAAAAAAAAAAAAGAATGAAAATAAAATATCAAAAAGGCATGTATTTAGTTGTAGAATTGCGTAAGAGTGTTGAAAAATTGGTTTAAAAGAATACAATAAAATCAGGTTTATATGTTTGATATATATGATACAATTTGTGTAAAAGTTTAAGTCAGTGGTTGAAATACTTAAAGTTGATGTCATTCAGTATGGTTTTTCTTAAGCACAAACATGAAGTTCCAAAGTATCGAAAATAAAAAGAACTTTAAACACACACACACACACACACACACACACACACACACACACACATATATATATGTGAAGATTCTTTTAAAAAATGTACGAGTAAATTTTATAAAGGCCCAAATCTTTGGAAAAAAACTGCCAAAAATTATTAAGTTCTGTAATCTAGATAAAAATGTAAAATCATAAAATAATATTTAAAAAGTATGTAAATATATCTAACAAAATACCTGTTTAATTTTGATGAGCCACATATGCAAATTTCGGAAATTCTCGAATCTTATGTTTTAAAAGAAAAAAAGTAATGTGTAACTGAAAAATATGGTCTTTATTTAGCAGTCAGCTCAACTAAGAACACCGAACAAGAAATTATCGAAACAGGCAAACAGAAAAATATAACAAAATGACAAATCAGAAGAAAAAAGTTTTCAGGAATCATTAATTTTTTCTCAGTTTTTTTCCCTTATGTTTAAACCTCAGGTTTTATTATTGTTACCAAAATGTCTTTTAAGTTGTTCAAGATAAAACGGTAATGTATCACAGCTTATTCTCAACCATTTTCTTGTATCATTGTTTCAGATAAATAAACAATCCATTGATTCCGAATTCTTCCTTTAGTTAACAGCCATCTATCAATATTAGATTTAAGCCAATTTATCCATGTTTTCAGACATGTCTAAGCCGTAGATCAAATTAAGACGAGAAACATACGTGCCTCGTAAATAATTGAAAAGTTCTTGATGGTAGTTGTACCATTCATTAATAAATGGAAAAATAACATGTGGAGTTTTTTATCCCAAAAGCAAAAACTGTAAAATGTTCGATTGTACAACTACTGTTTTATAAATAAGGGTATAAATACGTTTAATATAATTATAATATAGCAAAAATTCTTATATTTCTTTATTTATAAGATAAAGCTATTTTAAGCGTTTACTTGCCAACTTAATTATAAAATCGATTAAATAAACTGATATGAGCTATAGCTTCAAAAACAAGAGACCCAAAAGAAACTGTACTACTCACCCGGCATATGGAATGCATTGCTGAATATGAAATATGGTTTATGAAATCTGTTTTCAAAAAACGTCATAAACTAATGTAATGGTCATTTTTCTGTTTATTCTATTTATACTAACGGCGGCGATCTTGGATTGATTTAGGATCTGATCAAAATCGCTTACTTATTCTACTTCACCTAGCGACCTTCTACACCAATTGTGGCTTCATTTGGTCTATTGGTTTTATAGAAGACGTTCAAATATCAACTAAATTTAGCTGCAGGTTGACACACTCGCACTCTTTCTATTCATTATGGCTTTTAACAGTGCACCGAGACAAGCTGTTTCAGGCAGGGAAGAAGAGTTTGGCTTCAACTTGAATCCACGGAAAAACCGTCGTAAACCACTAGTGACGTTACAGATCTTAATTTTGCAGATGACATTGCCTTAATCTCAAACACCGCAGAGCAAGTCTGCTTGCTGTTGCAATCTGTTGAAGCTGAATGTAAGAAATGTTGGTTTACATCTAAATGATCAAAAGACAGAAACCATGACAGAGAATGTAAAGAACATCAGAGTAAGCACAATAGATGGCACCTTTTTGAAAGTTATCGTTATCTAGTAGTACCAGTTGCCGTTCTGGAAATTAATTCTTTAAGTAGTAATTGCCACCTTGTTAGATAAAAGATCTGACCGAAATCACAAAATTTAATCTATTCCACCGAGGGACCGTCTACACCTATTTCGATTTCATTTGGTCAAGTTGTTAAGAGAAGAAAGTTTTTTTTAAAGATTTACTTTATTCAGCTGTTAATTTACGTATAACGTTTTTTACAGGAGAAGATTGAAGTTTATGCAATCACGCATTCACGTAGCTGTAACCATCACTTGAGCTTAAAAAAAAAACCCAGGAACATGCACAATATGCATTTTTTATCATTTTTATCAAAGGCATTGCTTTTTAGAACGGAAATAAGGAGGATTAAGTCAGAAAACTAATTTATTCATTCACCATTCAAATAGGGCCATAAACTTGTAGAAAAATACATTAAACATGAAATAACGTCTATATACGCATGTTACTTAAAGGGCAAACAATATGCACATATAGGCATGATGTTTAATATTCCTACCAAGTTTCGTTGAATTTTTATCACTAATGACAGAGAACTGGTTGGGTATAAATAATTTATAAAGAAATATAAAGTACCATTACTCTTGGAAAAAATACATTGCGTATGATAGTCTTAAACAAATCCTAAATAATTATGAATCTTTTGCTTGTTAATGTGAAATACATGTATATTTTGCAATTTGTCTGTGGAATACTCAGTAGAAATTTGGAATTGCAATTGTTGTTTTTACTGAATAAAGAATGTTCTTTTTTCAACGTGGTCTATGCTAAAAATTGCATCCCATGTAAAAATTTGTTGCTTCTAGAGATGATATTTTTAAGTAGGTTCAAAGACAAGAATTTTTTTAAATAATTAAATACTAGCGATTTTTCACTAGCTGCAGAATTAGGTTGTCTTGCTTTTGATATGGTTGTTACTTTACACAAATTAACTACATCTTTGCCAACTCTAATTAACTACATCTTTGCCAACTCTAGTTAACTACATCTTTGCCAACTCTGCACGGATACAAGAATATATGGCAAATAAATGTTAAACGTTGTAACTATTTTTAAAGCCTACCGGATAAGCATTTTTTACAGTTTATTGTTTACATTTATTGTTTTGTCTGTGTTGTTTGAAAGCATTCTTTTAAAAATCATTTAATAACCGCTTAATTTATGTTGAATAATTCGATCAAATATTTAAAGTAGATAATTTATATAAAAAATTAAGAAAGATTTAGGATACTGAAAAGAAATGTGTTTTACAATTTAATTTAAAAATTTAAGTTTTTGACTTCAAATAAAGGTTAAGGTAAAAAAAAATCCAACGTGGTTACCCTTAATTAAATGACGCTAAATATTAACATGGGTCAAGCACAAGAAGAAGATTATGGATGTTGTTGGTAATTAAGAACCCGTCATGCAGTGATTTAAAGCCTAACCCACTATATCATCTTCATTTTACAGTAGCGTGTTGTCCTTGTATCTACACAGAATCCCAAGTAACAATACCAGTGAATACAATATTTTACACTACTTACGGGGAAAATTATTTTATTTCTATTTGTTTTATAACATCTCTGTGATATTTCTGGTTCTTAGTAGTCTAACATCATATTCTATTGCTTTAAGTTTTTTCATTAATTTAACGTTTTAATGACACTATTGTTAATTGCTTTGCGTCGATGTAACCCAAAGCATATTTCAGTATCTGATTGCTTTGGATCTAAAAGCATAATAAAGCTTACAGTAAAGCTATTAACAGAACAGTGACATACTTAGATTTTTTCCCTGACCATAAGAATTTAATTGTTTCATTATAAAGTCTTCTATCACCTCGAATATAGGTCAAACTCAATTATTTCGCAAATCGAAATCGATCTATTTTTGTTTTATTGTGACTAGCTAGAAGCTGCAAAGAACTTTAGTGCAAAAGAGGTAAAAAGTAACTGCTAAAAGATCAAAGAAAAATCAGAAATAAGAGAAAACTGCTTAGGGTTATTACATACTTCAGGTTTTCTATAGGTCAAGTAATCATAATAATAAAACACAAACATACCAGTCCATGTCAAAATCACAATCGGAAAAAAAAAAAAAAAAAAAAAAAAAAAAAAAAAAAAAAAACATTTTTGCTTCAACAATATATGTCAGATAGTGATTTGAATAGCGTTTTGAAAAGTATAGGTTAAAGTTTAAAAGAAATACAATATGTTTAATATTTCAATTACAGGTGAGTGAAATATCTAGGTCTTATGGTCATATTTTTGGTTGAGATGGGAGTCACTACAAGTTCAATGAAAACTGTGGTAGTTCAATATTGGCCAGTGCTCAAATAAAACAATATCTTGTAGGGTAAATTATATATTTCAAAATGTTTTTTCATTGCTTTGCTATTTATTATGAGATTTTTTGTAACATTTTGGTTTTTAAATGATGCCCATCAGGTCGGTAAATTATTAATAGGCTAGAACTCAATAATACGGGTTTAAGATGTTAATTTCATATATAATAAAAGTGCAAGTATCTGACTGCTATTTATGGTGTAGTGGTGTAAAGGGTGAGAATCCTGCGCCGCCGCATCTCCTTGGAAGGCTTCGACATCCTTCCGAGCTTCTTTCTTTTTCGCTTACCCTCTTTAATCTAAAGTGATTGCCCCGAGTATTTATGTATGTCTGTATGCATGTAGAGGCATATCTGTTGTATGTATTTGTATGCCTTTTATGGACATTAAACAAGCGATAATAGAGTTTCAAAGATGATCAAATTATTAATGAAAGCATAGATCTATGTATCAATTACTATAACTAAGATCGACTGAAATTATACACTGGCCGGCTATATGTATTATCCTAGATTATCTAATTAAAATCTGATGTGCGTTAAACACCATTTAGTAAATGGTTGTTAGTGCAGCATGAGGTAATCAACCATACTACTCAAACCTTGATATGAGATAACTTCATAACAAAAATACCTGTTATATTTTGATGTGCCATATGTGCACATTTCGGAAAATTATTTCTCATCAGTGACACTAGGGGCCGAAAAGGTTAATTGGGTAAAAACATAAGCCAAACAGTTGAAAATCAGTGAATTGAAAGTTCCAAAATTATTTGTATCCAAATCCAGCTAAGGAATGCTTTGCATAATGAGAACAAACCTAATTCAAAAATTAAGACGCTGGAAATTTTGCTAAATTGTACATTTTCTGACAGCACAAAGTACTGCCTACTAAGTTATGGATACCCTCAAGGGGTTTTACTCCACCAGCAGAGGTACCCGCTCAGGGGTAGTAACTTTATAACAAAAATACCTGTTTAATTTTTATGTGCCATATATGCACATAACTGATACATTACAAGATAACTAATGACCATTTGTTCGAATTATCTAAAACTAAAGATTTACAAAACTATCCAATTTTTTAAAATTTCTATAACGACATGTATATTGTTACACTTCGACAAAACAAGATTAAAAATATAAAGATAAAGATTGTACTTAGCAATCATAATGGTCAGGTAATTGCATTATCAAGATTTTTAATTGTCTTTTATATTATGAAATAATTCTATTTTACCATTGATTTCTGCATATAAGCACATTGTGATTGAGACCTTGTGAAAAAAATGAAATGGAATTTTTATATAACTTGAGCTGTTAGCGTAAAAATAGAGGCTTATAAAAATGTGCAGATAATTGACAAATGAAGTTTCTGTTGTTTTTTTTTCTGCAAAATCATAAGAATCTATTAAGAGCCAAAAACAAAAATAAACAAACATAAATACATTACTTATAGCTAGTTGAATCTTGAAACAGTCATAAATATCACACATACACAAAACGAACAAATCCAATCTAGAGTCCGACACGCACTACTTGCTTGTGCAATAGCTCTTATTCAAAATTACTTGTCCGTATTATTTGCTGAAGTTAACTTATTTTTTCTGGATTCTATAGTTTAAGTTGAGGTTTTCCCTATAATCTCCAGTATTTTAAATTTAAATAGTTTGACAAATATTACGCAATTCATGCTTTACCAATTAAACTTTTAACTGCCTATTAAATATTCTCTAAATTGTTTGTAAGTTTTTTGACATACCAGGGAAAGAAAAAATGCCATTTATTTAGACGACGGGCTAAGTGAGGCTGAATCTTTTTGTGGAAGCTTACACAAAGAGCATTTTTATTTAAATCTAAATGAATCATTAAATATTTGCATCAATACAGCATCATGGGATGTATTTTAGTATAAAAATGTCAGTGGATTGCTATTTAGATATTATTTTGGCTTAGATTTCAATGAGATTTTATTCTTGGACAATAAAATGTAACAGGATTTTGAAACCTAAAAATATATACAAGATGTTTAATAAAACGTTAAAATGACAAAACTGTAGTTGGACGAATAAAAAGTGCAAAAGCCGTTTGTTATGACAAATTTCTTAGAAAAAAAGATATTGGAAATGTATAAAGTAATCTAGGATAGTACAGTCATAAGGACATTAGATGTAGTTACAGAACTGGAGTTTTAGTATGATAATAAAGATGTTATCAATTGAAAAGGGTTTCCATTTAGTACATTCGAACATTAAAGACGTTGGAAACAATAACATGTTTTGTAACGCTTCTAACACGCGTTATGATTGTCAATTGACCTCGGTTGAGACTGAAGCAGAGATAAGTTAACTGAATCCCGTAAGAATGTGGAATTTAAGCAAAAGTAGGAGAAGTTTCGAAGTTGCACCTAAACAAAACCCAGAGGCGGTCCACAGACTCCATTCTATAAAATGTTTAAAATATTCTGGAAAATAAAGTCTGCTATGGTTTATATTGACAATATCAATCTAACTTCTATTTTAAGATTGGTAGTAAGCAATATATAATAAAAATACCAGTTAAATTTTGATGTGCCAAATGTGCACATTTCGGAAATTCATTCCTCATCAGTGAAGTTTTAAAGATAATATTATGAGATTATGCGATATAACTGTTCCATATAACATTGAATAAACTATACAACAAATCTCTATTTGCAGCAGATAATTGAAGTTGTACAAAAGAAACCGATTGAACTGACGTATTTGAATACAAAAGTATATATAGCTTTGTATCAACCTGATAATTGATTTGGCGTGTAATCAATCAGTGTAAATCTGATTAATAATAAATGACATTAAATTCTGCTTTTTATTGGTTTAAGTTGCAGAATTTAAATCGAGATTTTAAAAAAAATGTAGTTAAAAATATTAAATTGTGTAAATAAAGTCTGACATGTAAAGGTAAAGATAAAAATGCAATTTTTGGGAGAAAAATCTTATTTTTTTTGTAATGTTCGAAACATTCATGTTATTTACAAATTTATTATTTGTTGATAATTGTATTCTTAATAAAATAAATAATAAATTCGGTGTCTATATCTACAGTTTAATGACGCGGTGTCAACAAAAAAAAGATTTGCGTTTATTTCGCTTTTCGCACGTTTACTTTCTACATGGAAATAAGGCTGGATGCTTCAGAAGGGTAAGCACCCTTCTTCTAGATAGCTATACCACCACGTGTGATATCAAAATTTAAAATGAAAGGAACATAAAACTATTGGATGTCCAACATATCCAGGATAGATTCAGCAACATCATATTTATAAACAATATTGGGATGACGGTAATAAAACTCGAAAAAAGCCGCATTTGCAATATTTCAACCACAAATGTTTGCTCTCAGTACAAAAAAAATATTACGGTCAGCTATTGTTTCTTGAATGTGTCAGAATGATTTATAATGCTTTATAAAAGTCTATCTATTGTTTCGCACAAATTACCGTGAAATTGTTTTAGAAAACAGAGTTTTATGGACTGAAAAACATTAGACGTTACATTATTAGTTAGTATAATTCACGTCAATAATAGGTGTCACTTATTCAAACATGCATTAATCTTCATACATGATTGATAAATAGGTTTAATTCCGTCATTAGGTGCTACTGAGTTGATAAATTAGTAAGCAAAAAGCTTGAATAAAACAATTATGATTGACTTTATGTTCTTATTAAAGATAATAGAATAATTTCGACACCATCGACGAAGTTGTCAATATAGCATTATTTTTTCTTAGGTCAATAACCTTAACGGACGTTTATGTCTTTTCTGTGTCATTTAAACATAAATGGGACAAATTGACAAGCAAAAAGAAAGTCAAGGAAATAAAAGGAGAAGGATAGAGACTTATCCTTAAGTTAAGCTTTTTTATCCTCGTGGGTAAGTGATGTTTAGAGTCGAGCTGTAATTATAATTGTTATTCTCAACTGATACAAGCACAATTATCTTTTTTGTAGAAATAAATTTGCAATGTTAGATAAACAAGAACAATTAAACCGTATTAATAATATAAATAATTCCTTAACCTAAATCCCCAATTAAGTATTCAAAAATTTAACGAAATAGTGAGTGGTTGATATTAGCCGATGATATTTCTGTGACTTGAAAGCCAACACATTTTACTACATAATCTGAAATGATTGTCAAATATTAAACGCATGGCGTCTTACCACTGTTAGTTTGACCTCAGTTAAATGCAAATATATAAAACAAATACAGTTAAATTTTGATGTGCCAGATGTGCACATTTCGGAAATTCATTCCTCATCAGTGACACTAAGACCAAAAAGTTTGATAGATAAAAAAAAAGCCAAACAGTTGAAAATAATGAATCTAAAGTTCCAAAATTATATTAATCCAAATCTAGCTAAGGAATGCTTTGCATGAGGGAACAAACCTTAGTTTTAAATAAATTTCAAATTTTAGACGGCTGAAAATTTTGCTAAATGGTACATTTTCTGACAGCACAAAGAACTGCCTACTGAATTATGGATACCCTCGGGGAGTTTTACTCCACCAGCAGCGGTACCCGCTCAGGGGTAGTAAATACTAGTATATAAAACAAATACCAGTTATATTTTGATGTGCCAGTTGTGCAAATGTCGAAAATTCATTCCTCATCAGTGACACTTAAACCGAAAAGTTTGATAGATAAAAAAAAAAGAAAAAAGAAAAAAAAAATGTGCATTCTTTTTCGTGTTTCCTTACTGGTTTGTTTAGGATCTGTTATAAAGATTGAGTGGTCTGAGAAATTTCGAGCGATTTAAATAGCTCTCTAAAGGTCTTAATAATACCAGTATAATCAGGTAAGAAATACTTGAACTACTGTTAAGATTATCCCTCGAGTTCAATAAAAAAATTTTCTTACTATTACTCTGCTGGAAAACTGCTGATGTGCCATAAAACAACATTAACCAACTAATCAATCTAATGCATTTTTTAATCTTAAACTTTTGCTTTGCAACAACCGTTTTTATCGTCAATGTAATCTAATAATTTTAAGTTTTTTCTCCAATGTATTGAGAATATTATTGTTGTAGGTGCAGTCTTATGTCAGTAACATTAGGGGCGTATATGTTTTTTCCGTGTCATTAAAACATTAATGGTGCCAATTGACAAGCAAAAACGAAATCAAGAAAATAATATGATGAGGATAAAGACTAATCCTTTAGTTAAGCTTTCTGTATACTCATGGGTAAGTGATGCTTAGACTTGAGCGGTATCCATAATTGTTATTCTCAACTGATACAAACCATAATCTTTCTTGTATTAAAGATTCAAGAAAAAAATTAGCAATGTTTGATAGACATGATACACATGAAATATTAAACCGTATTAATAATAAAAATAATCTCTTAACCCAAGTCATAATTTTGACAAAAAGGTTGCTAAAAGATGGTTATTTTTTGTGATTTGTAAGCCAGTGCCACTTTTCACCACTACCTTCTCTGAAATGATAGCTAAATAACTAATGCAATATTTAAACACAAGGCGTTTAACTACTGCTAATTTGATTCCTGTCGACCGCGACGGAGATAAGTATCTTTTCCTACTTTCTTACTGCTTTCATCATGATCTTTGTTATAATCCGAGCGATGTGCGTTGTTTGTCTGCGACATTTCGGGCGATTAAAAAGATCTCCAAAGCGGAATAGTACAAGTATAATCAGATAAGAAATACTTGCACACCACATGAACTTCAGCTTGGTAATTCTTCGATATAAAGATAGATAAGGTGTTTTGTCATTGTATTGCTGAAAAATTGCTGATGTGACATAAAACAACATTCGACCAACCAATCAAACAACTGTTTCAAGTATAAATGTCTTCGATTAATCTCACATTTTATCTCAAATTTTGTATTTAGAATATTTCCCTTATAGAAAAGTACAATAGAGACAATATTGTCTAAAAATGATAATGATGTAATGAGTAAATGTTTACTGTTTAATTAACTTTGATAGGGCTTAAAATTATAGCTTAATATTTTGGAATCCATTATCATCGATGCTTTAGAAAAACATCGCCTTTTGATGCCAGCAATATTATGAGTTTATTATTTAACAATGTCTCGAAATCATTCTTCATCATCAAAGACGTATTTTAACCTGACAATTATGAATAAATGTGACAATTTAGAATGTTTGACGGATTTTTTTTTATCATTACGGAGACTAAATTGCTTTTGGCAGACATTAATACGTCTTTTCTTTATGATAAATCTGGTTCTTGCAATATGTTATTTCAATGAACTGCATTATATGTATTATGCTTTTGTAGTTAAACGTAGCAATATTCTTAATAAATCAAAAACTAAATCATGAAATATGTATATAAACTTACTCATTTAAGAAGATGGAAGAATCTATAATTTAGCTAATTTTAAGTCAAATAAACCAGAATATAACAACTGTTGTTGTCCTAAGTTCTAAAAAAAATACCTTTGTGAGATAAAATATTAAAGCGTTTTAACGTCTTTAATATATTTTTGTGATCGTTAAGTCACGCAATATTTTTTTGAATAATCTACAGATTTAGAATTTCAAATTTTTAAGTTATTTGTTTTTATTACAAACATGTCATTTTAACTAGTTATTTATTAACAATGTCTTAACAGAACCTTTTGATACCTTAATGATACTTGATATAACCCTAAAGAACTAATATTAGCAAAAACAGAATCTACTATCATTATCACTTCATTATCACATTTAAAATAATAGAAATCATTCATACTATTCCAAATAACTATTAGAAAATCGATAGAATATCTGTAATTTTACCAAACTTTTTTTAAATTTGTCCACTGAGACAAATTCAGAGAATAAATCACTTTAATCGTTTCAATAGTTATCCGTAAAGTTAAAAAAATCCGATAAAAGATTATATCTGTCTTTGATTCAAATCTTTACTCTTAATTGGATAGTGAAAGAATTATCGAGAATGATTAATAATAATGGATTGTTAGTCATTATATCTTTTAATTTATTACTTTTTGCATTTTTAATTATTTTCTGTCATCTGCAATTCTGAAATTATTAGAATACCTATGGCTTCTTCGTCTGTGGTGTCGACTTTGAAATTCTAGCTGATATCTCCTGTTTCTTGATAGAATTTTGACAAAATTAGGTTAGTGAAGTATTTCTTGAAATACATGTGTTAAGTTCGATATGTGAAATTGACAAGAGAGTTGAATGTTTGCTGTTGTAAATATATAACACAAATACCAGTTGAATTTAGATGTGCCAGATGTGCACATTTCGAAAATTCATTCCTCATCAGTGACACTTAGACAGAAAAGTTTGATAATGAAAAACACAAGCCAAACAGTTGAAAAATAATGAATCCAAAGTTTCAAAATTTTATAAATTCAAATCCAGCTAAGGAATTTATGCATGAGGGAACAAACCTTATTTGAAAACTAATTTTAGAATTTAAGGCAGCTGAAAATTTTGTTAAATGGTACGTTTTCTGACAGCACAAAGCACTGCCTACTGAGTTATGGATATCCTCGGGGAGTTTTACTCCACCAGCGTATGGCATAACGTAAGTTAAGTTGGAGGTGTTTTATCTTGTTTCTTTTAATGTTGATCTTTTTATAAATGCACAAATTGTTGAAGACCGACCGATAAAATCTGGGTATGCGTACAATATGCAGTGTTCCTATTGGTCTAATGTCACGGATGTTATATATATATTTTGACCGGGTACCTTTAACAACTTCAACAAAACATATGCATAGCAAAACAAAGTACAATCTTTTTGGCCGATTGAACTTATGATAAATCCTAAATGCTGATAGAAATTTTGTGAACTTTGATCAATGTTTATAATTGATCTACCATTGTGGTGTGAAAAATCCTTACATAAATAATAAGCATACTGATAAAGATCAGATTAGAAGATTTATCTAGTTAATTAGTTTTCAAAAATCGATTGGATTTGATGAAACTTGCTCAGCCTGTACATTGAAAATAATTAATTTAAGTTGGAAGTGTTACAAAATTTGAGCACAATCAATAACCATAAAGCTATCTGACTAATTAATGTATATTCAGATTATATCTTTTTATTAAAATTGTTGTATCCTTAAAATTAAGGATAATGCTGTAATCTGACTTATCAATTTTATAATTTTAGTTATAAAGACTATTATGGGGAAAGTGACAATGGTTATTTCGATTTGACCTCTTTTTTATTGCAAGTTTATTTAAATAAATTGTAGGAAAAAATAGAATTTAAAATTTTTATGAATTGTTTTCAACATACATTATTAATATCGTGTATTTCTTTTCTTTTTTATGAATGTCAGCATGCCTATTCATTTATTTCATTACCATCTAAATAATTTGAGTTCAATAATGAATATTTTCATCGTGCATATTGTCACTAATGTGGGCAAATTATGAACACATCTACGTTTCGGTCGTATTTATTGAAACAAAACTTTAAAAGTAGCTTCTTAAAACGTTTTGAATCTTTTTAATCTTGCCGTATATGAATCGAACCCGGGATCTACCATTTACTAACTAGACGCTCTATTTCCTTTTATACCGGGGCACATATTGAACCCTGTCCGCAACATTTATTATTTATTATTCACCTGCATTATTTAAGGTCTGGGATACAATGGATGTTGATAGTAGAGAAGAGCTCGAAATTCCTGATTCTGTTTTATACAACATTAAACTGACTTAATTGACTCAATTGGTGTTGCTAAGTTGATAATAAGAAGCTAAAAATTTCTAAGTTATATATTGTCGGTGACTTAATTTTTTAAATCTTCGCAAAACTCGATACTACACGAAATAATAATAACGATATATTTTGTTTAGAACCATTGCAAATATAGAAGTAATAGGTTTAAGATTAACCTCTTTTTGCCCGAAGCATATATTTATATGTCTGTCTTTGATCATGAACAAAGCCAATATAAAAAAGAGTCAATCAATTTAGTGATCTTGTTTTGAGTTTGAAGGCATATTTTGACGACATATAAATGGCCGTCGTAATCGTCTTTACGAGGAATCGTTACATTTGTCAAAAGGCCAGTGTATATAAGCAACTTGGTTTAATACTTAATGTGGAAAGTAGACACATATGCTAGTAAACGTGTAATATTTCTTAATACATTGTACATTTAAAGCAAAATCTGTTATTGAGGTATTTTAATTAGCTGATTCTTTGAAGATTTTTTAAAGTAATCAAAGTTTAACATAATTTTGGTTTTGACGGTCAAATAAATAACTTATGGCATCCATGAAAAAACCCATCGAAATGATTGAAAACTCTAGAATACAAATAATACAAGCCCATCAAACAGGCTTGTAGTCGTTAGAAAACGTACGGTAAGCATGCTACATCGACTTAAACCATTTTTTTAAACAGTTGAGTAAAAATCTTGAAAACTCAGGTAAGAAGTATAAAAAAACGATTAAATTTAGTATGGAACCAACATTGACCAATTAAGGCCTGTCTAAAAATTAGACAACCTTTTAACAACAATATGATGGTATTTTGCAAAATGTATATTGCCACTGAAATCATGTTTAACATTTCCTTGTAACCAAGCCATAACTGCTATACTATAACACAGTTAGACAATTTTTGTTGTATCGAGATCAGAAACCAATTATTCGCCTCATTCATTTAGCACTGTTTTCTTTCGTTAGAGCAGTAAATTGATATATCGAAATGTGATAAACTTTTTAATAAATATCATTTTGCAACCTTCTAAGTTTAGAAGAATGTTTAATGTTAATGACACAGGGAATAATATTAATATATGACTTTTGTAAATAATTGCCCTATGCTTCACTTCAAGGAAATCTAATTTTAAATGTAAACGGTACAATATAAACCAATCATTAAGTTGACTTGTGTTAGGCGAACTTTAGGGTTTGGAAAACATATTGCTATTGCACATGTATAAACATTGTAAAAACTGAATGGTTACTTCAGAGTATGTCACACGAAACAATGATAAAAAAGTTTCTATTTTCAATTTGCCTCACGGCAACTAAGCAATTGCAAGCAAAGTTTTATTTTGATCACTCTAATGCATAGTGAAATTAATTAGAAGTGAGGCAAACTTTTCACATTTTGCAGACTGTATGTTCCACCTGAAATAATGCTTTTACATTCAGATAATTTTACTGGCTTTATATTCCACCTGAAATCATTAAAAAAACATTTTGTTACATATTTACATGCTGCTTTCTTATAATAATGTGCAGGTCGAAAATGAGAAAAAAACGTTTCTATTCATTAAATACCATTTTTTCACTTAAATTTACAGGTTTTTTTTAAAATCTGTAAACTTCCAAGAAGAAGTATTGTTTAAAAATTGACAGTAATCAGCAGTTATAAATTAGTAGATTTAAAATAATTTCAAAATAGATCTTGCCTAACGTTTTTGGGAAAATAGATATCTAATTTAGTTAATTTGATATTACTAAATAAAAACCCGTTTTCTCAATTTCGAGAACAAAACTACACAATAATAGTATAATTATTTTTGTATCAGAAAGATTGTTTTTTTTTTTTTTTGCATTTGAAGTAAGAGTATTTGTTTGCTAATAATGTATATAGAATCTTATATAATTACTAACAGATAAATTATAAAATAAACTACATTTTGAAACACATTTTGATAAACCTAAAGAAAGAGAAAATTATCGCGATTCTTTTTCACATCTATGTCACAATTTCAAATAATGAGGAGACTATTTTACCTAAGTTTTAATTAGTCAGTATTTAAACATTTAATCTTCACTTCAAAATGAATGGAAAGGGTAAAAAAAATTGTTTAATTGACTGTAGTTTATAATACCGAATTCTTAAGAAAATGAACAATACAGATGTTATTAGACTAGCGATGTCCAGTAGTCACTGTTGAATGCCTTACATGTATTTGGGCACGAGTATTTTTTAAATGCGTGCCTATTCTGTCAAGACAACAGTTCATTATAACTTTAAGTTAAAAAATGATTAAATGCGTGCCTATTCTGTCAAGACAACAGTTCATTATAACTTTAAGTTAAAAAATGATTATTTAAGACTGTGAACTTTATTTTAAACTGTTCTTTAAAATATCGTATAAACTGAAAAGAATATGAAGTATAGCTAACTTTTAAACACAAAACCACCATATGTTATTTGATTAAAATGTTCATTTAAAAACAACAGGGATTCTTGCTAATTTGTAAAACACCACACATTCATTGCATGAAAACAAAATAATAAAACAGGATACAAATAAAATAGAAGCATTAGTAACCCCATAATATAAGTATACTGTCGTTATTTCATTGGTAATCTCTTGTCAAATCTTAGGTTGTATGACAGAAGAGCAATTAGCAAGAAGGTGTAGTTGATAGTTTGCCTTTCTAAATGGGTCAAATTCTTTCTATTGTTTCTATAAGATATCGTTTCATATAATTAGGGTTTTTGTAAAAAAAAAAAGCAGGAAATTTATTCTTACACAATTGTTGTGAGCCATAATGTGAGTCTGCTGGTCTTTTTTATTTGTCGCTTTCAAGTTATATAAAACATGAAATGTACATTAACATTTCATTCTAACAGAAAAAAGCTTTTTGCAGATGGCACATGCGCTTGTTAAAGACAATCCAATTTCAGCTTAAAATAACAATAAAAAACATTTGTTTGGCATAAGAACAGAAGATAGAACATAGCATTTAATTAAATATTACTAATTTTGAGCGTTTTTATTATCATTCGTCAGATAATCTTTAATCACAATGAAGTTATGTAAAATTTTAACTTTTAAATGATTTTATGTAAATTATGCACTTCTGCGGTAAAAATTTAAAAAAAAGATGCATCCGATTTAGTGTCTAACCAATTATATCAGTGAAGGTAAATATAAAACTAACATAACAGTCCTTGTCCAGATCACAATCCCAAAAAACAAAGTAAAAACTTTGAAAGCTGGAAAAATTAGTTTTACACGTGAACTTCAATCAAGAAAGAGAGGCCAGGTATTGGATTTTAAAGAAAGATAACTATAAATCGTTGTCGCAAGATAACAACCAAAATATTCTACCCCTACCCCTGATAACCAAATTTATCTTTAAGGGTATGTATGGATTTGCATGGAAAACCTACACTTGGTCTAACAACATTAAAAGAAAGTAAAGAGGTTAGCGGATAATAAATGTGTGAACAAAACAAAAGGGAAATGCATTAACAAAATTCATTAGCAGTGACCAATTGAAAATACTTTAAAAACTTTGTGGTTTTAATTAAATTCTAATGTCAATTTAGGAACTTTTTCATTAGTTGTCTTATTCTTAATGTATGTGAAATTTTTCACTTGGCTACTGAAACTTGATTGATGAAAGTGTAGTAATCTTGGTTATTTTGGCCTTTGCTACACGTTTGAATTAAATATTAATATCGTTTTTATTACTTTAAATGGCCTTACTTTTGTGGTTGGTTGTTGATGCTCAGCGTTTTTGTGTTGTTTTATTTTTTCAGTGTTAAATTTTTAATGATTTAACAAAAACGGTAAACCAAGATATAAATAATTTGTGCTCAACAGGGATTCTGGTTATTTGATAAAACACCATACAGAATGTAAACAAAAATATACTGAAGATACAATCAACAAAATGTTAGAGTTTTTGATAGACAACATTTTGTTGTGTTTTGCAATATAATTTTTCAACAAACAATCGGTATACCAATGGGAACTAACTGTGCACCTTTGCTTGCTGATTTGTTTCCTTATTCATTTGAATCAGAATTTTACAGAACCTTGTTAAATCTGGAGAAAAAGACTATCGCTAAATCATTCAACTACACATACAGATATATATAGATGACGTTCTATCTCTAAATAATCCTAAATTGGAGAATATGTGAATGCCTTCTATCCAAGTGAACTTGAAAGACACGGCAGATTCTCCATGTTCTGCTTCATATTTGGACTTATACCTCAACTATGACACCTACGAAAGGTTATATCTGAGGCTATACTACAAACGTGATGACTTCAATTTTTCTATTGTCAACTTTCCGTTTCTTTGCAGTAATATCCCTGCTTCTCCTGCGTATGGTGTGTATGTTTCACAGTTAATACGTTATGGTAAAGCTTGAACCCACTATGGGGACTTTTTACAACGAAACAAACATCTTACAATTAAATTGTTGACACAAGGATATTGCAAGCCTATGCTTATCAAGGCCCTTTAAAATGTTTTATTGCCGTCATCAGAATATTGTTGATAAGTATGTAGTCACTGTATCTAACTTATACTGGATATATTTGACTTACCATAGTTCTTTGTTCCTTTCATTTTCAAATATGACTTGCATGTAACGGGTGTTTCTAGCTGGACAGGAGGTGCTTACCCTTCCGGAGCACCCGGCCTCACTTCCTTGATGGAAGGTCACGTGTATAACTTATTTTGTCAGCTTTCAAAGTTTTTACTTTGTTTTTTGGATTGTGGTTTGGACAAGGACTGGTATGCTTGTTTTATTATTATTATTACTTACTACGAAAGAAAAATTTTTAAGACAACCATTTTCCCGGTTTTACGATCGATCACGAATTAAGCGAGAAAATAAATATCACTTAATGCAACAATTATACAAGTACCCAAATATTTCATATTTGTTTAGGTATATCTTTTCAATGGATTTGGCGGTCACATATTACAAATGTAAGAATATATGTATTTCGTACATTGATATAAGTAGACAAAAAACAAAGCGATGCTGTGAATTCAAGGAATTGATTAATCTTCAATCCATTTATAAAAGTCAAACTATATTTATTTACACATTACCATACTTTCTATATATATTTTGCGTTTAATTTAATTTAAATTCAAGTTCTTTCCATATTAAAATATTAAGTTATAAGAGATGTACAAAGTAAAAGACAACTGATATCGTCGATCAATTCTATGTGATGGATATTAAATTTCTGTCAATTAAATATTTCTTATGGTTGATTTCTGTTTTCCTGTGTGATATTTCACAGTGCTTTTGAGAATTCAATGAGTTCAATTTTGCCTTAATTATTTTACCGTGATCAAAAAACTTGCGTTGAATAAAACATTACATACCAAAATAACATTATTTAAACAATTAAACCTTTCAATTTTATTTAAGGAAGTATTAGACAAGCAAGAAGCACCAGTCTTGAATTGTTTGGATATACCCAGATGTATTTTTGGCTGTCAATTAATTAAATACTATCCAGAACTACAGCACTTTTTCCTTTGTCGCTGTTTTTAAAGACTAGCTATTGTTAACACATGCCAAATATCACTAAAAACAAAAATAATAATTCAAGTCTAGCTACATTATATACACAAACAACTCCTAAACTTGAACGTATTTAAATAGTAAAAGTAAAAAATTGATTGATAGATTAAATGGGGTTGAATGTCCCAGTCAAGAATATTTCACTTATATCGAGACGCCACCAGATACAGGATAAGTGGCAGACATTTTACCTTTGAAATGTCCTTGATTGTAATGTACAAGGTGGGTTCTTTAACGTGCCACGCCTGCGGTGGCACGAGGTATTGGTATTTAAGGGTCTGTCCGAAGGACCCAGTGCCTTTTTTCTAAATGCCTAGTGCTTGTCGAAAAAAGTAAAAGTAATAATAAGACAAACATACCAGTCTTTATCACAATCCCAAAAACAAAGTGTAAACTTTGCAAACTATCAAAATATCTTGTGCACGTGAACTTCCATCAAGGAAGTGAGACCGGGTGCTCCGGAGGAGTAAGCACCCCCTGTCTAGCTAGCTACAACCGTCACGTGCAAGTCAATTTTGAGAATGAAAGTAACAAAGAACTTTGGTAAGTCAAATATATCCAATATAAGTTTGGATACAGTAACTACATACTAATCAACAATATTGTGATGACGGCCATAAAACTTTTTAAGAGCCTTGATTAGCATAGGCTTGCAATATCCTTGTGTCAACAATTTAATTGTAAGTAATTTGCTTCGTTGCTACCGTACCGTATTAAATGTGAAACATATACTCCACGCAGGACAAGCAGGGATATTACTGCAAAGAAACGGAAAGTTGACAATAGAAAAATTAAAGTCATCACGTTTGTGGTATAGCTTCAGATGTAACCTTTCGTAGGTGTCATAATTGAGGTATAAGGCCAAATATGAAGCAGAACATGGCGAATCTGTCGTGTCTTTTATTTCAAGCTCACTTGGATAGATGACATTCACATATTCTCCAAATTTGTGATTATTTTAGAGATAGAACGTCATCTATATATCTGTGTGTAGTTGAATGATTTAGCGATAGTCTTTTCTCGAGAATTGACAAGGTTCTATAAAAATTCTGATGCATATGAATAAAGAAACAAATCAGCAAGCAAAGGTGCACAGTTTGTGCCCATTGATATACCGATTGTTTGTTGAAAGATACTTTTGACAAACACAGCTAATATGTTGTCTATCAAAAACTCTAACATTTTGTTGATAGTATCTTCAGTATATTTTTGTTTACATTCTGTATGGTGTTTTACAAAATAATCAAATCCCTGTTGAGCACTAGATATTTATATCTTAGTTTACCGTTTTTGTAAAAGAATCAAAAGTGAATGATTTGTTTAAGACGTTTTTTCAATTAAGCATGAGGGATAGTTGGTAATAAGGATAATAGTGATAATTAGGAACATATTAGTTAACAAGCTGAATTTCATGTAATTTAAAATATGTTTAATCTAAAATTATGAATGAATTCGGCTAACAAAAATGATAAGGATAAACAATAAACATATCTAGGCAACGTATTCTATTACTTATTTAAAATAACACAACCATGCACTATATGACATCAGACACATTCAAGAACTCGGATCAATAAATATTAAAAATATCATCTTAAGACACGAAAATACAAACACAATTAAGAAACATTGATAAAAAATTTCCGAGTTTAAACGTGAAAGAAATTAGTACCGAAATCCCCTGTGGCGTGGATTAGGTACAGTAGAAGGGTCCAATTTACCTTATTTAATTATTTTAACAACTATTACTTCCTTAAATATTTTTTTGGTTACTTTTTTAAGTAAGCTATTATCTATGCAACCAAAAATAAACCTAATAACCCTATTTATAAATGTATTCAAATTGAGAAAAAACTCATTTCAGTTTAATGTAAATAATCATCTGAAGCTAACTAAAGTTAAAATAACGGATTGCAAATATTATTTATGAATATCGTAATATATATTTTTAATTGTCTTTTGAGTTTGACTCAAACATGTGTTTGAAAAATAATCCCGCAAAATAGGATGTAGTTGTCACTATAGTATCTGGCTGGTGGTGATTAACAATGTAATTTTGCTGTTAATAACGTTTAAGATCTACTAGATCTAGAAATATAGACCTAATAAAATATTATATTAAAAAAACTGGCAGGCAGTGAATTATTTAAAATAACAAACGTTTTTGGCTACATTTCACACAAATAAAATATAACAGTTTACTTAAAAAAGGAAACACTTTATAGTTTATCTTGCACAAGCCAATGCAGAAAAATACTAAATTAAGATAAAAAGAACAAGCAAAACAATCGGGTTAAACGTTTATATTTGAATCAAAATAGTCTCGAGTGCGGACTTGCCACTGGATTTATAATAAACTGATTGCTAGCAAAATGTTTAAGTATTGTTCTTAGCTATCATACTTATTTTATTTATAATTGTTTTAAAGATACAAATATTTGCAAATTAAAATAAACATTGAACCACTAAAGTGCGATGTCATGTTTACACTAAAACTATAAAAAAAGATTCGATAAACCGAAAAGAAACAAATGAATGAACTAAAGCTAAACATGACATGGAAAACGCATCTTGGATTGAATTAACAAAAAGTAATTTCAAAGAGCTTATCTGTTCCACTTTGTTTAACAACAAGACGTCCGAAAATACAATCATTTGAAGCATTTGAAGGGCGAACTCGACAAAATACATTAAACATAATCCAAATTGTTGGAATTTTTATTAGTAGTTGTTACCTCGAAAACAATCGGTTGTTGTTTTAATATCCCTATTGTGGAATCAGGAATTGGGTTACAACACCATGCACACTTCTTCATTCTGTAAAATAAACAAGTAAAATTTGAGCTACTTCAAAAACATTATAGATTTTGTTGGTCTTAGGCAAAAAGAAGTGTTCCATTTACTTCGTTGCTATTACTGGCGTAAAATTGTATAAATTAATCTCAACTTATATCTAAGTCTAAGATTCAATTATTCGGGGTTTTAAAAAGATAAATGGCAAGAAAGACAATTTATGTTAATTGGACCCTTCTATTGTACCTAATCCACGCCACAGGTTATTTCATTATTTATTTTATTTTCCGTTCAAATGAAATTTCTACTCAAAGTTTTTTTTTAATTAGTGTTTTTCTATTCATTTTTAGGTGATTTTTCAATATTTATTGATCCGAGTTTTTTAATGTGTTGGGTGTAATATAGTACATGGTTTTTGCTATTTTGTTATTTATTATTTTTCATAAATAACCATACCACTAAGATAATGCAGTTATTTTACTACTGTAAAATTTGTTGTTGGCTAAAATCATTATTAGTGTCACAAGGTTGATCAAACTTTATTAAAAGACAAAATTTTATTCTCTTTATAATAATATCTCTGGTCATAAACATAGTTTTATATAACATTCTTTTCATTGTTACTCTTTTCACTATTATCGTTTTAAAATCTGCTATTGTGCTATAGGGATTGTTGTAGATTATTGAATTCTCATTGTCCTTAAGCATCAATGCATATATAAACTGAATCCTTATTTTAATTTTCAATTTCAGTCTTTTCAATTTTTATTTTGACTTGAAATTCATCAAATGCTTTGATATTTTATCTAAAGGTTCAATTATAAATGAATAATGAGAAAGTGCTTCTTTTTGTGAAAGCCATATCAGTCTTTCAAGATGCAAAAGTAATGACTACACAGACTAAACAACTCTTTTTGGGGTCAGTAGAGAGTAGGGCATAATATGGACAAGATATGATTTACGCTAATTTGATTATCATGAAAGGAGAGTTTGTCGACTTTAAGAAAGTTGATGTTTTTCTGGATATTAAAGTTCTTTTGAAAGTAACTGACCGATATAACTTAAAACTTTTGACATGGTATTAAACATCATTTCCTCATTCGCTTCAGTTCAGTTTTCATATATGTTATATGATGATTCCTATTTGAATTGTCATGTTTTAATTTTAACCTGTGCATAACTTCTCCCTAAACATACGAAGATAGCTGAAACTCGATACGTACAGGTTAAAACGCTTCAATACTGATTTTAGATTTTTTTTTTGTCAACTTCCTTCAGTGAAACTTACATATTCAATCGACTGATTTACATTGAAATATCGTACAAGGGTTGAAAAACGGTAAATGCAGTAAAACACGTGCAGCTTGCAAACGTGAAAGTATGATTTTTTTTTCATCATTTTAAAAAAAAAAACATGTCAGAAATTTACCTATGAACAAATACATACAGCTATATACGCTATTATAACGATGACAAAGTAAGTCATGTTTTATTGCATACAATCTACATATAAGAGGCAATGATTTATTTATTTTTGGCATTCATCCTATTATTTTGCCTTTCCTATTTGTTTCCTTTTATCATATTTTTTGTCTTGAATTTATGTTTTATACCCTCATGATTATTATCTCGCTTGCATGGTACACTTTCTAAAATGCATACCGAATTTCACCTTCACGGTTAGTGATTGTTAGTTATTTTAATCATGATGTCGTCGTCCTTTTAAACGACATTACTGTTTTGTTTTCATTTAAACATATGTTGATTTAAAATTTTAAACTCTTGAATGAGTAATATAAACATTATTTTCAACGTATTTTTTGGAAATAAAAGCTCTTTTTAAAGGGGCATATGCAAATTTCAAACTTATTGAGTGCTGATTTCATCTGTTTTTTTTTTTTTTTTTTTTTTTTTGCATGATGTTTAATTGGTATATCAAACCAATGAAAATATCTTGGTTTGATAATTGTTTTGTTGCTTTAAGTCTATACTATTTCTGGGAAATTTGATTTTCTAAATTATATTAAAAAATTCTTGTCCCACTTAAAATGCAAATTGCAATTAGTTTCTGTTCCTGAAAAATAAAGAACAATTGAAATTTAAAGACACGCAATGACTTCACTTTAAGCATGTTGATAAAGATGTCGTGACAACTAATTTTAATGCAATATTCCTTAAGACTTAAAGAATATTCCTTTTTAGTCTATTTGTACTTTCCATTTTAATCATTTGTTATGTTTTAGTGTGTAATATACTTTTGAATATTGTTAAAAATTAAAAATAAGTTTTATATACAACGGTAACATAATAAGTAAACGCATTAAGTTTTGTTGTGCTTGTCAACGATATATATTTAACTAACTCCAAAGACATCTGTTACAACGACAAGGTACCAAAGCATTTCAAACTTCCATCTATAATACATTGATTGTTTAATGTTTCTTTAGTGCAGTGACAAAACCTACACTACAATCCACAGGTTTTAACTAATCTTCGATCACCTTCGCTTGCCACTTGTTGATGGCTTTAACCGAGCACAGGTAACAGTGATTTTTTTCACCAGAATTTTTTTCAGAAGGTTTTATTCCTTTGTGTTTTCCTTTACAATTAATGCACATGTAACTTTATTTCAAAGTAGAAAACACTTTAGTTTCAATATAATTGCGGAAAAGCTGCATTTGGTTAATTTTTATGTTTTCATTTTAAATTACTGGAAGCTTTTGCGACGTTTGCATTAAATATATATAATCATGTTTGAACATTGATTTTAAAATAAAATGAAGACTTTTATTCTCGGTTTTAAGTTTCATCTTAGGAATGTCAGTGAAATTGAGCAGGAAAATTTTGAAATTAGTATCATTCATATCATTATTGAAACAAGAATCTAAATTTTCTTCTGTCAATATCTTCGTGTTTTAATTTTTAAATTTTAATTTTTAATATCTAGTCATAAAGGAATATATATGATGCTGCCAAAAGCAACATACATATTTTAAGTAACCATGCTTCATTGTATACAAACAAGTCTGATGTTCAAATCTACAAATATAACACTTTAAAGTCTTCCATTCAAATGATTTAAATTATTCTAAGTATGTAACATTCTCTTTCTAAGTATAAAGGAACAATGTTGAAATGACCCTCGAGCCATTATACAGATTATTTAATAAGTTCTGTCTCAATAAAGTTTACAACAAATTAGTTCCTATTATATAAGAGACAACATGTGTTTTCTGGTTAAAGAAACATGTATTCGTAACATGGTCAAGCGTAATTATTATTCATTTTACTTTTCTTTTCATTTTAAGACACCGTTTTAATCACATTACCTAGGTACTATATGGACTTCATAAAATCTTTAAATGATCCCTTACAAATAAAAAAGCTAAAGTATAGAATTAAATGTGCCTTGTCTACCAAACAGTTTTTCATTGATATGTCGGTATCACGTATAATTTACAACTAAAAAACTGGTTAGGCCAATTATAAACTTTGTAAATGTTTTTTTCTAAGAAATAACATTTTTTGTAACCGAAAGATTAATAACAATTTTTCAGCTTTTTAGTGGGAGCAAATTTTACTTTGTGTATTATAAGTCGCCATGTACTAGTGCGCGTTCAGAAAGACCTTTTTAGGAAAGTGCTAGTTCACCAAGTCAATATGCCATAAACAGGCATACTACTCCATCATTATTTTTCTTCTGTTCTTGTCATTTAATCTACTCATCAACATTGCCCTATGTTGATATAAATTCGTTCCAAATTCTATGAAATAACAAAGTTATGGAGCCAACACTATATTAAGCAGTACACTTTATCGGTTAGTGTTTTTGAAGTATTTTAATTTTTTTTTCCAAAACAAATCTTGTAAAGAGTTTAATATTTACCAACTTTGCATATTATAGGCACAGACAAAACCTTTTGGAAGAAAACAATTTAAATACATAATTATGAAAGAAAAACAACCATAAAATTTCCGTACCTCCTCATTACTATCAGCAAAAGTACATAGCACATCACAGAAACCGTTAGAAAGTTACAGTATTTTAATGGTTATGATCATTGTATTCACTTCAAAGAAAATAAGGTTTTCAAATAAAGTGAAAGTAACATAAACATATTTGAAATTGATTGATACACAACTGTATCCCAGGGATAATGTATTTTGATGGGCCAATTAATCAATTAAGCTTAATTGGCAGTTAGTAATAGACACTGAAGGATGCATTTTACCATTTATTGATTTGTAGAGAATAAATGTTCACAAACCATCTGTTTAATAATATAGACGAATAACTAAAACTAAAAGTGATTGCTGTGAAATAGTTGTAATTGTTGTGTCTATTGTGTGAAGTCTATCATTCATTCAGCTTTCCTTGAGAAAAGGAATTCTAGACTTTTTATTTTGAAATAGTGGTTTTTAAGCATAAAAAGGTTTAAATTGACCCTCTGAATCTCTCTTTATGTCTAAGTGTCACTGATGAGGAATGAATTTTTGAAATGTGCACATCTGGCACATCTTAATTCAATTGGTATTTGTGTTATATATTTACTACCCCTGAGCGGGTACCGCTGCTGGTGGAGTTAAACTCCCCGAGGGTATCCATAACTCAGTAGGCAGTAGTTTGTGCTGTCAGAAAATGTACCATTTAACAAAATTTTCAGCTGCCTTAAATTCTTAAATTATTTAAAACTAAGGTTTGTTCCCTCATGCAAAGCATTCCTTAGCCGGATTTGGATTTATAAAATTTTGGAACTTTAGATTCATTAATTTTCAACTGTTTGGCTCATGTTTTTCATTTTCAAACTTTTCGGTCTAAGTGTCACTGATGTGGAATGAATTTCCGAAATATGCACATCTGGCACATCTAAATTCAACTGGTATTTGTTATATATTTAATTACATAGTATATTGCAAACAAGTGGTAAGGAAGAACTGCATTAGTCATGCTTTGTTATCACCCAAAATATATATATATGGTGCGATGGAGAGGGTCTTAAGATGATTCAATAAATATTAAAAATATCAATGTGAAAGGTTAGGAAGGATCCATGGTTTTTTGTTACGCGTCATTCTATTCCACTTTTGCAAAGAACCAGAACATATGTTGATAAAGAATGGAGATCCCAACAATTAACAGTTATTACATTGCCCCTCTGTATCTATGTGTTAAAAATGACCTTCTGGGGTCTTTTTAAGTATCACTATTTTTCATTTTTCATCTTTAAAAAACTACAATAGGAACACTGGCCCTCAGTGATAAGAAATAATCTCAGTGTCTTTATAGTATCATCTTCTAAAAAAAACCAAAATTCTTAGTTAAGAAATAGCGGTATAAATCATTAAATTTAATACAATATCCCCAATATCTTGGTATCAGGAAGTTTTCCTTGCAATGCATATCGTTAATATTAACAGTTTAAAGGACACATAAAGGTACATAAATGTATCTCAAAATTTGTGATAGGGGTTTATACAACCTAACGTGCTGTTCCTTAGTAAGGTGCCCTTGATTGGCACACAAGAGAGATATGTTTAATTAGCACATGAAATTAACCTGATAATGGGATTAACCAATGTCTCTAAAAGAAACCTACAGACCAAGTTTGATACATAAAAAGAAATAATAACCGAAAACATAAAAAGAAGAAAAATATCAAACCTTGTATACATGTACTAGGTGGAAAACTTCATAATAATGAAGAGCCCGAAATGTCTTTTGTACAAGAAGATATTCCACAAATACCAGTAAAATTTGATATGCCAGGTTTGCATATTTCGAAAAATTATTCCTCATCACTGACACTAAGACCGAAAAGTTTGGAAGATAAAAAAATAAGCAAAACAGTTGAACAAGACGATAGACTTCATTATAATGAAAAATGAGAAATGGAAAAAAAACCGTTTAAAATATTTAAACTTGTGTTCTAGGTGAAAGATTTGATATGAATAGAAAACCAAAACAGAAAACAAAAATGTTCCTACTAGGTGAAATATTTGTTTCGCAACAATCAAGAACTGAAAAGCAACGATATAATCTTATAGGTGGAAGACTAAACAGTAATAAAAAATCAGAAATGAAAGGAAACAAATGAATATTAATTCTATTTGTTGGGAGATTTATACATGCGTAAAAAAGTGTTTGATCTTATTACAATACACAATGTGACTGTATCAATATTTGTTTATCCTTTAAAAATTACATTAAGTTTAACCTGCTAATTTTTAGAACTGCTATTAGTATATATCACAAATTAGAATATTGTACGCGGAACTTTATAAATTTTCAGGTTTTTGTCCTCAATTGATAACAGTATTTCTAATATACTACACAAAATACATGTACCATTCAAACACCACGAATCATATGCTAAAACAAAGATCCTAACTTCCATTTTCATGTGCCAAACATTTAAGAGGTATTAATATTTTCGTTCCTTTTTCCCGGAAGTTATAGGTTTAAAAATTGATAATACTGAAAGTTTTGAATTGAAAAATTATAAGCATTATTTTTATATCTTCCACAAATATACACTGACGATTTGGAACAAATCAGGTTCTACGAAATTATAGGAAAATAAAAAATATCAACTGTATAAGCGTTATAATCTCAGTATAGGCATGTTATGTTAGTCATCACAATCTAATAATATTTGGTTCCTGAGATGAAGAAGTGGTCTTAAGTGTAAAATTCTACATACAGATTACAGCGCCTCTCAATACCAAGGTACAAATTCCATTGGGAAAGATCTTAATTTGAAAACCGTTTGTAAGGTTAGCTTGCTTGCCGAAGATTTGTGGTTTTTTCCTGGGAACTATACTTATTTCCATTATTTTTAAAAAAAAAAAAAACTGACATCTTTAATACAAGTGTAAGAAACTTGATTGTAACGTAAAACATTATTCCTACTCCTTTTTAATAACAATTGTGCTTCGCAACCGTTTTTGTAACAGATAACCACAATCTGATCATGTATTAAAAATAAAAGAATTTTCAATTTCTCTAGTTACTCCAATCTCCAAAAGACTGTCAACGACAAAAAGGATGAACAACCTTCAAACATTTCTACCTAATGAAACTAAAAAGAATATTAAATTAAGCATATTAACTAAAACTGAATAAATATATAATTAGATACTTTATTGGTAATTTCTAGTAATTGCAATTCATTGATTTTTTTAAGTATGTTAAATGGCTAAACATCTATTTTCTATACATCAAATTGAAATTAAATTGTCATTGAAAAACTAAATAGGCCTTAATCGGCTATTATCTATATATAGTAAGTACATCAATCTTCTTGTCAAAGAAAGCCGATTTGTTCGTTTTTTAATTTATATTGGGGACAAATACATATTTGAGCTAAGGAAATCACAAGTCAGTGTCAATTATCCATAATATTTAACAATTACCTTCTAGAAAGACGTAAGAAGTTCATTTTACCTAAAATGATTCTAATTCACCTAGCCAATGTATAATTTTGTGCAGTTGTTTCAGAGAATATTTATAAAAGTTTTTGAACAGAACCAGACAGTTGTGCGTGTTCGTCATGAGGAAGAAAACAATTACCTTCAAAGCAATCTTTATATGATCATGTGATACTTTTAGTTAAGATTTCATTTGTACATGCATAGTCAAAGGTAATGTAACAGACCTTATTTATTTAGAAGTGCAAATTTTCAAAGTTGATAAACTGTAAGTGAGATAAAAAAAAGATAATAAGTCGAAAGTAGTAGATTACTAGCGATATAGGCAATCGGTTAAAATTCTTGCACTTATTTTATGGTGAGCAGTTATGGGATATTAGGCGAAAATTATAGTACTTCTGCAAATCTTCTGCAAGCAAACTTTCTCACAATAGATATGGATCCACCTAGGCAGTGTTTTGTAAGTGCACTTTTCAGACCAGACAGTGGCAGCAAGTGAGGCCTCGCAAAGATGACAAATTACACCCATGAGTTCATATACTCTCTAAAAATATATTGTAAGTTTTTTTAGGTTTTCTTGATTTAATTAGGATAGCTGCGGTAAAAATAAAATCTATCAGTTGAATGTCATTTCGCCATTTCCTATTTGGTCAGAGCTTTTGTAAGTTAATAGTCGAATTGATCATTGCTTATTGCAAGTAACAACAAAAAAGCAGCATGTTTTGTTGTCAACAACAATGGCTATTCTTCAGATAAAGAAACAGTTATCCTAAAACTGGCCTTATTTCCCTGGTGGTGTTTTGGGGATTATGATTTGGACATGGACAGGTATGTTTATCTATAGTTATCTAGGCTTGAAAAACATGCAACACAGCAGAACTAAGAACCCCCTTGCAATGCTTAAAGATTAAAACATATTTAGTTACAAATTGAACCGATACTTACTTTGCATAAGGAGTCAGGCACAACCGAGGCTCCTAGACAGATCCATACAACCAAGAACTAACCAAAGTACTCCATTTGAATGACGATCCTACAGTGGAACAGCTTGCCAGTGGACATTACTGCCACATCAACATCTGATAGCTTCAGACCTTTGCTGACAGATCATATAAAGCCTAGTCCTTATTGTAATTATGCAAAGAATATCAAGGATTTTATTTAAAATCTTGTCTTACAAAAGATTTAATGTTGTTGCTGTTAGATATGTATAGGAGTAAATTTATCACTGTATCTGATATCTACTCCAGACTGGAATCATAAGAAGTAGAAAAAAATGTCAATACAAAATTAAAGTCTTTGATTAAACTAATCAAGCTCTGCATAAGGTAAAGAGATCTTTGGCAATAAATCAAAATTATTTAAGTCAACATTAACAAACTCTTCATAAACAAATTATAAACAAGCGTAAGTTGTATATAAAAATGGAAAAAAAATATGGCTTCAGAAAATTTTATATGGAATGTTTTAGAAGTTAAATTTAACCTTCTTATTACCAAATAGACATACAGACTTATGCATCTTCTACATGCAGTCTGTAACTCGGGCATAATAAAAAAAATACATATTAGAATACTTAGTATTTGTTTGGTTAATATTAAATGGTTTTACAATAAAAAAAATTAAAAGAAAAAATTTTGAATATGAGTTTTGTGAAATTAATCACATTGGGGTCCTTGGTAATTAAAAATTTTCGTGAAATTTTCAATTACATAAAATTTCTTCGTATTTACTTAACCATGAAAATAGTTAAATTTAATCTCCCATAAACCTTTGTGATTTTACAGTAAGTCCTTAAAAAAGAAAAGTTTTTTCTTGAAGTGTACGCTTATAGCATTTACCCTTTTAAAGCTATAAACAATAATTGCATTTTATTAAAAGTTAATACTGCCACCATATCGTGTTATTTATTTCTATAGCGTTGGAAGTCATTAAATCGAAGCAAATTCCATGGTGCTACAATGATTACGCCATCTTACTGACACTTGTATTGTGAGCACTTTTTATCATTTATTTATTTTTTTTTTTTTTTTTGGTTCCAGAGGGCCTATGTTTTACTCATTATTTTATGTGATTTTTAAGCTTTTTCCTGAGATCTGTAACGGAATCTATCCCTCGTATCAAATCTGCGGCTTTTTCACCAATAATTATAGCAGGAGCATTAGTGTTTCCAGATGGTACATTTCTCATAACTGAAGCATAAGCTACTCGCAAACCAGATATACCTTTGACCCTAGAAACAATAAAAGGTTATGAAAGGTGTCTGTATGCAAGTAATTAGATGTATAAAGTAGTTATTCTCTGATGGTCCTATTAGGGTTTTTGTCACAAAGATGTCTCAAGTAGAAAAGTAAGGCTACTAACCTAAAACAAAGTAAACAAGCATTTTGAGAGTATTGCAAAACCATACATAGTCCCCTACCGGTCGCATATTTCACTAATCCCAAAGATTTAGGTAAAATGTACCTTATTATATGGTACAAAGATTTATAGTTATAAATTATACATGTTGTTCAAGATGGCAGATGGAAACGAAACATAAACTTGATCTGTAACTCATCATGGTAGAGTCACATACAAAACATTAGTTCCATTTCTGCAAGCGTGTAGAAAAAAAGTGCAGAAAACTAAAATTTCTTTGAATTTTCAAAGATCAAGGGGCCATAACTCCGGTAAAATTAGCAGATGGAAACGAAATATAAACTTGATCTGTACCTCATCATGGTAGACTCATATGCCAAAAATCAGTTCATTATCTAAAAGCAATTAGAAAAAAAGAGCGGAAATCTGAAATTTCAGTGAATTTTCAAAGTTCAAAGGGCCATAACTCCCGTAACAATTTGCAGACCAGAATGAAACGATAACTTGATCTGCAACTCATCATGGTAGAGTCACATACCAAACATTAGTTCCATTACTGCAAGCGTGTAGAAAAAAAGTGCGGAAAACTAAAATTTCTGTGAATTTTCAAAGATCAAAGGGCCATAACTCCGGTAAAAATTAGCAAATGTAAACGAAACGTAAACTTGATCTGTAACTTATCATGATAGACTTATATACCACAAATCAGATCAATATCTAAAAGCATTAAGAAAAAAAGAGCGGAAAACTGAAAATTCATTCTTAGATTGGGATCAACAACTGCTTTGGGATCTCCATCTGGACCCATCCTACAAGTAGTTGTAGGATGGTACACTGTTAAAGCAAAGTGACGAACCAAACACTCCCAAAATTCATCACTTCTAAATTTATGTTCTTTACAAAATTCTTTATATACTGTTTTTTCCATGGAAACATCAATTTTCTTAAAAACTGATGTCTGGATCAGTTTTTCATAAATTCTAATACCTATATAAGTAAAAAAAACACTAAAGATTTCAATACCACATCTAGTCTATTAAACAAATAAACAAGAGGCCAATGGCCTTAACGCTCACCTGAGGATAACACGATATAAAAGGTACTGAAACTTTACAAGTTTTCTCAAGTTAAGAACTGCCACAAAACTGAATTAGAAATATATCCACTCATGTTCATTTATAAGTAGCTTATATAATATGCATGAAGTAACTGTTATGCAATGAATTCCAAATCATTAATAAATTTCAGTATACTTATGCAACTATGTCCTTGATCTTAAACATATATGACTTTGAACCATATATGAACGTCATGTCAATACCTACAATATTCTAATATACATGCCTATACAAAAAGTTAACAGTTTCCAAGATAATTAGCAATTTAAGTCTTCTTTTGCAGCTGTGACCTTGACCTTTGAACATATGACCTTGAATCCATATATCAAAATGATCATCATCTCAATACCTACAATATATTAATATTACATGCCTATACAAAAGTTAACAGTTTTCAAGATAATTTAGAATTTATGTCTTACTTTTGCAGCTGTGACCTTGACCTTTGAACATATGACCTTAAACCATATATTAAAAGTATTGTCATGTCAATACCTTCAATATTCTAATATACATGCCTATACAAAAAGATTACAGTTTCCAAGCTTATGCACAATTTTAGTATTTATAAGCCAAAAATAACATTTCAGGGGAATAAACTCCTACATGAATAATCATATAGTTACGAAACTTGGTACCTTTTTAAATTTTGTCATTCTAAATATTTTACAATGTTTTGATTTCATATATCTCTTAAAATTTGCAAGAAAATTGCCTTAAACTGCATAAATCACAAATTAGGTCATAACCTTGATTTGTGACCTTGACCCTTTTTTAAAAGTCATTTCAAGAAAAAGTCAAAACTGAAATCCTCGTGTCATTATCTGTTCAAATAGTCAAGTTATAACAATTTGAAGCCATTTTACGATTTTTTTTTAATTAAACGCAAAAACGGGTAACCCATTTTTGACCAAATTTCACGAAATAAACAAACTATAGGATTAAGACCCTAGAGAAGCCAAATATCACATCAGATTTTTTCTCCCATCATTGGTTTCTGAGAAGAATTTTTTTTGAGATTTTTGTACCCCTAGGTCACCTTGACCTAGTTTTAGTAGCCATGGCAACGCCATGAGCAAATCTGAATTGCACCGGCCCATATAGCTTCTGACTAAGTATCATTGAAATCTGTCCAGCAGTTTTGGAGAAGTCAAAAATAGGTGTTAACGACGCACACACACATGCACGCACGTACACACGCACGCACATACACACGCCGCCCCATGCCATAAGCTCACATGACTTTCGGTCAGGTGAGCAAAAATGCAAATCGTTTGGACTAACAATCATATTAGTAAAATGTGCACTAATAGTGTTCACACCCTTGTCAAGATTCTTTCGCAGTAAGTTCTTGAATAGTAGAGGAAACTGGAAAACCTAAAACAATAATGACATTCGGCAAGCAAAACTATGCAAAGAAAAAACCGCTGATCTTAGCTAAGTGAACAAAATGTATAACAAAACTACCCATTATATTTCGATGTGTCATATCTGCATTTTTCGGAAAAAACATTCCTCGTCAGTGACACTAAGAGCCGAAACGTTTGAAAGATAAAAAAATAAACCAAACAGTTGAAAATTAATGAATCGAAAGTTTCAACATTATATGAATCAAAATCCAGCTAAGACACAAACCTCATTTTGAAATAAATTTCAAAAATTAAAACGGCAGACAAACAAATGTTCTCACATTAGGATCTTTCTGAGTTGGATTTAAACCCAGATGATATTATCTGTAACTTATTACTCTGCCCCTTCCACTGAATCTCTATAAAAACAAAGACAAAGTAAAGACATCTAAAATCGTGCTTGTTACCAAAAATAATTTCATTTATATCGTAGGGTTCATCACTGAAATGTTGAAAGACACCAACAGAAACTCCAATTGATTTTGAGCAAGAAAAAGAAAACTGAAAAACACTTCTCTCACTTGTTTATCTACCTGCAATGTCATCTTTAAGAAAGAAAGCACTTTAGACCACTAGGTCATTGAACCCCCGCTCCCATAGGTTGGTTGACCGAATGATGGTTTACATTGCATCAGTAAGTTTCAGCTATTTTCAACATGACATTTTTTTCTTATTTATCTGGAGTTAATGTTCGAGTTCATGTGGTATGTGAATTTTTGCAAGTAATTTTGATTCGCTTTGTTCTAGTGTGCACATATGGCAACCTGCACAGTGCTAGCGTGTCACAGATAAGCATCAAGATACACAATTTTTTCATTTAACTGGTACAGAGCCATCAGCAAAAGTCAAAATCAATAAAAAAAAAATCCTCTCAGTTACTGCTGACTAGGTCAACCAAAGCAGTGGTAAGACACTTTGTGCTTAATAGGCTAACACCTTAACCATTCCATCAATTTCCACCTCCGCATCCCAAAAACATAATGATATCAAATTATTATCAAAACTTTACCTTTTATGAAAGTAAGGACATCATCCGGATGTTCTAGATTATGAGGATCAATAAGAGGAGGGTCAAATGGATCCTTAGTCTGAAGTGTAATGGTTCCTTTACTTTTTGGATGCAGAAAGTGTTGGTAAAATTGAAAATCCGTTATAAGTATTAGCTTGGAACTTCTCTATCATTACGTCTTGGACCTGAAGCAAATAAAGTATTTAAATTGTATGAATTTAATTTTTTAACCATAGAATGAAAAAATCAAAAGCCTCAAACCCTAGACTTCTCAATTCCGTAGTGCAGGCTCTTCAACTGAGCCACTGTCAGCAATTCCATAATGTTTATGACTCCATCAAATTAGAGGCACTTAAGCTTAAATCAGACACGGACTTCATTGGTTCACTGTTCAAATAATGCCTTTGAATAACATTAGATCTGAATTTTGAAATTATTATTTTAAAGTTTTAAATTAATACAAACTTTTAGGTATGGAATAGTCTGGAGTTTATTTCGAAGCATGCAGTATGTTTTTATTGAGAAATAATCTAAAGAATGTCGGCGCCTTTTACATACATCAGAGTGCAATCATCTTCCATTCATTTACCTTATTAAAAATCATTTGTTCCAATATTTGTGCTATTATATACAGTGACACCTATAAATAAAGACCGCCCATAGAACCCTAATAAATAGAGGATATTATAAGAGGTTCATTTGGTTGAAATAAAATACATGTATTTCAACCAAGCAGAAAACTTGGTTATGCAATTTAATTAACAGATAATAATACTTTAAAAACTATAGACCCATCTGCAAAATAAAGGAGACCAGGTTTTTTTTTTTTTTTTTTTTTTTTTTTAATTGTAAACTGGATGAGGATTGTTGTTGAACTTTCTGGGATATGTATATATATGTTTTATTTTTTTTTTTTTAAAAAAAACAACATAAAAGCTCAAATCATCTTTTGAATTTGTTCTGTGTACTGCACTTGGTGAATATCAATTATGCTGATATCATGATAACTTTTTGGGAATTTATAACTTTCAATTGTGATGATTTAGAAAAAAATTACTTTTTGGCAAATTATACTTTTGGCAGCATGTTTATTAACTCAAAGACCTGGAGCCATACAATGCCATTGTTAACACATTTGTAAAAAAAAAAAAAAAAAAAAAAAAAAAAAAAAACCAGCAAAATTATAATCAAAGTACTTAACGTACTAAAATTCGCGAAAGACGAAAAACAAATGAATGTTTCATTGAATGAGAAATTTGCGTCCTGTTCAAGATTATGTCATGTAAAGTTGACAACTTTGTAGGTGTACAAATGAATGTTTCATTGAATGTGAAATTTGTGTCCTGTTCAAGATTATGTCATGTAAAGTTGACAACTTTGTAGGTGTAGTGGTAAACATGTTCACTTTGCAGTGCAATGAAACACAGCAGTGATGCATGTTGTGTGTATTGTCTATTGGCTAAAATACTTATCTCCTCGTAAAATGACCAAATACAAGTCTGCAGATCAAGTAACAAATTTATTTAAATATTCAGAAACCATGCATCTCAAAATGATCATATCATAAACATTATATGGCAATATTATAATCCATGTTACAATAAATAGTCATCTCATAAACTTTATTACATTTCATAAATCAAGTGACATAAATACACCGTTCCATAAACTTTGTGTATAAAAAGACTATATCAAAAACAATGTAGCATTCGATGACCATTTCAAAAACCATGGGGTGTTAATTGACCATATCATAAACATGTGACACTAAAGGGCCATATCATAAACCACGTGACACTTAATGACCATATCATAAACCATGTGAAACTGAATGACCATTTTATAAACCATGTACACTAAATAACCATATCATAAACCATGTGAAACCTGATGGCTATATTATAATCAATCATATAAACCATGCGACTCAAAACCACTATATCATTATCAATGTAATTGTTCTCATATAAAAAAAACATGTGGCAAAAAAAGGCCATATCATAAACCATCTGACTGTAACTGACCATATCATAAACCATGTTGCACAAAATTGCCATACGATAAACGATGTTACTTAAAATGACCATATCATAAACCATGTGAAAAAAATTATTATATCATATATGCTTCGGCACTATTTGACCATACTACAAATCATGTTCTCAAAATGACTATATTAAAGCAATCTGACTCAAAAAAACATAAAACAGAATTAAAATACACATATGGCTAGATTACATGGACATCGTTAAGAACAAGTTATAAACTCACTGTAGGATAGTTATATACATGAAATTCAATTCTGTGGAGTCAGGCTTCCGCGTGTGGCACTGACATACGACAGGAATCTTTTTAAAGATGCCTATGAAACATTAGACCTATTAGTACACATATGACGAAAACAGGAAGTCAGCAGATCGATGTTCACATTTGTTTCATGTTTAAACTTCCTAACCGTTTTTAAGAAACATATTATTTAAGCATCATAATTATAAAATTTTTGCCGCATTTGTATATTTTTGTCATATTTACAAACGTAAAGGTGATATTGGTTTGCACCTTCTGAACATTGATATCTGAACTACTTTCGATTTGTCTTCGATTGACCTTTTGACCCCGATACTTCAATAAGGAAGAGCTCATTTGCATACAAGAGTAAATCCGAATATTTCCCCTGGGATTACCTATATTAAACAAGACCCGATAATTTTTAAAAACCATTCTTCAGGGGATTTCAGTAATTAAAAAACACTTAATTCACCTCTTGGATGCAAGCATACGATTTATTAGGCAGGGATACATATGACAGAGATCTGTCAACAGGTGATTATGGGGGGCACCATGTAACATCATCAAAATAAAGTCCGGCTTTAAATACAGTAAAATGACGCGTTCTCTTTCAACTCTCCAATTCATTTCTGCCCTAGCCAATTTCAATCAATAGACAGTCGCGATTGACCATTGAAATTTCATCACCGAATCAATAGATGCAAAAGCTGTCTAAGTTTGAGTTACCTACCCTTATTCAACTTCAATCAACGGACGAGAGAAAGCTGAACTCTGTAACGGACTCAAAAACGGGATAAGTGTTCACTAGTGTGATAGCTATATTCGAGAAAGCTTTGCTTTCGCAAATAAAAACCAGCAAAATAACATTTTTATACGTTAAAGTTTCAGCATTGTAAGAGAGATAAGTCTATCACAAATGATGTGAAAAACATTTCAAAAGCCATACAACCGGTAATTCCTGGCAAATTTTTATTTTACCCAATGTGAACGTATTGATTCCCCACCCAAAGGTGGGGAATCATATTGTTTTCGTTCTGTTTCTTCTTATTATTATAATTTAATGTTTTTCTTTTAAATTTTTGTCCGGTGCAGATCCGGAAACGGTATGATGGGTTTCGATGAAATTTGGTACCAACAATCCGCTATCTTTGTAGACGCAACCAAATGATCAAATTTTTTTTCTATCTTGACGACTTGGTGGTCGGTGCGTGTAAATTGCGTAATTTAATTCCAAACATCTTTCTGTCTAATACATACAAAAAGAGAAAACTCTTATAGAATCTTCTTCTTTCTTCTTCAGTTTCTAAGAATTTATGAGCGCCCGATAAAATGGGTAATCTGAATTAATGTAAAAAGTTAAGCACTAAACAAAAATGAATTAATGTTAATGAACTACATATTAATTAAATAACTAATCTCTTTCTCACCTGCAGAATTTGTTTTTAATAAATTCTCAGTTACTATGTATTAAATTGTTAAAAATATATCAAATTTATATCAGCACTGTCAAACAAGTTATACGCATCATTCAATCTCGTTCAAAATTTTAGGGTAGGTTCCTGCACCATTAAAGGTTTTACATCCATGGGTATTTAATGGGAGAGGGGCAGGATAGTGGTAAATTAAAAACAAAAATCACAAAGAATGAGTTTCAAAAAGCCGAGCGATCCGCCTATAGGAAAAATGCCAAGAAACAAGGTTATTCCTTTGGGAGACCTCTATATCCAAACATCGACTCGAGGCCAAATGCAAATTAATTTTAGCCTAACGTGCCTATATAAAAATGACGTAATAAAGACATCTAAATTGTTACTAGGAAAAAAACTTAAAAAGAAAATGTGTCATTGGTCGTTTTCCCACTATCATTACCCGTGATTGCAAAGAGCAAAATTCACAATACATGAATTTCGCCTGTGAACTAATGCATTGCAATGGTAATAGCTCCGTGTTTTACATGCTTTATAATGTTGCTTTGTATATTTTAAACTTGTATAGGAAACGCACGTGTATTGACCAGTGGCCTGACGATAGATCATGTCGTTGTTAGATATATACGACTTGTATTGAAATTAGTTTCAATGATGTCTTCAGATGAGCAGTGTGTAATTTAAATGGGTTATTTGTTGAAGAAGCAAAAACACTGCGTTTAAATGAGAAAAAAATATTGTAAAAGTAAAAAAAATACTATAAAATGTATTAAAACAAATAAAAAACGGACACAAGATTCGAACCCAGGACTTTTAGGTTATTATTTCCTACTACTACCACACAGCCAGCGTAGATGATATGGAAATCGTATGCTTACTGATATCAAGTATGTATGGTGTTTGGGGCGATAAAGGGGGAATGTGTTTTATCTTTATCCCTAAATTTCAATGCCAGCGCATCCCTCTCCATCAACCAAAATTTGCGAAACTGATATCAAGTATGTATGTTGTTGGGGCAATCAAGGGGGAATGTGTTTTTTCTTTATCCCTAAATTTCAATGCCAGCGCATCCCTCTCCATCAACCAAAATTTGCGAAACAGAAGATAAAATATAATAGTTTTGGTAGTCAAAATATCTTTGATGGAGAGGAATGCGCTCTATGTCTATTTATTGAAAAACACGGTTATTTCATCAAATTTTTCGTATTTGTATGGAAGTATACGGAAAGCAGTATTCTAAAATTTATGTTTAAACAAATAATGTAATGTTTTATCAAACTTTTGATATTCAAACCGTTCCGTTTTCGTACTCTCTTTTTCATGTTTATGGTATAAATATCATTGTAGACAGATGGTTTTGCTACACAGGTAGTTGTTATAACAGGTTTAACTGTACTTATAACAGAAAGAGTCAGACTACACATTAGAACAATGTGTTTGCTCTACAAACTAAGCTACCCAGGCAGTTTCATCCATTCCTGTTATTCTTGACTTTCCCGTGATAATGTGAGTTCGGAATACAACTGAAATTCAAAGAAGAAAAAAATGAAGGGTCTAATTGGGGGTTAAACCAGAAAACTCTTGATTTAACTGAGCTACCCAGACCACTACATACTCACCTATTACGTAGTCATATGATTTATTTAATGTTTTAACATCAACAGATACAGGTGAAAAATTTGTAAAATAATACGAAATTCCATTTCAAAGTACAAGCACAAGTAAAGTAGATTTTATAGACATGTTACTATGGACATCAAGTTCATTTGGTTACTATAACAACCTGAAATAAGAACAATTATGGATTATGTCATTATTGACACCAAGGTCATATGGTTACTAAAAGAACCTCAAATGATAAAAATGTTTGATAGGTTATTATGGGCGTGAAGATTATGTTGTCAATACAACAACATGAAATGAGAAAAATGTTTGATTTGATTTTATGAAAAACAAGGTCATGTTGTAAACTATAACAACCAGAAATTGAGGGCAATACCATACACTTTTTGTGACATGGGCAACTGGATTTCCAGTGTGCAATGTGATATCCCATAATTTTTTAACTAGATATTGAACTGCATAGGTTGATGTGTTCCCTGATAATAATGGTACTCCAGAAATTGGTCAGGTAAAGTTTTCAATAACAACATGGAGTTGATGGAGTTGAACAAATGGTAGCTAGTCTAAATAACTCTTTTGTTTGCCAAGTTTTCCTCAACCATCCACAAACTGACTGTCTTGATATAAATGAAAGAATCTTGCAAAGGATGTAACATCATTACTTCACTCTTCTGTGTAGAGTGCTCGCTTCGTTTGTGGGAGGTCGGGTTTGAAGTCCTGCTGGTCTGATCAAGACTTCAAATTAGAAGCGACTAATCTTTTGCCAAGCACTCGGCATTTATGTATGAAAGTCATGGGTTCCTTAGATGGAAACCTTAAAACCGATGCCCCGTTTCATGGCAGGATGGCACATTAAAAAACCATCTCTGCACAATGCAAAGGTCAAAATTTCTGCCACTTCACCTATAAATAGTGAAGTCTCGATATAAGTGAAATATTCTTTACTGGGAAATAAAACCTCATTAAATCAATCAGACAATCAATTCACTCCTCTATCTTATATCTACTCTAAACAATACTTACATACAACAAGTGGCTTGGCTGCTACACTCCAAAGAAACCACATCCTACGACCTACCGCTGTACTTACCTTTTAACTTAGGAAAATCTTAGTTACGAAAAGATTGTGAAACTGGGGCTTTAAATCTTATAAAACCTGAAAACTGCATAACAATACAAATACATTTTGTAATATATACATACTTATATCTTACCTATATATACCTTTCCTTTTAAAATTAATTAAACAAGGTGTTGCAGTGCTAAGAACTACTTGTGTAATGCTGAAAATCCAATTCGAGTTAATAAATATACTTCTTGCTAACATCTGTCACAAAAAGTACTTGGGGTGAAAAATTAGATCTATACTTATAGGACAGGTATGTGCTGATAATGAACATGTTTATTACAACTGTACAAATGGGTAAATATGTTTCTTGACCCTTAACCTGTGTGCGATTTTTTTAAAGATCTAATGACCATCTAAAGTTCATAAGAGCTTTAATACTTCGAGGCTTAATTGGCGTTGAAAAAATATAAAAACATTTTGTGACATGGGAATTGAATTTCAAGTTAATTTCGTTATTTGTTGTAACACTTATTAGAAATTTTTCATCCGATACTTCATCGCAGAATGTAGATATGTTTTGAAAAACTTTTTTAAAATTGCACCGCTCGTATGTACTTTTTAAGTTATTTAAAAATTACCAAGTTTTTTAACAAAATGCAAGCACAGAATAAACAAAAAGAAATTTTTGAAAATGCTACCTTTGGCAACTTTTTTTTCTGGTAAGACGTACTTAATGCCTTGTAACCAAATCAAAACACAGCATTCTATGTAAAACATTTTAGAAAAAAATTGATAGAAATATTTAAAAAGACTTGATTCTATAAATTTGAAATATTTAGTCAAAATCAAAATTAAAAGTTTAAGGTAGAAATGGGCCCGTCCTCCAAAAATTTTTATATATTATTCTGTTTATCCGACTACCACAAATCTTTCTTTTTAAAATCTTTCACTTGAGAAATTTTACTTTAATTTGAAAAAAATGACTGACGTTTCTATTATAACGACTATATAGCTTAAAATAACAAATGCAACAAACGAAACAACGCAAGCAAACAAAGGAAAAATACAGTAATGAATTTCTGAACACAATAAAATGATGTTAAAAACTTTTACAAATTTGCACGAGGATAGAATGTAAACCATAACATTGATGTAATTTTAACAAATATTTTAATAATACGTCAGATAAGTTAAAAGACCTTTCGTTATCTTAACACACAAGAAAGATATGAACATTTCGTTATCTTTACACTCAAGAAAGATATGAACCTTTCGTTATCTTTATACACAAGAAAGATATGATGAAAAAGTCTACATTTTTCAGGAAGTATAATTTTCGGATTTTTTTACAAAAGAGGAGCTACTCATAGGACAAACTAGATATGTTTTTTGAAACAGATGTATCGCCTGACACTGCATAGTACAGTCGGGTCCCGATTTCGAGGGATTCAGTTTTCAGAGGTACTCAATTTTGAGAGGTATTTTTCAGGTCCCAACAAAATTTGTTCTTAACTCTATATTAAAAAGGTCTCAATTTTTGGAGGTCCTATTTTGAAAAGTATTCATTTTTGTAAAGAAATTTGCAGGTCCCAAAAGCCAATAATCAACTGATTTGGGACTCGATGGTGAGAGGTATTGTCTCACCTATTGTTGTAAGCAGCCATTGTATCAAATCACACCTTACATTTACTCAGGCATCCAAGTGTGTTAAGGTGTTTTTAATATAGAAGTAATTAATAAATGACAAACTGAAGTTAACAATATAAAATGTATAAGTTAATTAAGTTCTGCTATAATCACTTTGTCAGCAAAACACAAAACTGATATCAGTTGTCGCATTCCCTGCATATGGTTGTAATTTTGTTCTGGGACCACGTCTACCTAGGGGGATAACTGGATCAGGACATTTCACTGGTGTTATCATTCTTATGAAGAAATGGCAACTGGAATTAGCGGTGTAAAGAGAAAGATGCACTCAACAGATGTCAGGTACAATGCCATCATGAATGTCGCATATTTTTGTACCAAATCTATGTAAATAATTTCAAATAATTCCTGTTATTTTGTACCTGTAAAAATACTTACAAATTGTTTTATTTTATTTTATTACCCAACAATTTAGAAAGAATAATATTTAATAAAGGAAAACAATAAAATGCATTAAAATCAGTCTGTTTAGTAATTCATTTATGTATCTTTACTAGGACCCCGTTTTCAGAAGTACTCGATTTTGAGAGGTATTTTTGATTTCCCTTGGACCTCTCAAAATCGAGTCCTGACTGTAGTTGACAAAGTTATGCTCCGGACAAGAAATCCTCTTTAAAAGTCAATCCAATGGGAATAATTCAACAAGAGTAATGGGACAAAATATGAGCAATATTGTCGCAAAGCACACTATGCAAAACTTTTGAAAACAAATCCAAATGAAGAACAGTTTTTCCTTCAAATCCACAGCACTCATTGCTCACATTTCTTGTAAAAATCAATCAAAGGGAAATAATTGAAACACGGAACAAGATAGAGTTGTGGTTCTTGTGCACTGCACTTCGAGTCATTGCCAGAAACATGTACGCTAAGTTTGGAGTCATTTGAACATACTACACCCAAGTTATGCTCCGGACAAGAAATGCTCTATAAAAATCAATCAAAGGAAAATAATTCAAAAACGGAAAAAGATAGAGTTGCGGTTCTTGTGCACTGCCCTTCGAGTCATTGACAGAAACATGCACACCAAATTTGGAGTCATTTGAACGAACAACACCAATGTTATGCTCCGGACAAGGAAATCCGGACGCCGCCGACGAAAGTAATCCCTATATGTCGTCTAGTCAGGCGACACAAAAAATATATAGTCCATGTTATAACGCTGTATGTACACATTTTTTCTAAATTGCATAATGAATTAGGTTTTGGCTAAATATATCGTATTTAAATGAAAACAACAAAACGATTGATTTTTAATGCAAGAATTATTCCGGTTATAGAAACTTAGTAAAATTAATACTCAATTTGTATTTGTGGTACTTAAAGCAAATCAAACGTCGCCTTTAAAAGGTTTCTACATATTTAATTATATCAGGTTATTTGTAATGTTTGTACACATATCAAATATATATTTTCTGTTGTATTTGTATCAAATTACTCACCAACTTATATGAGTTGAGAAAACAATCATTGCTTATCTGAAAGAATTTTCTGTTGACTGAGATAACCATTTACAGTACATGTTCAATCTCACTCGGAAAGGTATTTGTGTAGAATTCTTTCACTAATGGTAGTTATTCGTCGGTTTTCAGCAGCATCCTAAAACTGTACATAAACCTGAAAATAAAAATCATTACTAAATAAATGGCCATTATGTTATAACTACGTTTAAAGTAACATACAAATGAAACATTGTAAAAAAAATACAACGATAAATTGTTATCACAAGATAACAACCACCAAACCGGTTAACCTAATTTATGTTTTTATGGTTTGTGTAATTTTGTATATTAAAAACCTACATGTCTTAGGACATTGAAAAAAAAAACGCAAATAATTAGCAGATAAAAAGTGTTTTAACAAAACAAAAGGAACATATATTAACAAATTTCAATAGCATAGGTCAATTGAAAATACTTAAACCACCTTGTGGTTTAATTAAATTCTAATGCCAATTTGACTTATGTTGTCTAAATTCTAATGTATTTTAGTATATTTTACTTTTCTCTTGTCTCATGAAATTTTACCTGATGAATGTGTCGTAATCTTGGTTATTTTGGCCTTTGCTATACTTTTTAATTGAATTTAATCCCTTTTAATTACTGTTAATGGTCTATTTTTTGCGGTTGGTTGTTGATGCTCAAGGTTATTGTGTTGTTTCATTTTCGCGGTCCCCAATTTTTAATGCTTTACTGTTAAACATATCTTTAATGACACTTTAATTTTTGCGGTTTGATTGGATTTGAAGACTAACTGTTGTTAACAAATACCACCACCTTTAAAAGCAAAAAAAATTGAAGTCTAGCTATGGACAAGCAACTCTAAAACTTGAACGTATTTAAATAGAAAAAGTAAATAATTGACTGATTGATTTAATTAGGTTAAACGTCCGAGTGAAAAATATTTCACTTATATCGAAACGTCACCAGCTATAAGGTAATGTGCAGGGAGGGATCTTTAACATGCTACCCCTGCCGCGACCCCGTACATCGAATTTTTTAAAGTTTTATCTGAAGGACCCCAAGACTTTTATTTCTAAATTGCTTGGCGAAATAACAAATACTGCCAATTTTCAACTCTTGGTTACACCCGGCCGGGGTTCGAATCTTTGGCCTATAACATACGAAACGAGCACTCTATCAAATGAGCTACTACAGTGGTCATCAAGGAAGTTAGGCCAGATGCTCTCGAAAGGAAAGCACCTCCATTCTAGCTGGCTACACCTGTCACGTGCAAAATCAAATTTGAAACTATGAAAAATTTTGAGATGATGGTCGTAAAACTTTTTAAGAGACCTTTATTAACCTAGGCTTGCAATATCCTTGAGTCAACATTTTAATTGTAAGCAGCTTGTTTCATTGTAGAAAGTTCCTGTAGTTGGAACAATGTCCACCATACCGTTTTAACTGCATAACATACACATCATACACAGAAGCAGAACTATTACTGCAAAGAAACGGAAAAGTTGACAATAGAAAAATTGAAATCATCATATTTGTCGTATAGCTTTAGATGTAACCTTTCGTGGGTGTCACAATTGAAGTATAAGTCCGAATATGAAGCAGAACATATAGTATAAGTCATATCTTTTATTTCAAGGTCACTAGGATGGATGGCATTCGCATATTCTCCAAATTTGGGATTATCAAGAGACAGAAAGTCATCCTTATATCTGAATGTGGAGTTGAATTATTTAACGATAGATTTGACAAGTTTCTGCTAAAAATCTGATTCATATGAATAAAGAAACAAATCAGCAAGCAAAGGTGCACAAATTGTGTCCTAGCTATACCTATTGTTTGTTGGAAAATTATATTGCCAAACACAACAAATATGTTGTGTATCAAAACACTAACATTTTGTTGATAATATCTAAGAGGGCCTCAGTAGTCTAAAGGTCGTATGATTACGTATCACAACACTTCTCAATGAATCTCAATTGAACAGATCCTACTGTTAAAAAGTTTATTAGTTCGCTTGCCGTTTTTGACGGCTTTAATGGGGCACTTAATTTAAGTGATTTCTTTCCGCCAGAATTTTTTTCAGAAAGATTTTATCCCCATGTGTTTTCTTCCTTTTGAACGAATGCACTTATAACTTTATAAACACTTTATTGTCAATATAATTACAGAAAAGCTGCATTTGATTAATTTCTATGTGTTCATTTCAAATTACAGGAAACTTTTGCGACGTCCGTATTAAAACATATATAATTATGTTTGAACACTGATTTAAAAATAAGTAGAAGACTTTTATTCTCAGCTTTATGTTTCAGTCTTCAGATATCAGTGAAATTTAGCAGGATCGCTTCGAGATGAAAATCATTTTCATCACTATTAAAACCGTGTTTCAATTTTAAAAGTTTAGTTTATTTTTGATGTTATTATCTTCCTTTATCATGAAAAAAATGATATACATGGTGCCGCCAAAAGCTAAATAAATATTTTTTATGTAACCATGCTTCAGTGTAAATAAGCAAGCCCGATATTCAAATCTAAGAATATAACACTTTGAAGTCTTCCATTCAAATGATTTAAATTCTTTTAAGATGTTTATGAAAAACAAAATAAGTAACATCTTCTTTCTAAGTATTAAGGAGCAATGTTGTTATATCCCTCGAACCATAATACAGATTTAATAATTTCTGCCTCAATAAAGTTTACAGTAAATTAGTTCCTATTATACGAGACATGTGTTTTTTAACAATGCTAAATGTAAATGTCATTCATCTTACTTTTTTTTCATTTTTAGGCAAAAGTTACAACCCATTACGAAGATTCTATACGGACTTCAAAAAATCTTTTAATGACCCTTTGCAAATGAAAAAGTATGAAAAGTTTAGATTAAAATTTACCTTCTCCACTAAACAATTACAATCATATGTTGTTTAGAGTATAATTTACTTAAATAATAACTTTAATACTGGAAAAGACAATCAAAAATGGTTTCTTATTCTGAGAAATTATAAACCAATAATTATAATTTTTGTAATCGACAGACCGAAAAAATTATGTAATGTGGTTGAACGTCCCATCTGCAATTTTTCAGCTCTTCCTGACGAAAACAAGGTTATTGATCTATATGGATCAAATTATGAACAATGTCCGGTATGTTTAATTGTGCATTATGGTCGCTGTATAGACCACATTCACGATAACGTTATGGTAAGGTGCTAGCTCACCAAGTCAATATGCCACTGAGAAGCATACCACTTCACCCTTTTCCCTTCTGTTTTCTTGACTTTTAAGCTACATCATCATCATCGACTTACGTTATACATAGCAAATGTCATAAGAATTAAAAAGTTATGAAGCGGACACTATATAAAAATGTTCACTATAGGGCTTGTGTTTTGAAGTATATTTAATTTTTTCAAAACGAAAACCTTGCAAAAAGGTTCAACTTTGCATATTAGATACAGGTCAAAAAACCGTTTGGCAGAAACAATATTAAGTAAATAGTAATAAAAGAAATAATGAAGTTGTCTTTCTTGATATACTGTATTTAATACTTAAATCAGACACAGACTAGATTTGTAATGCTTGCAAGTTAAATATTCAAAGCCATCCTTTCAGCACCCGAAAACTTTCTTTACCTCCTTTTGACGGTCAGAAGTAGATAACACATCACAGAAACCATGAATTATTTAACACTAATTCAATGAATGTGATCATCTTATTTACTTCGGTGAAAATTAGGTTCTCAAATAAACTAAAAGTAACATAAACATATTAAAATTGATTGCTAAACAACTGTATCCCAGGGATAATGTTTTTGAGAGGTCAATTAATCAATTAAGCGTAATTGTCAGTTGATAATGGACTTTAGTACATAAAATAAACCTGATATTGGTATTGATTAATGTCTTTTACAGAAACCTGAAGACAAAACTTGATCACACAAAAAACAATAATAATAGGAAAACATTGAAAAAACATAATGAGAGAAAAAGCATTAAACCTTCCAACTTGTATGTATGCACTAGGTGATAGACTTAGTAACAATGAAGAGCGGGAACTGACAAGTTTACTAGACGACAGCCTTCATAAAATAAAAAATGAGAAATGAAAAATTGTTTAAATTGTTTCGACTGGTGTACTAAGTGAAGGATTTAATATAGATGGAGAAACCAAATTGAAAAATAAAATATTTCAAATAGATTAGTAGGTGCAAGACCGGTTTCGTTACAATCAAGAACTGAAAGTAAAAGCAATGATATAATCATCCATCTACAAAGTATTCTAGGTGGAAAACTAAACAATAAAAGCAATAAAAGGAAACGAGAAATAATGAAGGAAAAACAATTAATATTTAAAGAAACAATAGTTGGTGGGAAACATAAAACATGTATAAAATAGAGCTGTTATTCAATATTTAACGAAAAATATACTCTCGATATGACTGAATCAATAATTATATATATCGTTTTACAAATATATAACGTTTTTCTTGGTATATTTTGCAATTGATATATATATATATATATATATATATATATATATATATATATATATTACAAATGAGAATACTGTACACTGAACTTCATAAATCATTTTTGTCCTCCACTGAGAACAGTTTATCTAATATACTCTACATAATAAATGTACAATTTAAAGAACACAGATCACATGATGAACGATACATATCTTGACTTCCATTTTCAAGTGCAAAACATTTAAATGAATAAATATTTTTGTAACTCTTATCCGGAAGTTATAGATATAACAACTGTTCGTACTGAAAATTTACAAATTGAAGAATTATAATCATTTTATTTTATCTTCCGCAAATACACATTCACAATTAAAAACAAATTTCAAAAAATAGTATAGTCTTGTTCTGTAGAAATCACACTCTCACAAAATTTGGTTCCTGAGATAAAGAAGTGGTCTAAAGCGTAAACTTCAGCACACAAATTACATCACCTCTCAATTCCAAGGTTCAAATTCCATTGTGGAAGATCTTAGTTTTAAAAAAAAGTTTGTAAGGTTGCTTGCCGAAGATTTGTGATACTATACTTATTGTCATTATTAAAAAAGTGGCATCTTTGGTACAAGTGAAAGAAACTCGATTGAAATGTAAAACATTACTCCACTCTTCTTTAATAACAATTGTGCTTTGCATCCATTTCTATAACAGATAGCCACAATTTGATCACGTTATTATAATAATAATAAATCTTCTCTAGTTTTTCCCATGCTAAAAACGACAAAAAAGATGTACAATCTTTTAACATTCCTAGCTAATGACAATAAAAGAATAATAAATTAAGCATTAATAACTGAAATTGAATAACAAATATACATATACATGAATAGACTTTATTGGTATTTTCTGGTAATTGCAGTTAATTGATTTTTAGGTAAGTTAAATGGCTAAACATCTTTTTTATATATATCAAATTGAAAATTGTCCTTAAAAAACTAAAGAGGCCTTAATCGGCAATTAAATATGTATTGTTAAGGAATAAATCTTGGATGTAAAAAGAAGTCGATTTGTTCGTAATTAATTTAGATTGGGGATAAAGACAATACAAATCCGAACTCAATGAATCAGAAATCAGTGTCATCTATTCATAATATTTAACAATTACCTTTTAAAAAGACGTAATAAGTTTATTTTTGCTAAATTTATTCTACTTCATCTAACCAAAGTATAAAATTGTGAAGTTGTTTCAGAGAATGTTTATTAAATATTTCTTAACAAATCTACACAGTTGTGCATGCTCCCCACGCAAAATTCTTAAAAATTACTTGAGGTAAAATTAAAAGAGGAAGAAAAAGATCAACCTTGATCAACACTTTTTAAAACAGGCAGTAAATGAGGCCTCAGAAATATGTTAAGGTACATTCAGAAGTTCACATGCTCTCCAAAAATGTATTCCAAGTAGCATTTGGATTTGATCATTTAACTCGGATTAGTAGCTGCGGTATTATTACAAACTGACAATTGAATATAAAGTCGTTTTCACCATGTCCCATTTGTTCAGTGCTTGTTCGTATTTTAATTCATTAGTCGAAATTGATCACTGTACATTATCTAACATATTCTAGAAGTTTCTGTTGGAAAGATCATATATAGATAATATTTAATAAAAGAACAATGACTTCAAAATTGTTGACCTAATAACTATTCTTGGATTTAATTTATATTTTGAATTTTTGCTAATTAAATTATACAAAAACATACCATTATCTGTCCAAATCACAATCCCAAAAATACAAGGTAAAACCCTTTGAAAACTGGCAAATTCAGTTCAACATGTGAACTTCAATTAAAGAAGTGAGACTGGGTACTCCGGAGGGGTAAGGACCTCCTGTCTAGCTAGCTACAACCGTTACATGCAAAAACAAATTTGACAATGAAAGGAACTATGAAGTCAAAGAGAAGTCAAATATATTAAGTATAACTTTGGATACAGTGACTTCATATCTATAAATAAATCCAGTAACAGCAAATCGCAGAATGTTAAGTTGTCAACAACGATGACTATAATGAAGGTAGTGTAACATTTATCCTAAAACTGAAACTGGTGGAAGTGCAAATGTTTCTCTGAATAAGTCAGTTTTTACAGTTTTTTTTTTTGTGTGTGTGTGTGTGTGTGTGTGTGTGTGTGACTATCTAGGCTGGGAATCAAGGCCACTAGGAAAAATTAAGAAAACTAAATAAAACTAATCAAGCTCTGAACAAGTTAAAGGGATCTTTGGCAATAAAACAAAATTAATTAAGCCAACATTAACAAAATCTTAATAAACAAGTTATAAACAAGTGTCAATTGTATAGAAAATAGAAAAAAATCAAAGTATAATTTGGAATGTGTTAGAAGGCAGATTTAACCCTCTTATGACCACACAGACATACGAATTTCCTATAAACAGTCGGTATCTCTATTAAAATTATTATTATTATTATTATTATTGTTATTATTATTACACACTTTAGAATTATTAGCTTTTGTTTGGTAACTATTTTGTGGTTTTGCAATAAAATAAAAAAACGATTTGTAGAAAAATTTAAGTTCCAGTTTTGTGAAATTAATCACACTGGAACATTGGTAATTTAAAATTTTCAGGAAATTTTCATTAACTAAAAATTCTTGGTTTTCGTGAAAAACCCAAATTTTAAATTGTGATTTTACAGTATGCCTTTTAAAAATAAATGTGGTTTTTTTGTTGCAGTAAGCTCATACGTTGCATACTTACAAAGTCATCAAAAATAATTACATTTATTTGAAAATCAATACTGCTTCCATATCATGTAAATTATTATTATGACGGCAAATGTAATTAATCCAAGCAAATATCAAGGCACTATAATGAAATTGCCATTATACTATTATTGGTACCGTGAGCACTTTTTTAATTTCAATTTGGTTAAAAAAGGGCTTATGTCATGTTTTACTCATTATTTAATTTGACTTTTAAGTTTTTCCCTGAGATCTTTAACGGAGTCTATCCCTCGTATTAAATCTGCGGCTTTTTCACCAATCATTATAGCAGGAGCATTAGTGTTTCCAGATGGTACATTTCTCATAACTGAAGCATCAGCTACTCTCAAACCAGATACATCTCTGACCCTAGAAATAACAAAAAGTTATGAAAAGGTGTATATCCAATTCTTGGATGTGTAAAGTAGTTATTTCTCGTGTAGCCCTATTAGTGTTTTTGTTGTAAAGAGGTCTGAAGTAGAAAAGTAAGTATATAAAAAAGTGGAAAAGCATGAAGCTCAAAACTCATCTCAAACTTAAAACATTTTTTATCTAAAGGGCAATCCCCAAAGGTTAATTATTATTAAAAGCCCTTTCTCTACAGAATTGTTAAAAACACAGAACAACAAGAATTGTTTCGGTATGAAAACTCAACACTACTAACAAACAGATTACCTTTAATTGAGATCAACAACTACAGTGGGATTTCCATCTGGACCGATTCTAAAAGTAGTTGTAGGATGGTTAACTGTCAAAGCAAATTGATGTACCAAACACACCCAAAATTTCATATAAATGTATATTGCTAACCTGAGATTGGGATCAACAACTGCAGTGGGATCTCCATCTGGACCCATCCTTCAAGTAGTTGTAGGATGCTACACTGTAAAAGCAAATTGACCAACCAAACACACCCAAAATCTCATATAAATGTATTATTGCTAACCTGAGATTGGGATCAACAACTGCAGTGGGATCTCCATCTGGACCCATCCTACAAGTAGTTGTAGGATGGTACACTGTTGTGGCAAACTGACGAACCAAACACTCCCAAAATTCATCACTTCTAAATTTATGTTCTTTACAAAATTCTTTATATACTGTTTTTTCCATGGAAACATCAAGTTTCTTAAAAACTGGTGTCTGGATCAGTTTTTCATAAATTCTAATACCTATAAAAAGAAAAGACAAAAATTTGAATACCACATCTAGTCGATCAAAACAAATTAAAATGCAAATAATTGGGACTAGCAAGCAATGTTAGAATAGAGTGGACTACTAGTGTTTTACATCTCAAGCAAGATTCTTTTACTCTTTTGAGGAAACTGCAATACATAAAACAATACAGACTTTTAATAAACAAAACTAGCAACCAAAAGTACACACAGGAAGGAGATGACAGGAGTGGAGTAAAAAGTAATGTGCCTTTATTCTTCAACCGATATTCTTTCAATTATAACAGGAAATCAGTTCTGATATGGTGGCTTGAACTGATATGCAAAGAAAAAACTGTTTATCTTAGGCAACTGATTTAAATATATAACAAAAACACCTGTTAAATTTGGATATGCCATATGTGCACATTTCACTAAGAACATTCCTCATCAGTTATGGTATGGACAAGGACTGGTATGTTTGTTTTATTTACACTAAGAGCCAAAAAGTAAATCCAAACAGTTAAAAATTAATTAATCCAAAGTTCCAAAAGTATACGAATCCAAATCCAGCTAAGGAATGTTTGCATGAGGGTAAAAAAACCTTAGTTTCCAAATTAAGACGGAATAACTAACAATTTTCTCACTTTAGGATCGTTCTGAGTTGGAATAAACCCTGGGTTACTATGATCTTTAAACCTGTGATTAGAACATCTACCTCTGAATCTCCACAGAAACAAAGTGAAGGCAAATAAAATTACTTTTTTTACCAAAGATAATTTCACTTATATTGTAGGTGTTAGTTCTGAAATGGTGCATAAAACCAACAGAAAATACAACTGATTTTGAGCAAGAATCTCTTGCTTGTTTATCTGCCTGAAGATAGGAATTCAACCTGATAAGTGAAAGCAATATGGTCTTTAAGCAAGCACTTTCCACTGGGTCATTGAGCCCTCCCCACTCCCTAACTAGGTTGGTTGGCAAACGTAGGTTTACATAGCATCAGCAATTTTCAGCTATTTTCAACATGACGTTTTTTCTTTTTAATCTGGAAGTTATATCTAAACACAAGTTCATTTGGTATCTGAGATTTTGCAGCTAACTGTGATATGCTTTGCTCTAGTGTGCACATATGGCAAACTTTAGAGTGCTAGCATTTCACAAATAAACATCGAGATTCACCTTTTTCATTTTTTTTTTTTTTTGGTTCAGTTCAAAAGTCCAAAATCAATGAAAAAATCCTTTCTCAGTTACTGCTGACAAGGTCAACCTCAAAGTGGTAAGGCACTTTGTGCTTTGAAGGCTAAAGCTTAAATCACTCCATCAATTCCCACCTCCCCATCCCCAAAAATTAGTGATATCAACAAAATTTTACCTTTTATAAAAGAACGGACATCATCCGGATGTTCTAGATAATGAGGATCAATAAGAGGAGGGTCAAATGGATCCTTAGTCTGAAGTGTAATGGTTCCTTTACTTTTTGGATGCAAAAGTGTTGGTAAAATTGAAAATGCATTTATAGTATTACTTTGAAACTTCTCTATAATTATATCCTGAACCTGAAGTAAATAAGTATAAGGATTTTTTGAATTTCATTTTTTTTTTTTTTTTTTTTTTTTTTTTTTTTTTTGGATTTTTTTGTTTGTTAATTGTTAAAAAACAAAAATAAAACATAGGGAAGAAAATATTGGATTATATTGAACAATTATCAAAACGCCATGTACTATAGAATAAGAAGATTAACATCTAAAGGGCTCAAACCCCTGACCTCCCACTCTCGAAGTTGAGGCTTTACCTCTGAGTCACTGTCAAAAATTAATATTTATAACTTCATCAAATTTGAAGCACTTAAGCTGAAAGCTGTCAGGGACTACATTTGTTCACAGTGCATGTCATGCCTATGAAAAACATTTGAAATGAATTTAAAAACTATGATTAAAATTTTTGAAAAAATAAAATTTTTAATGTAAGAAATAGTCTTAGGTTTATTTATTATCATACTGAAATACTCATATTGAGAAATAATCTAAACGAATGACTGCACCTTTTGTATACATGAAAGTGTTAACATCTTCCATTCAATGGACTTCTTAAAAATCATGTTTTAATATATGTGTTATTTTATACAGTAACACCTTTAAATAAGGACCACCCATTGAACCTAAAAAATAAGGATTTTATAGATAGGTTAATTTGATTGAACTTCCTTCGATCACAAAAATCAAAAGCAGACATATGATTGGCTATTTATTCGGTTTAATTGACCAATCAGATTGCTTCCTGCTTAATTAACTGACCTATTGGGTGATAAATTTATATGGAAAAACAAAAGAAAATAACAGCCTTGGTGGTTATTGCTATTGTTAGCTATTTATGAAGATTTTTTATTTTCTATTAACAAAATTCTTCTAATTTTTTTTATAATTTTACAAAGAAATACTCTCGAATTTGATTCCATTAAATAATAATAATAATAATAATAATAATTTGGTCAAACTAAAGTATTTGAACAAAGCAGAAAACTTATGTAATTTCCGGGATATACAAGTTTTTATTGTTAAACCACATAAAGCTCAAATCATTTTTGATTGGTTCTGTATAATGCACTTGGTGAATATCAATTATGTTGATATCTCGATTACTTTTTGGGAATTTAACATATAATTATTATGATTGAAAAAGGAATTCTTTTATGGCTATTTATTCTTTTATCACCATGTTAAAAAATCAAATAGCAAAGACCTGGGGCCATACTATTTCAAAGTCAACACATTTGTAAAACCCAGCAAAATTATATTCTGACGTTAGAAAGTTTCAGCGTTTAAAGAGAGATAACTCTATCAAAATTTGTCTCTCTGTTCAATGTCCTGTCTGCTCGTCCATCTGACTGTCTATCACTGTCTCTCCGTCTGCCTGTGTAATATCCTGTCTGCTACATACATTCACATTGATCAATTTTTTCTTCAAGAGGCATTTGGGCCTTTAAGCTCACATGAAGATATGTCCTATTTGTTTGTAAAGTACAATAGACAATAACTGTAATTACAGAAACTTTCCGAGTTTTCCAAAGTATGGAACTGCAACAATACTTAATCAAAAATCTTTAGTTACAGTTCATTTATAAATAGCTAAAATGCATGTAGCAACTAAAGTACAATGGACAATTTTCAGATGATGAATCATTTTAGTATACTTATGCAGCTGTGATCTTGACCTTTAAACTCAACACCAAAAAAAGTATATGAAAACTATATATATATTATCTAAACCTATATAATATTCAAATATACATGCATATACAAAAAAAATTATAGTTTGCAAAATAATTCACAATTTCAATATTCTTATGCAGCTATGAACTTGATCTATGATCCCATGACCTTGAATCATATAACTCAATGCTACACCATTCTAATATATAAGTCTATGCAAAAAGTTTATAGTTTTCCAGATAACTAAGAATTTCAATGTTATTATATAATTATGATCTTTACCTTTGGCAAGCAAACTATCAAATTTTTTTCAGACTAGGATATTCTGGAGATGGATTTAAATATAGAGAGTGAAAGACACAGTGACCTTTTATCATATATTTTAAATCACTAGACCACAAAAGCCCTCTATCTGATGGAAAAAATGACTTACATCTGATTTAAAATTAATGATTGAAAATAGTTGTCTCATCTTTTCATTATCTTGTCCACCACCAAATAAATTAAACAAATGGAATTGTATGTCTGCATATTTTGTTTCTGGATCTGTGTCAAAAAATGCTGTTCCTTCTATAACACTTGTAGTAAGATACCCTGAAATAAAAAAAAATACAATCATATACTTGAACAATTTGTTTAAAAAAAAAACAATTAGAAAATAATAATTGCGCTAAAATAAAATGGTTCAAAAATTACAAGGAAACATGGTCAAAATGTGTGATACGATAACGTAGCAAAAATCAGTAACATTAGTGAAAGTGAAACTGACAATGTTTTTAAAAAACGAATTTGAGTTTAATATAACAAGACTTGTATAAAACAAAAACTAATGATGTGAGTGATTCAGGTGTGTAAACAGCATCTCAGGTGACAAGATTTGTCACACCTTGTGTGTGCCAGTTGAATACTAAGGTGATTGTCTAAATGGTATTTGACATACAAGATTTTTTTTAATTAGGTTCAACGAGGCTATTCGTAAAACGGTACACCTAAGAGGTTGAGACTGGGATTCACAGTCCTGGTTTTACAGTCTTATATTTTACAGGGCCAAATCGTTTATAAATTACTAAAATATGTATACCCCAATATTTAGCAGTCTTAATTTATAGTATTTTTTTTCATAAAAGCTGAAAAACATGTACAAAAACATGTACAAAAACATGTATTTTAAAAAATGGAGTATTAAACAAGAGGCCAAAAAGGGCCTGTGATGCTCAACTGGCTGCATATGTAAGACAATGTTTGTTTTTGATTGTAATGCTGTTTAACGTTCAACTCAAGAATATTTCACTTATACGGAGACTGTCAGTTTTGGAAATGGTGGAGGACACTGGAGTTTCAGAGAAAACCACGACCAAGCAACAAGTTAACTGACAAACTTTCAAAGATGAATTGCTAGCGCCACTGGGATTTATGCACAATGTCAGGGGTGAGAGGCGCTGTGATCCGTAACATCGAATGCTTAAGACCAGTCGGCCACTGTGGCCCCTGTAAGACAATGTAATGTGGTTACCATAATTGGTTCATCAGCTAAAGATGGGAAATAAATTGAGCTTATGACCATTTTCGCTTCAGTGAAGCCTACTTTGCAACACACATGCAGGCATGCTTCGCTATGCCATGAACTCAGCTGGGTTTAGCCAGTTGAGCTTAGAATGGATCTACAATGGCTATTTTTGTTTTTGTTCTTTTCTTAATATCTAGTAACGATGGGTATCTTGGACTGGTTCAAACTTTTTTCAGGCCGATGAAGGAACCTTCCACATGAAATTTGGTTCCAATTCGCCCAGTGGTTTTAGAGGAAAAGTCTTTTACTAAATATTACACCTAATTTGCATATTTCTTGAAAATTGGGTCAATAAAAATTTTCTCATAAATAAAACATTATATATTTTGAATCCCACACAGTATACTTTCTTTATTTAAATTTGGGCTCAATTGGTGGAAAAAAGGTTCCACAATGGCCTTTTTTTCTATTTTAGTTTCGACGGCCATCTTGGATGTCAGGCAGGGTTGCCTGGTACAACCTTTAGTCAGGCCGACGTAGGGACCTTCCACACAAAATTTCATTCGAATTGGCCCAATGGTTTCAGAGAAGAAGATTTTAAAAAGATTTCGCTAAATATTACACCTAATATGCATAATTCTTGAAAATCAGGTCAACAAAAAATTTCCCACAAAAACCAGTTAAACATGTTGATTCCCTCACTTTGTATACTTCAAATTTGAGCTTAATTGGATTGAAAAATGGATCCACAATGGCCTATTTTAGTGTTTTTTCTATTTATAGTAACAGCGGCCATCTTGGGCTGGCTTGTCTGGTACAAACTTTAGTCAGGCTAACAAAGGGACCTTCCACACCAAATTGGTTTCAGTGGTTTCAGAGGAAAAGATTTTCAACGAATTGATAACACTACACCTCATTTGCATAATTCGTAAAAATCGGGTCAACAAAAAACTTTCTCAGAAAAACCGTTATATATGTTGAATGCCCCGCTATCTACTCTCTACATTTCAAATTTGAACGAAAAACGGTTAAAAAATGACTCAACAAATGCTATTTATGTGTTTTTGCTATTTATAGTAACAGCGGCCATCTTGGATGTCAGGCGGGGTCGCCTGATACAATCTTTAGTCTACCCCACCTAGGGACCTTCCACACCAAATATGGTTCTAGTTGGCCCAGTGGTTTCAGATTGAAGATTTTCAACGAATTGATTAAATATAACACCTCATTTGCATAATTCGTAAAAAAAATCGGGTCTATGAAAAATTTCTCAGAAAAACCGTTATATATGTTGAAGGCCCGCTATCTACTCTCTACATTTCAAATTTGAACAAAACGGTTAAAAAAATGACTCCAACAATGGCTATTTATGTGTTTTTGCTATTTATAGTAACAGCGGCCATCCTGGATGTCGGGCGGGGTCGCCTGGTAAAATCTTAAGCTACCCCACCTAGGGACCTTCCACACCAAATATGTTTTAGTTGGCCTAGTGGTTTCAGAGAAAAGATTTTCAACGAATTGATAAAACACTACACCTCATTTGCATAATTCGTAAAAATCGGGTCAACAAAAAACTTTCTCAGAAAAACCCGTTATATATGTTCAATGCCCCGCTATCTACTCTCTACATTTCAAATTTGAACAAAAACGGTTAAAAAATGACTCAACAATGGCTATTTATGTGTTTTTGCTATTTATAGTCAGCGGCCATCTTGGATGTCGGCGGGGTCGCCTGGTACAAATTTCTCTACCCACCTAGGGACCTTCCACACCAAATTTGGTTCCAATTGGCCCAGTGGTTTCAGAGGAAAGATTTTCAAAATTGATTAAATACTACCCTCATTTGCATAATTCGTAAAAATCGGGTCAACAAAAATTTCTCAGAAAAACCCGTTATATATGTTGAATGCCCCGCTATTACTCTCTACATTTCAAATTTGAACAAAAACGTTAAAAAAGACTCAACAATGGCTATTTATGTGCTTTTGCTATTTAGTAACAGCGGCCATCTTGGATGTCGGGCGGGGTCGCCTGGTACAAACTTAAGTCTACCCCACCTAGGGACCTTCCACACCAAATGGTTCTAGTTGGCCCAGTGGTTTCAGAGAAGATTTTCAAAGAATGATTAATATTACACCTCATTTGCATAATTCGTAAAAATCTGGTCAACGAAAAATTTTCAGAAAAACCCTTACATATGTTGAATGCCCCGCTATCTACTCTTTACATTTCAAATTTGAACAAAAACGGTTAAAAAATGACTCAACAATGGCTATTTATGTGTTTTTGCTATTTATAGTAACAGCGGCCATCTTGGATGTCGGGCGGGTTTGCCTTGTAATTTGGTCCCAATTGGCCCAGTGGTTTCAGAGATGAAGATTAAAGTTTACGCACGCACGCACGCACGCAAAACCATGCCATAAGCTCAGCTTAACAATAACAAAAGTTATTTATTTGTCAATATTCATAAGATAAATTAAGGATTAATTTGAAGTCTCTTTCAATAATTTTTAAAATATTGTCCACAGTTTTCTTTTCAGTGTAAAAACAGCAAACAAACATTAACAACCGATGGATTGAAATATTGTTTACAGCATGTCAAGTACATGCTTGATACAGATGGATGTAAACACAGCACAAGATACGAATATATCAGGGACCATGAGTATAATATGCAAACTGGAGAATGGGAAGGACATAAAAGAATTTATACATACACGTATCGTCGGAAAGGTTAGTCAAAAATTTCAAAGTAAACACCATGGCAGAGAGTGCAGAAAATTGTTTTATGCAGCACATTTTTGCCACTTATGATGGTTTATTATTTTCTTTATTTAAGATTTTATTAATTATTTCATTTCACTAATTTAATTAGACTATTTAAAGATGCCAATTGCTAATAAAAGACAAAGTCGCAATATAGAAATCTTTAGGTTATTGAAATCCCAAATCAAATAGATTTGACTGTCAATTTTTTTTAATGAATTCTCCAACATCAGAACTTCTACACTGATAAGATTCAAACCTAGAGTATTCACGAGAGGAACTGTAATCTGTTAAATGGCGTACTCAGCAACTGTTAGTTTCATAAAGATTAGAAAATCCAAAGAAATAAAATTGAAACAATTATATCATAATAAATATGAATATATCAGATGGAGAATGTTTTTGGTTATTAGAAGCTTATTCAGCACGGTCCTTAGGTCTGGTGATAAATTGTTCCTCTTACGAAAGGTCTTTGGGGGAAATTATACTTTGATGTTTTTATTCTATCATAGAAATTTCTGGTACGTCTGTCTCTAGCCATCGGGTAGGTGTTAGCTAGAGAGGCAATTTATCTGCTTATTGATAGATATTATTTCAATCTTGGATTTTTTTACACCCCAGATTTTATGTAATGTTTGATACATTCAGAAATTATCTTGTGTACAAGTTAGAGCTGATAAGGTAGATCATATGTTTTAAGTGTTCATTGGGGTTTCTAATTATTTTTGTCATCTCTGAACAGTTTTAAAACACGACCATAAAAATATTTATTATCCACTGTTCAGTTGAATTCATGAAATCTCATTTTTAACCTTTGACCTTCATTATCCATGACGTCATATTAGGTATCTACCGATTTCTTTTGTAACAAGATTGGCAATCGACCTAAATTGATTTTTATAGACAATTCGACATTGTAAGTTTTGTTAAGTCTCATGTCAGAAGTTCTTTTGATAGACAGTGATGTTGTCGTTGGTATTTCCATAAATAATTGAAAATAAGCGATTTAAGAAATAAGATTTTCTCTTCCGTTTTTTCCCACACGACCTGGGAAGTGACATCATCCACTGGCACTAAATGCAAAACTTGAAGGACTACTCATTTAACTGGTCTCCGTACACGATATCTAAAGAGTTCGCTTCACAATTTTAAACTTTTGGTGCAAGCTTCGCTGCTCTCTATTATTTGAGCTTATATAAAGCATGACTATACAAGTAGATTTGAAATTTGAATTTCAATATAACCTATTTAACAAAATTGTCTAGAAAGGTTTTTATACAATGATAATAAATTTTGAGTGTTTAAAATCCAGGCATTCTGTTAAGTATAAGTAGCTTTTTAAAGAAGGAGGTATCTGCAAACTTGAATGAAGGTAAACAAAAATAATTAAATACCTGCACGAGGTAGAACTTCCAGAACCAATGCTACTTTAAAGAAATTTCAAGCTTCCAGTATTTTCCTTTCATGCATGATAAGAAGGTTTTTATTAAAAATTATTTTAAGGTTACTGTGACCTTGAAGGAAAGTTAACCCCAAATTAAATTGTAAAGGTATGATTGACCTGAAAACAAACTGATGGATTGGTATTCCAAACAAAATAATAGTACATTTTATATGGTTAAAGAAGCCATTTTTCTGCATGCTATGAACTATAATTATGCCAAATTTCATGCTTTTAACAAAACTTAAACAATTTTACCAATTTCAACTGCTGCAATATATATCCACAAGTAGGATTAGGTATGGCTGAGTGTATTGTAAATGTGAGTATAAAAGCATGGCAAACCTGAACCAAACATAAAAAATTTTGCAATGCTCAACAGACTCTCCATTTTTTCTGCAGTAAGTGAGACTGAGCTGTTTATGAAATGGCCAAGCTGTATTAGCAGGTGATCTTGAAGATTTTTACCCACAGGTAAATCAGCTACAACTTGAATCTAAAAATAAAAAACTGGATTGAATTAAAACTGATTTATTTATACTATCAAAAAATTATATATATTTTTATTCCTTTGCTTATCATTAACAAAGTCCTGGTTGCAGACTGATTTTAAACTAAAAAGATCTTTTTATCGCAAGAGGTTTATTTGTGCGTAATTTCATGAGGACCCTTGATTCCAAATTCATATATCTTTCGAATATTTCCTGAATTACGAAAATTTAAAAAAAACATGCCAGCAATGGACTATGACAGTCCTTAATAAATGCAATAGCCTTCATCTGACAACCAATAACTAAATACATATAAAATTTTATAATTGCCAGGAAATTTAAAAAACATGTCATACTTGTTGTACTAGTATTTGATTTTTATCAAAATCACGTACTTACAATTAATACATAGTTATTACGTAGTACATAACTATACAGACATTTCTTCTGAAATACAAGCCATGACTTTTAAATAAAACACAAACATACCAGTCAATGTCCAAATCACAATCCCCCCCAAAAAAACAAACTAAAAACCTTGAAAAGTGGTCAATTCAGTTATGCAAGTAAACTTCTATCAAGGAAGTGATGCTTGGTGCTCCGGAAGGGTAAGCACCTCCTGAACAGCTAGCTTCACCCCTCACATGTAAAGTCAATTTTTAGAATGAAAGGAGCAAGGAACTATAGTTAGTCAAATATATCCTGCATAAAGTGGATACAGTGACTCCATACTTATCAACAATGTTGTGATGACGGCCATAAAATTTTTAAGGGCCTTGATTACCCTAGGCTTGCAATAATTGAGTCAACAATTTAATTGTAAGCAGTTTGCTTCATTGTCTTATAAATGAGGTATAAGTCAAAATATGAAAACTTCTTATGAATTTAATCATTCTCAGTGAAACTCTTCAAAGGGTTTGAGGAGCCATTTCGCAAGTAAAGGTTAGTTATTCTGAGTTTCAAGTTAACATCCACTTTGTATACTGATACATTTGATTTTAGTTGATCAGCAACAATAGTTGCATAGAAATCTTTACATTTGGATGTTATTATCTGAAAAGATTATTAAAGAGCACAGTGCAACTTGGGAAAGGGAGATAATTACCTTTCGATTGCGAATTTTTATATTCACATGGATTGTGATCGCAAATTTACATATTCGCAAAATGACGCTTTGGGTACTGACTGTTCTTTCCCCAAACACTCGGCATTTGAAATTAAAATCACAGGGTCCTTTAGAGGAGACCTTAAAACCGATGCCCTGTGTCATAGGAGGTGTGACATATTATAGAACCCTCCCTGCAAATTGCCTTGAGTGCATTGCAAAGGTCACAATTTCTGCCACTTCACCTACAGCTGTTGGCGTCTTGATTTGAGTGAAATGTTCTTGACTGGGACGTAAAACCCCATTAAAACAAACAAACAAACAATATTCTATCTATCTATCATTTATGCTGCCTAATACCTGCAGCCTAAATACCTGCCCAAAGTCAAGTATTTCCTATCTAATATTTATGCTGTCTCAGAGGCTTATTTCTAGCTTCCATTTATGCTGCCTTTAAAAGTTCAAAGACCTATTTTCTACCCAACATTTATGCTGCCTTTAAAAGTTCAAAGACCTATTTTCTACCCAACATTTATGCTGCCTTTAACAGTTCAAAGTCCTATTTTCTCACATTTACACTGTTTTAATTTGTTTAAAAAATAATATTTATCTGTCATTTATGCTGCCATAATTTGTTTTGAAAGAAATCAGTGTTTTCTATCTAACATTAATGCTGCTGTAATTAGTAACTTAGTTAGTTAAGGTCTCACAGTCATAGCACAGATTTAAGCACATGACCCATGTCTATGAAAGACAGTTAATTAACCACTTGGCAAATTAAGTCTGCAAATGTTCTACAATCCAATGACATTTTTAGAGAAACCGTAAAAAATTTAATAACTAACTTACCCCTAAGTCTTCAAGGTGTTTTCTTGGTCCAATTCCAGATAACATAAGTATTTGAGGTGAATTTATGGCACCTGCTGACAGAATCACTTCCTTGTTAGCTCGGATGATTTTCTTTCTACCGTTCTTGATTATCTCTACACCTACAGCTCTCTTATTCTCTATAATAACCTAATTATTCATAAAATTTTATTTCATTTTCTTTTAATTAACAAAAATCATTACCATAATTGCATAAATTTCATATTTGTTTTGTTTTTTGCATTTATTTCATTTGTGAAACAAGACATAAAAAACAAAAACAAAAGTGAGAAATTTTTTTATCAAAATCCAATATAAATTAATAACAATTACAATAAATTGCAATAAATAATACCAGTTGACATAAACATAAAAGAAAGTTTGTAATTTATGATCATTCGATAAAATTATGATTTTGACAGGCACAAACAGTTTTTTGTAATTAGTAATTGATGTAGCAGTTAATCTATTGGCTTTCACCAAAGATTAAAATCAAAGGACAGCGTATGGTCAGGCCAAGCTTTAAAAACTTATTGCAGTTATAATTCAAACATGCCTATTTCATGTCAAAGGTTAAACAAAATATGATTTGCAGTTCAACGAATTTTTTGGACCACTAAAAATGTCTAAAAAGTTACTCATTTCAACTGTAATTTCTCTTAGTGAACCTTCATGATTTCTATTTTCTTTCAAATGAAAGTTACGTGAAAATACATCATCTGAATTTAATTTTGATCTATGAAGCCATACTCTGAGTTAAGCTAATTAAATCCTAGTGAAACTAAACACGATTTACAATCCAAGGAATGATTTTCCGAAATGTGCACATCTAGCACATCAACATTTAGCAGGTATTTGTTATATATTTACTACCCCTGAGCGGGTACCGCTCTGGTGGAGTAAAACTCCCCAAGGGTATCCATAACTCAGTAGGCAGTACTTTGTGCTGTCAGAAAAACACCATTCAGCAAAATTTTTAGCCGCCTTAATTTTTGAATTAATTTAAAACTAAGGTCCGTTCCCTCATGCAAAGCATTCCTTAGCTGTATTTGGATTCATATAATTTTGGAACTTTTGATTAATTATTTTCAACTTTTTGACTTATGTTTTTATCTATCAAACTTTTCGGCCCTTAGTTTCACTGATGAGGAATGATTTTCCGAAATGTGCACATATGGCACATCAAAATTTAGCAGGTATTTGTTATATATTTACAACACATACAATGTACTAAATAATTCATAATGAAGAATTAAACTTACTTTGGTGACATGGGTATTATACTAATATCTAGGTTACTGCGAATGCTTTAACAGTGCTGTGTCTTCTTCCATTTTTAATAGTTGATTGAATTCTACAGAATCCTACAATAAAACAATATATATATATGTATTTTTGATACTAACAGGATTACAAGTGACAAGTTTAAGGACTGAAGAAAGAGTCAAGTGGAATGCAGTTATATTGTTTGAAGAGTCAAGATTTTATCAAGGAGGTCAGTTTTGGAATTATGGTGGAAACCAGAGTACCCACAGAAAAAAAAAACACTGACGTTTTGCAAATGAACTCTCAAACTCTCCGACATTAGGATTTGCCTGAGAAGGATTTAAACCTAGAAAGTGAGAGACACTCTATTCCATAAGCCAGTGCTTTATTCCAACTTGCCATCCACTGAGGCCCCAACTGAAGACAGTTCATTCTGAAAATTTATAACTCAGCTGTTGGTTCTGAAATACTGTTATAGCAGGTTATTTTGGCAGAGCTAAATTTTTGTGATTTTGACAAGAAATAGTCAGTTGAATAATTTTTTTGGGCAATATAAAAACTACTTACACAGGCGATTTATTAACAAAAATGTTCTTGATTATCATTTTTGCAACTGTAATACTACTGCAAAAATATGCTACAAATTGCACTCTGCAAATATAACCTACTATTTGGTAATACAGTGACAACAACCAAACTTTAAACAATGTATTATGTAATCACAAGATTCTCCTTTTAGGTATAAGCTTTCAAGTTATCTCTAGCAGAGTCGTCTAAAGCAATTTCATTAGCCATGACTTAAATTCCTCCTAGAAGAAATCACAGTGTAACAGTATGTCAACATATCAAAAGTCAGATATCCAGTTTTCCTAACCATGCCAGAGAATATGTCCATTTTCTGGATGACAAACATACCAATATTTAGAGTCCAAATTACGTTTGATAAATCCCTGCATAGTGCGAGAAAGTTAATCCGTTTGCTAGCAAATTTGAGGTTGTTTCTGACAGTACTCCATTTTGTTCCACCATCCCAGACTAAGGTCTTAAGTAGAAGTGAAATTATCTTGACTGGGGCATTATCCATTCCACTCCAATCCTTCACATTTTTTTTTCTATTCAAAAGAGCAATGATTCGCCAATTAAAGTTGGAGTTTTCCTCAACGCAACACATAAATGTACTTCAGTATTCCAAGCTACATGCATCATTATACAGGGTCTGACTTGGAATCCAACTTGTGATCACCTACCACACTATTGGCAAGTGCTCTACCAACTGAGCTACCTAGATTACAACATTCCTTCTCTGATATTCTTGACTTTCCCATAGTCCTAAATTCTCTTGGATTGACTTTTTTTTGCTTTGATAGCCAGTCAAATACTTCCCAGGGTCACAATGTCCTCCACTGTAACAGGAAAAAGAAAAATGTAGGGTTTGATCTCCTGCACTATATGAAAGTACTCTACCAACAGAAGTACCCAGACAGCAACAATTACATTATAATTAATGTTTTAATAATCTTTAATTTTAGTGGCATCATCATGATCCACGGTATTCTATGTATCTACATTTATCTTACCTACTTGGTCTTCACCATTGCAATCTACAACTTTGTATCCTAGTTCTTGTCCTGCTTTGATGAACAATTCAGATATTGGTGCTACTGCAGAATAGCTCACTGATAATGGTCCTCCCTTGGAGTGATAAACTGTGAATATTAGAAGGAATCATATTACATGTATAACATTTGTAAAATGCTTAAATGTTTCTATAGCGTCATCTAGGCCATAACCAAGATCATCTAGGTCAGAAGTCAAACAATGTTATCTAGTGACACAGCAGAATAACTTTCTTATAATGGTCTGCCCTTGAAATGAGTAACTAGAAATTTGAGGAGGTATCATATCAAATGTTTGTAAAATGCTTACTTGTTTCTAGATAGTCATGTAGGCCTGAGGTCAGAGCAAAAGTCATATAGGTCAAAGGTCAATCAATTTTATCTGGTAATAAAGGCTATACAATGAATCACTTGCAGTCACATGTCCTCCCTCATATAATATAATCTTTTTTATAATTACATTCATTTAGACAAAGTTTTTACTGCTTATAAAACTGCATTGACTAGATTTCTGCACACGAGGGATCATATTGTAAAGAGAAAACTTCAGCTAGAAACCTGGTAAAAAATCCACATGCTGAAGAAACTTCATGACTCCAGGTGACTCCATGCCTTATTACATATATAATGTCAGGAATCAAACAAAAGTAGTGAGATTGTAATTTGAATACCATGGTTTTCAGAGTAGTATTTTTTTCAAAATTAGAAAAAAATTAGTAAAAATTTAAAAAATTCAGATGATATGTTTATGAAAGCCTACTTTGAAATTTATTTATCCAATAAACAATAAAAAAATAGATGTTTTCTATTTTAAATCAAGCAAGGGAAGAAATTCAACAAATCAAATTGCACTGAATTTCTGTAAGTCACATATAACAACTGCATACATCAAACAAAGAAAAAACCATTACGATCCAATATCATATGTTAAAGTCTTATATGAGTTCTTTGATTATGTATGCAGATAATTTTTTTGTGCCCTAGTTGACATTTCACTAGTCAGTTTTTGGGATGTGGGCAAAACGGAGTGCCTGGAAAAAACCATTAACCTTCAGCACAAGTTAACTGACAGACTGCCTCACACTAGGATCTGCCCAGGTGAGATATAAATCTAGGGGTGAAAGGCATCGTGATCTGTAAACATGCACTTTGGACAATTTAGCCACTTAGCCACCAAGGTCCCCAGATATATGAGGTCAGAGAACAAACATCGTCAAATGATCAATGCTTTAATGACATAATTTGATGCATTTGACCTTGAAACCAAAAATTTACCTAGGTCATGTGATATTTTTTTCAGACTTTCTGGACTTGTAAATTTGCTTTATCTACAAATTATAAACAAATTAATGTTGAAGTTATCAAAGTATCTTTCAATATTACCTGAATCTTTGAATTCATCAATTTTGATGTCTTCAGATTTTAAGAAATATGGCAGAACATCTTTATATCCCCACCCTGTGCAACCATCTGATTCCCACTCATCGTAGTCATGACGACTGCCTCTTATGTAAACCATTAGATTGAGATTACTGGAACCCCCTAACAATTTTCCTCTTGGCCAAAAGCTTTGCTGTGTAAAAATACAAAGATAAAAATTTAACTGAAATGTAACACTGAAATACAATTTTTATGTAATTTTTTTTCTTTATTTTCAAACAAAAAACATAAATAAACATGGATTATTCAAAAAGCCATCAAAAGAGAGGATAGCTTTGCTGAGCATTGATGTAGGTTTTTCTGTACTTAGTACAGCTAGGTTTCAATGGAGAACATTATTATTCAGGTTTCAAATTCAACATCCAATAAATATTTTTTTCATAATATTACCAATTCAATTATTTGATTTATTTTTAGACACTATAAACTGACAATTTGCTTGTAATTTTTAAGCTTTTTTATATGAACTGCAAAAATAAAACTGTTAAAAAAATTGCAATAAATTTTCATTTTTTCACATAAACAGTAAAGGCTCTTTCTGATGCAACACCAAAATACACGAGTTGTCAGTCTCGTGCAGTAATTCATTCATTGTATGTCAGTTTATCATGATACTTTTCTTTCACAAAATAAATTTGGGTTCAGACTTTTTAAACCAAAAAAGTTGTCACAAATTGAAGTGTTTAACAGTACCTTATTTTTAAGTGCAAAGGAAGAATATTTTTGTGGTTGCGTATAATAATCCCAGTCTTTTTCACTCTTTTGTAAAAGCATGGCTGCTGCAGGGATATCAATTAATTCATTATCTGTTTCCACACCTCCAGCTTCTAACAGTATAACAGATAGTTTGTCATCTTCTGACAATCGATTGGCTATAACAGCTCCAGCAGAACCTGCTCCAACTGGAATGAAAAATGATCTTGATAAGTATGTAAAATATTTGCAAATAATTCCTCGCATATTTAATTTGGGTGTTTAAGTTAAAATTTAAAATGAAAAAATACTTAAAAACAGACTTTAGGATTTTAAAGTACAAAGTCAATACACATGGAGGCAAAACTGTGGTGAATTTTTACAATGTTTTAATATATCATGATTTATACTCTTTCAAGTGGCCTAAATAGACAGTTGGTTTTTTACACAGAGGCGGCAGGTATTACTCCGCTTAAAACAGAAAGAGTCAGACTACAGATTACAGATTGGACCAAGGTGACTGCTCTACTAACTGAGTTACCCAGACCGCTACTTTCCTTCCTATTATTCTTGAGTCTCCCATGGTAAAGTAAGTGGGGAATACAACAGAAATTCCCATAGCTAGACTTTATATTGCCATAATAATGCCACTTCCAGGGGTCTCCCTAGCCACAAAACTGTTCAAAGAAGAATAAAAATGCAGAGTTTAATTCGGTGTTAAACCAGAGACCTCATGTATCAACTGAGCTAATCAGACCACTACATACTCACCTATTATGTAGTCATATGATTCATTTAATGTTTTAACATCCACAGAAATGGGTGAAAGATTTGTAAAATAATAGGCAATTCCCATTCCCAGTACAAGCACCAGTAATGTTGATTTTATAGACATGTTACTATGGACACCAAGGTCATGAGGTTACTATTAAAACCTGAAATGAGAAAAATGTTTGATTAGGTTACTATGGGCATGAAGGTCATATAGTAATTTAAACAACCTGAAATACGAAAAAATTTTGATTATATAACTATTATTGACACCAAGGTCATGTTGTTACTATAACAACCTGAAATAAGAAAAATGTTAAATTAGGTTATTATTGGTACCAATGCGGTTACTTTAAAAACCTGAAATGAGAAAAATGTTTGATTAGGTTCCTATGGGCATGAAGGTTAAGTAGTTACTATAACAACCTGAAATGAAAAAGATTTTTGACTAGGTTATTATTGGTACCATGTGGTTACTAAAACCTACTAGGTTGTTATTGACAACAAGGTCATGTGGTATCTTTAACAACCTGAAATAAGAAAAAAGTTGAAAACTTACACATTTCAGAAACCTGATCCCATAGGTGACAAGTGGTAAGGGAATGCCATAAACTTGATGTCTTTTGGGCAACTGGGTTTGCCAGCATACAATGTGATGCCCCATAATTTTTAACTAGATACTGAAGGGCATAGATTGATGTATTCCCTGAAAATAATGTTACTCAAGAAATCGGTTGGGTAAAGTTTTCAATATCAATATAGAGCTGAACAGGTGATACTCTGGCTCAAAAACACTTTTGTTTGCCTAGTAAAAGGGCGTAAAAGCACCATTATTCTACTCTTTTCTCTTATCTCTTCTAAACACAATACATGTACTAACACACCATTATCTGACTAGCTAAGTCCCTCAGAAAGACTTCCTTTTGTACCCTCTGCTGAAATTTTAATTTCAATTTAAATGGCATTAAAATGCTGAAATTATGCCATTTTTAACATTTCTGTGAAAAATAAATTTTCAAAAAATTTTACTTCAAATTTAATGGGCGGGTGGGGGAGGGGGGGTGTTACAAAAGAAAATCTTACCAGTCCCACTATACACTCCAACAAAACCACAACAAAGGGATTTACAGTACCTGTAACTTACCTTTCTAAATATATCAAGTTCTATACTCTGCAATTTTATCTTAAAACACAAAACATACAGGGTATTATGCAGAAAAGATTTTAAAAATTAATCAATGTTCACAAATCTTCATTATATGGAATTACACTGACATGATAGAGTAATAATCAGATTAAAAATCATTTCAAAGGTGATAATTACAAATATAATTCTAATCATAAAGCAGCAGAATAATGACATTGACATAATATTATTTTATTTATTTTTTTAACTCAATTGGTGGAGTGGTATTGTAGGTTGAGGAAGGGGGGTAGGTTAAAGGGTTTTATGCCCCAGCAGTATTATCATACTGAAGCAGTATTAAACATATATATTTGAAAAAAATACACTTTAGGACTTTGAAACACTTTGGTATAGCATTAGTGCATTTGGCATTTTATTATCAAGGGGTTCATTATAACAAGCTTTTACAGTTGCTGAAAAACTGTTGATGTGATGTAAAACAACATCTAGTAAATAAATCTATAACCAAACTGACATCTGTACATAAAAAAACTGGTCCCAGTTTAACAATCATTCCTTAGTTAAGATTTTTCTTTACTTAAATTTTGCCAATTTTGGTAATATCATTTGGAACTTTTTGTAAATATTTTTGATAAATCTAAATACAGCTGTTATAAGCTTTAACTGATTTTTAGAATTTCACCTTATATAATTGTATATCTTAACAATGAATAAAATTATTATTCAAAATTGCCATATTTAAGTTAAGGAAAATCTTAGTTAAGAAATGATTTTGAAACTAGGGCCTGCATGGGTCTTATAAAACCTGAAAACTGCATAATAATAACAAATACATTTTTTAATATATACATACTTATATCTTACCTATGTATAATTACCTTTTAAATTTAATTTATTAAGGTGTTGCAGTACTATGAACAACTTATGTTACTAAAACTTAATTAAACATTGATAAAATATACTGCCTTGCTTACCTCGGTCACAAAAAGAACTACATGTACCTGGGGTGAAAAACCAGATCTATTTTTATAGGACAGGTATGTATTGATAAAGAACTTTATATCTAAATATCCTAATTGAAATAAAATGTTAACCATAACTGTATAAATGGGTCAATATGTTTCTTCACTCTTTACCTGTGTGGGATTTATTTTTAGATCTAATGACCATTCTAAAGTTCATAATACTTTGAGCTTTAATTGGCATTATTAAATACATTTTTGTGACCTGAGAATTTTAAATCTGTTTATTAATTGTTGAAACTTTAATAAGAAATTTTATTATCATTTTATTTAATTATATAAAGTGCACCCAATTTTTTACTCATGTCAGTGAGAATTTAGATAAATTATGCAAAACTTTTGTGTAATTGCACAGTCTTAATGTGCTTTTAAATTTATTTAGAAAATCACCAAATTTATTGACAAAATGCCAACAAAGAATAAGCAAAAATTAGGGTTTATTCATTAAAATTTTTAGCTTTTTTTGGCTATTTTTCCTGATCAGACTCAATGCTTTGTAACTCCTTCCAACCACTGAATTCTATGTAAAATATGTCAGAAATAATTTTTACAGAAATATTCAAAATGGCTTTATTCTGTAAATTTGTGATTTTTAGTCAAAATCAAAATATATATTAGTGTTAAATGTTATATATATATATATATATATATATATATATATATATATATATATATATTATTATATATATATATATTAAACATAATCTATTATACATGCATTTACTCACCACATGCAGCCAATGTATAAGTTGGTAAGTGTCACATAAATCCTAATTTTGACCATTTGACATTTCAATGCAGTACAAGTTTACCAAAGTTCTGTCTATTGGTTTGTAATACTCAAATCAACCTTTTAATGACCTTTAAAAATTTCTAATAGCTGACATTATAACAATGTGATAAATATTAAAAAAAAAAAACCAAAATGCATTTCAGTTTTTTAAAAATATACTACTATCAATGTATAACTAGTTGCTAGTTGCTATAGCAAAAAAAAAAATAAGTCTTAAGATTTCATTTTTTTAAGTTGAGAACTTATTATATTTGTAATAGCAATATTTGTTTCATTATCAAAACAAGAAAAAAATAACTTTTCACTTAAAATGACCGGATGTGCTTATCAATGGCCTTTTTAGTAAGTATAAAGTTCATTTAATCACTGAAATTTATAAATCAATACTGAAAGGGCCAGTATAGCTCACCTGGTAACAATGTTGAATTGATGATATCCAACCCTTGTGAAAGTATTAAAATGTAGCAATGTGGGTAGTTCACCAGGTAGAATATTTTTCTATATTGCATAAGGTCAAAGGTCACTGTTTTGAGTTTAAACTACCTCATTTCATTTCATTTTCATTCCAATACTTTTTTGGTTTAAATGCCAGTATAGCCCCCAGAAGTGGTAGAATTGCAGTTTTGGCTGTATAAAGTCAATTCATGTTAATTTATGTATCATTTGTCAAGTCCTGAAACATAGGGGAAAAAAATCAGGATGAATGTAGTGGTTCAAAGTGGCTCATTGGAGGAAAAGAAAATTATGACCTCCAGAGTATAAAAAAGTTATTTTATAATTTTTCTTTTCACTAAGTGACCTATTTATTGACCAAATCTGTCACATGCAATAATTTAGACTAATTTTTTTTCCAAGAGTATCATTCTAGGCAATTTTGATAATAATTAGGCATAAATTTTGAAAACAAGTACCAGGGGTGTAATTTGATCCAATGAAACAAAGATCACCAATATATGTATTGACCTAGCTCTTGTACAGAGAACCATTTAATGCATGAATGATGAAGATTTGACATAATTGTGGTTGCTATTGTGTAAACAAGGTTTTAGTGTTATTTGGCCCACTAGTACTTACTGGCCTGATATAGCACATATGTACAATCTTGACCTTGTTTGTCAAGGGAATCATTTTAACCAAGTATGATGATGGTTGGTGGACTAAAATTTTGGCCTCAAGGGGCCAGACAAGGTTTTTCTTTAAAATGACCTAATAACCTTTTTATTGACCATATATGACACAGATATGCATTTGACCCAGCTGTTACAAGCAAGATCATTCAGAGAATGTTTGAAGGAAATCACTCTAAAATTTAGGTCTTGGGGTATTAAAAGATTTTTTCTACTGTTTGACCCATTGACCTACTTATTGAACAAAAGTAACCGATAAACAAACTTGTCTTAGCTTCTGTGAAGAAAAGCAATCTGAGCAAGATTGAAGAAGAGTGAAATGAAACTGTAGTTTCCTGCAAAAGGACAGTCTGACAAAGTTTGATGAAGTGATAAAAATCGTGGCCTCAATTAAGAGTCTTAAAAAGGATTTTCTACATTTTGACCTAGTGACCTACTTATTTACCTAACACAGCCTATGTACAAACTATAAACTTGACCTAGCTTTAGTCAAATTATTAAAAATTGGGGAAAAAATGAGCACAACAGATTGTATAAGTGGGCCAAAAAAAAACAATTATTTTTCATAGTTTATGAGCTGTTAATTTGACAATTTTTGGGTAGATTTGCAAGATTAAACTAAAATAGATGTATCTTGAACATTTTGATTCAATATTGTTTACTTGCAATTGCATTGTCATTTTTCAAACGATTAATAAATGTAGATTGATAAACACTGGACCAAATTGTCAATAAAATAAGACTCCATTTTACGAAAGCATATAAGTGCCATTTGATTCCATTCATTCATCACTAAGATTCCTTGAACTGAAATCATCATTTATAGTGGGGGGGGGGGGGGTAGGAATAAGTGCTAATGATGCACAAATGCACTAACAAATGCACATTCGTCTTTTTTTGCCAGGTGTGCTAGTGAATTGCTTAATTAATAATCAAATATGAAATAACTAAAAAGTATGGGTGTCCGACAAGGTGGTGTGTCTGCATATAAGTTCTTTATCAACCCATTGCTGACCAGAATGCGTAGCCACAGATTAGGTCTACATATTGGCTCTGTGTACTGTGGTTCAGTAGCGGTCGCAGACGATCTAGTGTTCTTATCAGACAATAGTGTGGACACAGCCGCTCAAGTACAGCTACAACAGGTCCATGCAAATAAAGAAAGATACCTTATCAGTGATACTAAAACACAAATTATGGACATTAATAAACCCAAATGAAATAACTCAACCCATTGTAAACTAAATGGAAAACAGTTATCCAACGTCTCAGAATACAAGCACCTTGGAATACTAAGATCTTCAAATTTAGTGACTGCGAACAAAAAGATCATACAAAAGCGCATAAGTCTTGCACAGCGCACAGCATATGCACTCATGGGCGCTGGCTTCCATAAGAATAGAGGTCTAAACCCACGAGTATCAGTGACAATATACACACTTTATATTCTCCCAATACTGATTTATGGTCTTGAAGCAACAAGATTTTAATGAGCTTAATAAATTTCACCGAGCAATACTAAGACAGATACAAAACCTTCCAGAAAGAGCTGCAAATTCCGCTATAAATGGATTATTGGGACAACTACCAATTGAAGCTATAATACATAAGAGACAACTTGGACTACTCGGTAATATACTTAGAGATAAAGGGACTGCTCGCCAGTTATTAGAAAGACAGATTAGTAGAAAAGATGCATCTTCAAAAAGCTGGTGTATACACATGGAAAACATCTTACAAATGTATGGCCTACCTGGAATTCACAAACTGCTTCAAAAATTTATTCAAAAGTCAATGTGGAAACTAACTGTAAAGAGGAAAGTAAATGAATACTGGCTACGTGAAATTCTAGAGAGTGCGCAGGAAAAATCTACTCTAAAGTTTTGGAATTGTAGTGACACAAAAGTTAACAAGTGCCATCCTATTTGGGAATACTCTGGAAGTGATGTTATCTCCGTGATGAAGGCCAGTATACAAGCGAAGTTAATCACAGGAACATATTTACTACAATGCAATCGAGCAAAGTACAGTAATAGAAAAGTTACAGATATATGTCCACTGTGTAAAACAGCTAAAGAAACAGTAACACATTTTCTAACAGAATGTAAAGTGCTAGAAACAACAAGACTTCCATATACAAAGCGCCTATCAAACATCCAACAGGAATATGGAATAGACAGTAAAGATACCATACAACACATAATAGACTGCTCTAAAGATATTAAAGATCCAATTAAACAGAAAGAAGTCATTGGAATTGCAAGAGGATTATGTTTTGCTTTGCATTCGAAACGAAATGCAATAATCAATAGTACAAGTGCCACAGCATAACTGGATATGATTCTTATGGAAAATTTTAGACATTACACATTTAATTTATGGAAGAAGATTTTAATAGATCCTAGTGTTTTATTGATTTTATCTGTTTTAACCATCACTAAGAATGAACTATGAATTTTACCTATCTTAACATTTTCACTGGTGTTTCTATGGATTTTACCTGGCTTAACCATCTCTAAGAGTGGTGTATGGATTTTATTTGTTTTTTAAATATGACCAAGAGTGTTTTATGGATTTTACCGATTTTAATCATCTCTAAGAATGTTTTACGGTGATGGCAGACTTCACGCTAAATGCGGTGCTCCAGGAAATGGAGGAAGATCCTAAACCAAGTAAACCAAGTAAGTAAGCTCTTTAAAATGCATTTTTCTAGAAAATTAGTAATAAATGATATTTTCCTTGATAAGAATTTTTAGGTGTTGTAAATTTTTAAGGCTATTTATATATATATATTTAAAATCTAAAACAAGTCTCTTGCATATATTGATGCATCACATTTTTCTTTCACATGCACAAAACATGCAGTATTCATTGCATCCATGCAACATGCTGTGTAAATTACTCCACTTTGTACCTCCCTATCCAACCCCATTCATTAAATTCTATGTTAAATTTATGAAAAAATCAAATAAATGTTAAAAATGGCCTGATTTCGTTACTTTAGGTCATTTCAGCCAAAAATAAATATTAGTAGAAGAGACCTGAAACATGCTTTATAAATAATTCCCTTTGTAACCCCCCCCCCCTCCCCTCCATTAAATTTCTATGTTAAAATTATGAAAAAAATATTTTTTTCAAAAAAATGTTAAAAATGGCTTGACTTCGTCACTCCAGGTCATTTCATCCAAAATTAAATATTAGTAGAAGGTGCAAGAAGAAGTATTCGATTTTCTCCATGTTGCAAACTGGTGAAACTGGGGGTCTGTATGAGAGTCCTAGCGATTTTAAGTTCCGAGTTAGTGCTATATATTAACTATGATGAATGCGCTTTTCTAATTTACATGTGTCCTAACTTACTAAAATGAGTCGTAACATGGTGTTCTATCATAAGTAGGGGCTCATTTTAATCCTCATATTAATTTTGTCAATGTTTGTTGTAGCCTAGTTTGCATGCATTACTGCGACTGACGTATGTAAAATAAAGATTAGACGAAACAGAAAAACCGATATTTTATTTCATTATTTTCCCGTGTATATCTAAATCATTTACGTTTACGATAATAAATTATGTTTATTATATAACATTGTGAGAGTTTAAAAAATACCTTTTTTAAAAAATTTTGTTTATGCGAGTACCAAAATCTTTTTTTAAAATCTACTTTCACTTTAAGAAATTCTACTTTTGTTTTGAAGAAATGACTCACATTTGTACCTGTAGTCTATTTTAACGATTACATGATATACACTTTAGTTATTTGATTAATATTTATCAATTGGTAAGTGATTTATTGCTTATTATATTGTTTCAAAATGTTTTCACAGTTAAAGGGAAAAACAATGAATGTTGGCGGCGGTTAAAAAGCAAATAACCAAGTACATGTTAATACCATAATTACAAACAAACATTTTTTTTAATTAAATGGTTTCAGATACCAGGTCGTAAATTTAAGCTAAACTCTCTCTCTCTCTCTCTCTCTCTCTCTCTCTCTCTCTCTCTCTCTCTCTCTCTCTCTCTCTCTCTCTCTCTCTCTCTCTCTCTCTCTCTCTCTCTCTCTCTCTCTCTCTCTCTCTCTCTCTCTCTCTCTCTCTCTCTCTCAGATAGGTTCAGTCTGAATACTCTTATGCCTTCATGCTGTTAGCATGACAAGGAAGCACTATTACAAATTTTGATGTTGAATGTTGACCCTGCCAGGGTTCATGCCCATGAACTGCCATTCTCTCAATGCAGACACTCTACAACTAAGTCATCAAGCGATGCATTAAACAAGAGATTTTATAGATATTTTTTAATTAAAAATAATAATAATAATAATATTATTATTATTATAAACAACTTTATTTATGTCATTTTCAGGACATGTCAGATCACATAGGAGCATTCTGTTATGCAAATAGTATTTTTCAAGTAAGATTTATAATTATAAAATTATTCAATTGCTAAAAATAAACTTTATTTTTTAATTACAATCTAAATATTTGTTGATCTTTTAATTATGAAAATTTAAAAAAGAATATTATTAGATAACTAAATAATTTATTATTTATTTATTCATTTATTATTTATATAGCACATGCTCAAGGATTAAAGTGTCTTTCACCACCTAGGTTTGAATCCCACTTGGGCAGATCCTAGTGTCAGAAAGTTTGTCAGTTCACTTGCTGAAGTCCAGTGATTTTCTATGGGTCTGCCGGTTTTCTCCACCATTCTAGAACTTAATGCCTCAAAATAAGTAAAAGAATCTTGACTGGGGTGTAATTTAACACATTTAATTTCAAGCCAATCTATATTACTTATTGCACTTTTTTTTTAATTTGTTGCCAGACCATTAAAATTGATCAGTTATTTTATTTTTAGCTCACCTGAGCACAAAGTGCTCATGTGAGCTATTGGTATCAATAGAGGCAGACCCTCCATCATCCGCCACCCGTCCTCCGTCTGTCCGTCATCCATCTGTCCGTCCGTCAACAATTGCTTCAAACAACTTCTTCTCAGAAACTTCTGGTCACATTTTGTTCAAACTTGGTCAAAAGCATCCTTTCAGATTTGTGTTTTTGTTGTTGTTGCCACAGCTACCAAATGTAGGTCACATTGACCTACATAGTTGAAAACCTAAAACAAATCTTCTTCTCCAAAACCACTTCACTGAGATAAAATCTGATGTGATATTTGGCATCTAAAGCATCTTGTGTACCAAGTTTTTGAATTTCAATGATTTTTGTGAAAAATTAGGTTACGCGTTTTTGCGTTTATTTTTCATACATTGTAAATAGTACTTTTTTACCAAAATTACAATAATGAATAAATTTAGGTGAATTCTTTTTCCAAACATCATTTTCTTATGTGAAGAAACATATGATTGACAATTTTCATGAAATTCTGTAAAATACATGTCACTTTTTTTGACCTCTTTCCTTTTCAATTGTAGCAACCCAAGGGTCGAGGATTCAAATCTCAGTGAGGCCACTTTTTTTTTTTTTTTTTTTTTTTTTTTTTTTTTTTTTTTTTTTTTTTAATTTCTGAATTTTATGACTTACAATGGTGCATGGAAGAGATTTTATGAATTTTTACTTTTTAGTGTAATTATTATTTTTGAAATACATGTGATACTGATATGTAGATATAGCTAAAACCATGAATTTTTTTTTTTTTTTTTTTTTTTTTTTTACAAAATCACTTATGTGACATAATTTAAACTAATTGAAAAAATTTTTTTAAATAATTTGCAGTTGATTTTTACAATTTTTTATTAAATACATTTGTATTTTAATTAATGTGTCAAATCTGTAAAGTCTTAAATCCGGATCTGAAAATTGCTCTTGTGAGCTTTTGTAATGGATAGGCACTCTGCCAGCCATCCATCCATCCACCAAAAGACTTCTTCTCAGACACTACTGGTCACATTTCATTCATATAAGTCAGTAGCATCTATAGACCATTGCCATTCACATTTGTGTTTCTGGTTGCTATGGCTACCAAAAGTAGGTCACAGTGACCTACAAAGCTAAAAAGCAAAACAATAAAAATAATGTTCTCTGAAACCAGGCAACATGTTATGACTTACCAAGTATTATCAAGACATACCAGTTACATTTAAACTCAGGTGAGCAAATTAGGGACATCTTGGGCCTCTTGTTTTTTTATAATTCAGATTTTGGCAAGGACACCAGGCTTTATTAAGAGTTTGAAGGATACAGGTCGTGATTTTGTAAGTAATTATTGAATTTGAAATTGATCACTCTTATTTTGTCAGTATTTAATTTGTTGCCACTTTTGAGTCACCTTGCTATATACATGTAATATATAATTTTCATAAGTTTTAATTATTTCTATGAATTGCTCATAAATCCTTTATGAAGCACATTTTTGAGATGTCTCATTCAAAAGGGTTGGTTTGTTTGGGCACTTTATTTTTGACCTTCATTCAGGAGATTACTGCCTCAAGGTAAGTGCAATGAGTTTGACAGGATTTTATTGTAAAACATCATTTCATCTGTTCATTCAATAAATTGATATGAAACAACTCAAATTTACATATTTAGTATATATGAAAACAAATCTATCACCTTGCTAAATGGAGAAATCTTAATTAACCTGAGGTAATATTTTTTATCCAAGAACTGTGGTGAACCAAGCTTGATGGGTGGCTGGGTAACTCAGTCATTCAGGCATACCACTAGTATTGGGAAAGGTCCAAACTTGGGAAGTTGCCAACCTACTGGTTGATCCCAGAATTTCAAATAGTAGTATTGGAAAGGTCCTAGTAGGTTCAAGTTCTGGTTTGGCAGCTGCATTTTTTCCTTTTCCTGTTACAGAACAATTGCTAATAAAAAGAGTGCCACCAACCAATTTCTGTGTCACCTAAAAAGGCGACATATAGGGGTCACTTTCATCGGAATTGGTAGTGGTGGCGTCCCCTGTTTGCTTGTCTGAAGAATAACTTTGTCACCTTTAGTTCAATCAACACCAAACTTAGTTTGCTTGTTTCTTGCAATGAGGCAAAGTGCCAAGTTAAAGAACCATAACTCTGCATTGGGTATTTTTGGAGTTATTCCCCTTATATTACTTTTTCTTGTAAGAGGCATAACTCCTTCATTTTGTTTTAGTAATCTTTACCAAATTTTGACATGATAAACATCTTTTAATACTTTGACACATTTATTGCAGGTTTTTGCATATGGTCATTTTTGAGAGAGTTATTGCCCTTTATATAAAGATTTTTTTTGAAATTTTGCGCAGTTCTCTTATTGCTTGTCCAGAGCATAACTTTGTCATCTTAAGTTCAATTGATACCAAACTTGGTGTGCATGTTTCTTGCAATCAAACTATTTTTTATGTAAAAACAATGCTTATAAATGTGAAACAAAGAACTAATGAACAGTTTTACTGTTGACTCCAATCTTTTGTCACGCAACACATCCGACTCGCGGCGTTCTAGTTCATTCTTTATTGCTATATTTATGTTATAGTGAGATTGAGTGAGGTCCACTTTCCTGTACATCTTTTCTCTTGAAGACAGATTAGCTCATGGGTTGACTTTCTCCATAAAATTCAATCTGTGTTCAGGCACCCTGAAATTTATAGAGGAGTTTTATTTATATACAGTACAGGGGGCCATTATCAGGGTTCAATTCATGAAACAACAATGTGTTATTTTTTTTATCCTAGTACATGGTAATTTTTCATTGTTTCAACATCATGAGACGGAGCAGCTAGTCATGGCAGTTGATGTTGTGGGTTATAGTGTGTAATTTTGTCGATGACATTGTACAAAATAGAAGCTTCACATTATAGACAAAACTTCTGATCTATAGATGTCTTGTTTTATATTTCAGCTCCATGATGATGGGTCATCAATGACAGGTGTACTTTACTGGATACTAAGAAATATTCTTGATGCTGAACAAAAAAAGCTTTCTAAAAACTATGGAGGAACTGAGCCATTGGTTAAAAATAGGGATGTCAAATGCTTTATGGATGCAATTTTCAAGTTGTATGTAATACTTTTAAGCAAATTTTATCTACCTGTACCTCCACTACAGTAGCACAGTTGGTAGAGGGCTTGCTTCATATGTGGGAGGTTGGGGTTCGAACCCATGGCAGGGTCTAACCAACACTTAAAAATAGGTTGTAGTTACTGTTCTTTTACCAAGCACCTGACATCTAGAATTAAAAATCACTGGGTCCTTCAAGGAGACTTTAAAAATCAATGCCCCATGTCATGGCAGGTTTGGCACAAGAACCCTCCCTGCACATTGACCTTAGTGTACTGTAGCTACTTCACCTGTAGCAGGTCAGGTCTAGATATAAGTGAAACATTCTTGACTGGGATGTACAACCCCATTAAATCAAATCTACGGATACCAAAAAGGGTATACACTTGAAACAGGATATGGAAAAATGCGGCAAACAAACCCAAAATGAAACACTTTAGAAATACTAATAGAATGATCTACCAACTGAACAAATTAGCTACCTTCTATACACCTAGGCCAGTCCTAACATTTTTGGCCGGGTTGCACGGAGGGCAAACCGGTTTATAGTATGGTGAATGTCAGGCGGGTTGGCGGTTAAAATAGGGTACCAACTTTGTGAACTCAACTCCTCCTACAGTTTTCAACCAAAAACCTTAAAACTTCACAGAATGTTTCTATATATATACTGAAGATGTGCACCTGACTTTATGGAAATATTTCCAGATTTTTTTCCCATTTTTCCAGACTTTGAAACTTAGTCACTTTTAAAGAAGTTTTTAAACTGGGGGTACCTATTTTGTGAACTCAACTCCTCCTACAGTTTTCAACCAAAAACCTTGAAACTTCACAGAATGTTTCTATATATATTGAAGATGTGCACCTGACTTTATGGAAATATTTCCAGATTTTTTTCCCATTTTTCCAGACTTTGAAACTGAGTCTTTTTTTAGCAAGTATTTGAACTAGGGGTATGGTGAATGTCGGATGGGCGGGCGGGCGGGCGGGTGGGCGGGGAAAATAGGGTACCAACTTTGCGAACCCAATTTCTCTTACAGATTTCAACCAAAAACCTTGAACTTTCACAGAATGTTTTTACATGTATATATAATGAAGATGTGCACCTGACTTTATGGAAATATTTCAATATTTTTTCCCATTGTCATTGGTTTATTAGCTACTGGATGAAAGTGTGGAAAGCTAGTGCTGTCACCCTCTTGCCTATCTGTCCTGTACTGTCCATCTCATCCAGTCCATTCCAATGTAAAGTTTCTGGTGCACATTTTTTCAATTTACTGTAGCTTTAGAAAATGTTAAAATGATTGAGATTTTCCTAATACATATATATACTTGTTTCAATACTCTTTCATAAATATTGTCATTGTTGGACCTATTCCCCATTTTATGACTTTCTGTGAATGATAAAAAAAAACAACTCGTGCACCTTGCTTTGTGCAATTATTTATAATTCCTTCCACACTTTACACCCACTCAATAGAAATTTAAAAAACAACCCGGCCCATTGAGTCTTTGACCCATTTTCTTGGTTAAACAGTGCATTAACACATTACAATGATAGCCTTAACATCACAATGCGGATGCTCTAATTACTGATCAGTTGAGCTACCTGGGCATCTAGCAAGCACAGTCCACGTGTCCCTTTTTCTTTTTTCAAATCAGCTATCTGTAATTGAAAGCATTAGTTTTCGTACTGAGATTCATACCCTGTTGGTCCTGTACTTCTAAACAGACAAGGGACAATTGAAGTGGCCAGACCAGGACTTATTTTGGACTAACAAAAGAAGTAGAGAAAATAAATAATTTGGAATCAATTAAAATTCTAAAAAAAATTTGATCCATAAAATATTTTCATGGAATAACAATGCAAGACAGCAGAACATTACAGCAATTGTTCTGTGCAAATTTTACTAACTAAATTATTAATGCAGGTATTCCAGTATACTGTATCTTTTTTATATCAACTGAAATAAAAAAAATTATTTCTTTTGTTTTAGGGATACATCTTTCCACAAAGACCTTCAAAATGACTGTCACTCTTTCCTGATTAGTTTACTTAAAATTATTAAAAGAGACAACAAAATGTTCAATAAAAGTAAGTATACATGGGCATATACTAATTAATGTGAAAATGGGGGTCGGTCAGTAATTTATCACATGATGAATTTTCCCCTACCTTTCTGTGAAAAATATATATTTTTTTTTTTTTGAAAAATTTACATGAATTTTTTAAATCCAGTTTCTGTAAATAACAAGGCTTTTATCAGATAATTTCTTATACAGATAATGCAAATCAATACCTAATATAAATAATTGTTTCAAATAAAGATTAAAATGGGGTAGGAAGGCTCACAGATTTACATGTAAATAAAAAGTCATCTGGCTTTTATCACATCTCCCTGGTGCTTTAACCATTCAGCCACATATCTGCAACAGTAGAACCTTTACAATATAGTGGAGTGAAGTAATGGTGTTTTGTACTTCTTGCCAAGATTCTTTAACTTATATTGAGGCAGTCAGTTCTGAAATGGTAGAGATAACTGAAGTGCCCAGAGAAAACCCCCAACTTTTGGCAAGTAAATTGACAAACTTTTTCCCACTAGGATGTGCACAAGCAAGATTTGAACCTATAGGCAATCAGAGACACTGTGAGCCGTATGAGTGCACTTTAAACCACTTGGCCACAAAAGCCCCAGTAAAATAAAGCTCTGAGTAAACTAAATTCTGTCTTTACTGAGCAGCTATATAAGTACATACTGCTTTTATTGTTTGTTTTAATATTTTGATAACCTTTCTAGCCAAAGCAACAACCATGGTTCAGATGGTGTTTGGTTTGGACCAAACTGGTTCCTTTTAATATAGATTACTTAATGGTATTAAATATTAACTGATGTTTAAAATCAGCTCATTCTTTAGCTAAAAAAGCTATTTATAGATTTTTTTATCAAAACATATACTGGTACATAGATATTGATTTAAAGCTGCATTAAGTTTTTCAATTTTCTGAATTTTTTTAAATTTTCTAAAAATATATTTTTTTAAAAATAGATATCTTCTAACCATGATCCATGAGATTCATTTTCTAAAATGTCATTTCTTTAAGCTGTAAATAATTGGAATCCTCTGACCAATTGGTCAGTTTTTTACGATGGTAATTATGAGCTTCGAGCATGCACAGGGATGTACAGAAAAACCCTAGAATCGAAGGTGAAACATGACAGATTGCATTAATTGTCCTTTAATAATATCCAGATGTATTTGAAATGGTATTATGTATCCCTTACTAAGTCACAAATGACAAATTCAATGAAGTTCTGAGTTTAATTTTTCGTATTTCACTGTTTTGAAAGTTGTGTTTAAATGACCTGGGTTTTGATGACGTAACCATGTTCTAATATTAGATCCCAAATGCTGCATCTCGCTGGGTAAATACTGTAATTTCTGTATTTATTCGAGCTTTTATCGTTGAACCAAATGTAACATTGTTCATTAGGAACATCATTAATTTAATTAGCAAGTGTTTTAATTTTTACTTTGGAAAACTAAATGCAGCTTTAAAAGATTACATGTCTTTTGTTTTCCAGATCCAGTTGCCATATTTGAGGGTAGACTGCAAAATGAATACCAGTATACAACATGTGATCATGTAATTATTTTTTCTTACCTCTTAATATTAGGAACCAAGTTTTCTTAAAGCAAATCTGTATCAGTTTTCTTTTCTTTTCTTTTCTTTTTTTTTACCATCATGATAAAATAATAAAAGTTCTTACCAGAAACATATGGTGTTTTACCTCAGTGAAGATTCTTTCATATATATATATAGATAGATAGATAGATAGATATATATATTTACAACAGATTGTTTTGAGATTGTGGAGGAAACCAGAGTTCCCAGAGAACTATCCTTCAACAAACAAACTGAGAATTTTTTGACAAAGATATGTCTAAAATTAGTCATAGCACTAATTTTTATATGCCCATCACTTGATGGAATGTATTAAGGTATATTTTTATCCGTCTATCTGTCTGTCTGTCTCTCCATTAACTTTTTGATTGTGCATCCAACTACTTTAACAGTTTTTGAGCAAATGTTTTGTAACTAGGCAGGTCTCTCCCACAGAAAGATAGTGAGGAGTGTATTTTTCTCCCCTTGTCAGTGTTTCTGTTATGTTTTACTGATACTGTTGTATCTTTTACATTCTCTAGCCAAGAATAGCCGTAATAATGCTGATGCAAAGTTAAACAGTAATTCACTCACTTACTTTCCAAATGAGACTTGAAACTAAGATTTTATTTAGTAGGTCCTAATTTATAATACATGTACTCTCAAGTTCTGAGATGGTGGTGGAAACTAGATTGCCAGAACCATCAAAAAAGCAAATGGACAAACCACTGCACACAAGTTTTTGCCTCAGTGGAATTGGAACCTAGGAGGTGAAAGGTGCTAGGATTCTTTGTTGCCAGCTGCAACTGGGCCAATCCCTCTCTTGTAGTTAAAGAAATATTGAAAATCTGATGTGTATTTTTTTATTTATAAAAATGTGTTTTTCTTCATTAAGAAAGAAGAATCTGAGGAGCAGCTGTTTTTAAGTTTATTAGTCCCAACATTTGACCATGATGAAAAACCTCGTGTAAGTAACATCTTATATCCTATATAAGGATAGTAGGTACATCTAAACTGTCATAACTTAAAATACTTAAACGTCAGAAGAGACTGACTTGATTGGCTCAGTGGAAGATTGTCTCCCTTGAGAGCAGGAAGTTGTCAGTTTTAACCCTAATGAGGTCATTCATATCACTTTAAATTTTGAGGTATACTGTGGCCTCAACTGGCCCTAAGCATATGATCAGCAGCATCAGAGTGCTAGAGTTTAAGATCTACATGTGGCCCCAGGTCTATGACGGGTACACAAAAGAGTGTCCCCCTTAAGAGCAGGTGGTTGTGGGTTTTGACCTTGACAAGGTCATACATATCACTATAAAAATTTGAGATACTGCAGGCTCATCTGATACTGAGTATATGAAGGTCATGGCAAAAAGTGTTCCCCTTTAGAGCAGGAGGTTGTTGGTTTCAACCCTGGTGAGGTCATACTCATCACTTTAAAATTTGAGATACGGTTGTTTTACCCGACGCTGAAAATATGAAGGACAGATTATCAACTGGCTCACTTCGTGCCAGGTTAACATGATGGGAGAGTGGTATGCTTGTCTGTGGCATAATGGCTAGATGAGATAGCACCTTAACAAAAGGTTTACCTGAGCTCATGCTTATGCAAAGCACTATGATCTGTAAATACTTTAGATAGACCATTGTGCCACTAAGGCCTCTAGAGGTCAGTTTTACCTCAGGGGACAACAGCTTTTTTGGAAGTTTTTTGAGGCAAATAAAAAAGACCCTGTCATTGTATCAAGTTATTTAGATAAACGAGTAATGAAACAATTTCATATTGTACTGCATTACTGGCTCAGAGTTAAAATGTTTGCCTCGATATTGGGAGGTTGTGGGTTCAAACCCAAGTCCCCATGGTTAAACCTAAGACTGAATGAGCCAGCTGATACTTTACTATATAAAGCCAAAAGCCAAGCATCAGGAAGTAGTTTTTTAAGTTTTAAAATGACTTATTTGGGGATTAGTTTTCTAATCTGTGGTATACTGACTCTGAGCTAGCATGTTAAAGACATCCTGCATATGCCCTAGTAGACAGACCATAGAACATACACATTTCTTACATACATACATGTAAACCTGTTCCTAGATTGATCCTTTTAAAATCAAGAAACTTGCTCTTGTGGCAAACAGCTGAAAAATTACTGATGCGATGTTAAGCAACATCACAACCTAACAACCAACAAACCATTTTATATTGTAATTTTTATTTCAGTCTGTACAAGAAGCTGTAACATCTTTACTACAAGATGAAGTATTTGGATATGATACACTTAAGTGTAACACCTGTAAGGAGAAACATGAAGGTTGGTGTCAGTTACAGTATTAGCATAACAGAACTATGAATATATTATTTTTTATCTTTCAAAAGTTTTTAATTTAAAAAAGCTTTGTAGTGGCCATAAATTGTCTTAATCTTTTTAAACCCTACAGAATAGCCTTTAGTATTTAACACAGGACCTCAGTTTTGAGTCTCATGCAAAAGATTGCTTTAGTAACAAACCCTATAAAGGTTACAGAATGGACTGAAGGTGAAAATTTTTTAAAAGTTTGAACCCAGAACCCTTATTTTGAAAAGCCAGTACATGTACCACTATGCCATGTATGCCAATTAAATATACCAGTAAAAAATATACAAGAAAAAAGCCTTCAGAGCACATACTATAATTTTGCACAATGTTCATTTAATGGTTAAAATGGGGAAAATGGCTTTGGTCAAAATTGCAATTTGACTTGGATCTAATGAGGGATATTATTAATCCTCCACATAGAATATACAGTATATGCATTACTTTTTACTAATCAACACCTTCTAGAACCATTGCCTCAGAAAAATACCAAAAATAAAATGGTCTGATAGAATATCAAATGAAGAACTTTATCTAAAAACAAAACCAAAAGAGCAAGCAACATAATACTTATGAGGAAGTGGAATTAGATTGGCCATGTCCTAAGGATACAGAACATCAGAATCTGCACAACAACACTAATATGGCATCCAGAAGGAAGGAGGAAAGTAGGTCAATCAAATCAACATGGAGAAGAAAAACAGAGCAATGAAGATAACATCTGGGGTTGAATAGTTGGGCATCAGTGAGGACAGTAGCCAAAGACAAAGGAAGGTGGAGCAGTGTATTGGGGCCTAATGTGCCAGCTGGCACAAAGAGGTTGGGTTAGTTAAAGTGAAGTGACTTTGATTAATCATGTTTAAAACTTAATTTTATTTTACAATTCACTTTGTTTCAGATACAATACCAACAAAGAGAACGAGAATAACACAGCCACCTAATATTTTAATTCTTCAACTAGCTAGGTTCAAAGAGGTAAACTATCTATTACAATCAAACAGGTCTTAAATGTCACTTTATGATTGCCAGGAAAATTTAATGATATTTTGTCATTCATATGTAATTGAAACTGCATGTAGAGACCCCATCTCCATGAAACTTGAATGTGTAAAATATAATCAAGCATACACATTTATGTTGTTCAAAAACTACATTGATTATATATTGACCATGAAAAAAATTTTGTGTGTGTGTGTGTGTGTGTGTGTGTGTGTGTGTGTGTGTGTGTGTGTTGTTTAATAATCTTATGATACTGTGTCATATCTCAAAAAATTTAAACATATTGATATATCAGTATATCAGAGAGAGAGAGAGAGAGAGAGAGAGAGAGAGAGAGAGAGAGAGGGGTAAATAAGAAAAGTAGACATTTTTCTTTACAACAGACATCATATTTTTGATAATTTCTTAAAACTTTTTTTTGGTACTTGCTTAGAACAAATTTGATTCTTGTAAACTTCTTAAGTTAAACATTTTGTCATTTCCTTGAAGGTAAAATTGGAACCAGAAAGTAGAATGAACAAGTTAGTGAAAGAGGACAGTTGTGTATCTTTCGAAGAAACTTTAATCCTTGTAAGTCATTATTGTAAACAACTTATTTTAGCATGTATGTATTTTAGCACAATTAACATTCTTGACTCATTTGCCTGGATTTGAATTAGCGCAAAATAGCATTTGAGAAACAGACTATAAGTCAAATGGTGTATTTTAGCAGTGTATTTAAATTAGCTCTACTGTTCTAGCGTGAAAATTGCTAAAATTAATACACCATTAAAATAAGTATATTTACAGTATTAGAACAAATTGACTGAAACGGATGGTGCAAAAGCAAGACATTTTGATTGGTTTAATTCTTTAACTGTTTCTTTGAGACTTCTATATTTGTATGAGTTGGATAGTTTAGCTCATACAGGAGAAGAAGGGTGCTTCAATAGACAAATAGTCTTAAGCATTTTTGTACAAGTTACATTATCACTGCATATGTTCAAATTCCACTCTGAGCAACCACTGCGGTAGCTCGGTTGGTAGAGTGCTCGCTCCATAGGTGGAAGGTTGTGGGTTCGAACCCCGGCCGGGTCTGACCCAAGACTTGAAAGTTGGTAGTGACTGTTCTTTCGCCAAGCACTCGGCATTACGAAATGAAAGTCATGGTTCTTTCTGATGGAAACTTAAAACAAACGAGGTCCTGTGTCATGGCAGGCATGGCAGGATAAAGAACCCTGCTGTATAATGCCATCAGGGCAATGCACAGGCAAAATTTCTGCACTTTCGCCTATAGCTGGTGACGTCTCGATACAAGTGAAATATTCTTGACTGGGGCGTTAAACACCATTACTCTACTCTCTCTCCACTCTGAACAGCCCCCAGTTTCACAATCATTCCTGAATTAAGATTTTCATAAACTTAAATTAGGCAAATTTGAATTCATAATAACTTTGATAATTTTTAAATTATCAGAGAATTTAGGGTTTCATTTTAATGATAACTTCAAGCTTATTACATTTTTATTATGTTTTGTCAAAAATGTTTATCAGTAGTTCAAAAAAAATATTACCAAAATTTGCTAAATTTAAATCTGAAAAATCTTAGTAAAGGAATGATTGTGAAACTAAGGTCAGAACTTATATATATTTAAAACATTTTTCAGTTTGCTAGCTTATGGTTGGTGGCTTTTATTTTGGGTAGTTATGTTTCCTTCACTGTTTCGGGACTGATGGCATTTAGGTTTAATCCCTTCAAAGGTATATCTTAGTGTAAGAAATTGTGTCAGTTTGCTTGCCCGCAGTTGATAGATTCTCTGGATAGTTATGTTTTTTCACGATTCCAGGACTAACATGTATCATGTTTAGGTTCAAATCTTAATAAAGGCATATATTTATGTGAATAAATATGATCAATTTGCTTGCTTTAGGTTGGTGGTTTTCTCTTGGTTTCTGTACTAATGTTTCCTTTTACCATTCATGGACTTACGCATTTGATATATTGGCAAAAGAATTTTATCATGGTTACTCCACTCAACAACTCGTATTAAAGTACTGTAACCGCACTACTGGAACCATTTCATCTTTTATTTGTTCAGTTCATAATAACTGATATTCATATTTTATTTGTAATGTACTTACCGATCCTCAACAATACCAGTATTTCAGTTTACAAATGGGCTTAGTGGTCAGTTGGTTTAAAACACAAGCTTCCAGATTATAGCATCATTTGCTGCCTTAAGATTTGAATCTCACTTGGGACAGGTCATTAGTGTGAGAAATTTGAGCTCACTTTCCAAAGGACCCTGCTAAATCTTTTTTTGTTATTTATTTATTTATTTATTTATTTATTTATTTATTTATTTATTTATTTATTTATTTATTATTTATTTATTTATTTATTTATTTATTTATTTATTTATTTATTTTGGAATAGGAAACAACAAGAAAACTCCAGTACAAACTATTTGGTGTTATAATTCACTTGGGAAATCTAGAAGAAGGGCATTATATAACATATGTTAGATCAGCTGACGAGTCATGTGATTGGTTGTTGTGTGATGGAGATGCTGTCAGCCATTGCAGCAAAGAAGTTGTTTTTGATTGGACTAAAACTTGTGCATACATTTTGTTTTACCATAAAGAAGGCTGATTTTCTGTGGCTGATATTCTATCCATTTGGCACTTTTGACACTTATATACTAGTCATGCCTGCAGATTTGTTTTGTTTCAGAATTTAAAATTTTAAAAGTATATGTATATAGAGTGTGTGTGTGTGTGTGTGTGTGTGTGTGTGTGTGTGTGTGTGTGTGTGTGCGTATGTGTGTGTGTGTGTGTGACAATAATCATTTAGATCACCTAGAAGGCAAAAACACTACATTATAAATGTAGCTTTAAAAACAAAATTAATTCACTTCATCACTAGTGTTAGAATCTTGTGTAAAACACAAAAAAAGAGATTGTACAAAAACAGTTTCTGAGAGAACATGGTGGCAAAGTTTTTTGGGGGGCTCAACCTTCAACCCACTGTGTCCCTATGCCGGGAGTTTGACAACAGATGGCCACATGTATAATAGGTTTATCTTCCAAAAGCATTTATTTGTTGGTTCTGTGACATATTGGTAAATTTTCCACCATTCAGTATATAGCACTTTACAGTTCCATATATATATAAACTTGAAGATTTATCTCATTTGAAAATAATTAAATTTCAGCAATGTAGGTAGGTGCATTCTGGTTGATCCAAAATCACAACTGGGCTATATGTATTAAAATCCTGCACCTAATTTTCTTATATATCACATGTCCTCTTTCTATATATAAAACAATTTTATATATTCACATTTATAGGTAAACATAATTGACATTACTCAATAACAATTAACCATTATTCACTACAGGTAACAAGTCACAATTCTAACCTAGACTTGAGATTATCAATCTGAAAAAAATACTTCATTAAGCACCTGGTAATGAATTAATTGAATTACTTAATGTCATATTTTGAGATAATTGTTATTAATCTGAGGTCTAAACGAAATGAAATAGTAATGACAATAATTCATAATTAATAAAAATATTAAATGAATTTCTATGAAATATCAAAATTAATGTCCAAAATATTGGAAAAACAAAATTATATTAAAGTCAATTCCACCAAATATAACTTGGTGACAATGAATAAAAAAAAAAATGTTATAGTCTGTTTCAAAAAACCACAAAAATTTACCCATGTGATAAGTTTCATTTCATTATACCTTGACAATTTATACAAGTGAAAATGTATATGTTTACAGTATAGGTGGTTGCTATAGCAATATTTATTGTAATTAACCGAATTATTATTGTAACCTGTATATCTTGTTATGATAATGATTCAGTCTTAATGTGAATTTAAAATGACCAACATGAGTTTTAATATAGTGATATAACTGTTCATAGAATGTTCAAATTAAGACTTAAAAATGAGATTGCACTTTTGTTGATGTCATAGCTGTCAGGTATTTTTAAAGTTAAACATGTGACAATTCGAAGAATGAGTCATCCCCTGGAAAAATTAGTGTAAAATTTTTTATTCACCTGCAATTTGAGACATAAACAACAATGATGGAATCATGCAACAAAAAACCAAAATATTACCAGATTTGTATAAATTTGCCAGATTTCAATTATTGTATCGTCTGCTGAAAATGTTAACAAATTCAGAATTATAGATCTATGTCATCGGTTTGCATGTGAATTGACAGGTTGTTGTTGTTGTTTTGTTGTTGTTGTTGTTGTGGTTGTTGTTGTTGTTGATGATGATGATGATGATGATGATGATGATGAAATGTTAATTTTTTATTAAAAACTTAAACAATAAAACCAAATTATCCTGCACTTTTATGTGATAAAAATAAGAAAATGATGTTCGACATTACAATGAGCTATCTAAAAAAGTTAAATTCATATAGGATTCAAACAAAAAACATTTTCAAACAAGGTTCACCAGCCTAACATTTAATACCTGGTAACCATTACATAAAACAATTATTTCCATTGCATAGATAGACACCAGTTGACATTTTCTGGCAGAGACTGCATAATCGGAATTTTCAAGTGGTAAAATTTCTAGATTGTTCTTTGCAAACTTTAAGGTATAAGCTACCTTGTATGTTATAAAATTGGCTTTATCAAGATGGTACGTGTAAGGATACTGATTTCTGAAACATCTTAAAGATATTTTTAGCTCGCCTGAGCCGAAGGTGTAGGCATGTATAATAAAGTATTGTAGGTATCGATATGATGATCATTTTTATATATGGTTCAAGTTCATAGGTTCAAAGGTCAAGGACATAGATGCTAAGTATACTGAAATTGTTAATAAGTTCTTTCTTTGCAAACGATTGTGGTCATATCCTCATTTGTGCGTCAAGGCCCATTGACCTCTTGTTTTTGATAGGATTAGCAATGGATCAGTTTAATATGTTACTAATATAGCATATTACAGGGATAAAGAAAAATCTTTACTTGACTGTTGAAGCTATATTATTGCATAAATTGGTAATAATAATAATAATTACAAGGTTGTTCAAGTTTTAATCAAATTTAACACAGAATTTTTTCACAAACACTCAGAGTGTTTACACCTTAAGGCATTGATGAATTATAAATTCTTAAATTTAATTTGTATTTAACAATATATTAGATTGATATGTTTTAATATTGTTTTGTGGTAAACTTATGAATTTTATATTTTATAGCTTGAAAAGCATTAAGTTTTATTCTAACAAATAAATATGTAATTAACATGGGGTTCTTTTATTTATTTGTTTTTACTGTATGACTTTTATTGTGCGCATGACTTTTATGGGACCAAACTAATACTCCAGTCTTGGTACCTTTCTAATACTAGCGAGTTACTCTACCAACTGAGTTACCTGACCACCAAGTCTGTCACAGTTGTGGAATCTTTGTTTCACCTTCTTGTTGTCGAGTGGAATGGATTACTGGTGTTTAACGCCCCAGTGAAGATTGTTTCACTTATTTCGAGGCGGTCAGTTCTGCGATGGTGGAGGAAACCGGAGTGCCCGGAGAAAATCACTGACCTTTGGCAAACTTTATCACACAAGGATCTATCCCGAGTGGGGTTTGAACCAAGGCTGTGAGAGGCGCCGTAAGCGCGCGCTTTAGACCACTCGGCCACCTTTGTTTCACTTTCTTGTTGTCGAATTGAAGTTTAAAAACACCTTTATAATTTATTTTGTTCCAGATTGTTTGTGTTTACCATGGTATTCGATGATATCAACATAATTTGTCCGGTGATTTTTTTATCGAATATAAGAAATCTGTAGAAGAAAAACGTTTATGTGTGTTTGGCAATAACCAAAGGAATCAATAACACTCCAAAAGACAAGGTAAACAGCGATATTTGAAACATAGGTCGTTTTAAATGTTGCTGGATAAACATACTGTAAATTCATTTATTTTTTATGGTCACTAATTTTCGTGATAGTAAGAACAGATTTGTGACTGCGAACGTTTTATTTTGAATAGATTCACTTGTATTCCCAATAATGTGATTATCGTCTGACAACGCTAAAAAGTACGCGAATATCTTGAAATGACAATTGTTTCGAAAATTAACAGTAGTAAAAAAAACTTCCCGAATAAGAATGATTCTGTGCATATAGAAATTACATAACATTTTAATTCAAGTTTTAAAAAAAGCATTCCATTTTGTTGTTCAAACAAATGGTTGACTATATGCTTGACGAAGGCTTTGTGATATCACTGTAGATCCGAGACGACCCAACAAAAATCATTCAAAGCAAACGGGCAATAAAACGCATTTCAGATTTCAAAAACGCATTCTTAAATTTGGGATATTTGACGCAGGCAAATTAGTAACAGGGACAACAACTCCTGCTTGGATCATTATAAAGTTACGAAACTTAGTACTTTGTTAAATTTTGTCATGCTGAACATTTAACAATGTTTTAATTTCTTATACATGTATCTCTTAATTTTTGCAAAGAAAATTGCCTAAAACTGCACAAATTAGGTCATGACCTTAAATTGTGACCTTGACCTCATTTTAAAGGTCTTTTGAAGAAAAAGTCAAAACTGAAAACCCTATGTAATTATCTGTTCCAAAAGTCAAGTTAAAATAATTTGAAGCCATTTTACGATTTTTTTAAATTAAACGCAAAAACGCGTAACCCATACTTCGAAAATGAACAACCTTATAAAACCTTATAAAAGGAGTTCAACTATTGTGAGATCTTACCGTCAAGAAATGTTATTTTATTTCACTTGCATCTAAACGTCACCAGCTTTCTTTTGTTTTTTGCCCAAATGTACACTCAAGCGTATAAAAGCATGCGTTTGCTACGCCTTTAGCATTTGTTTATATACTAGTATATATATATATATATATATATATATATATATATATATATATATATATATATATATATATATATATATTGAGAGAATTTTAACTAGTACCTTACTAACAAAATAGTACAATTTTCAAGAAAAAATGTGACATTTATGTGCTTGTTAAAATTAATTAGTCTACTTGATAAAGCATTTTATCACACCTGACAGGTGAAATAATTAGCGGATTAGAATCAAAGTCAACTCTGACATAAAAAATGAATTAATATTCACTACAATGCTTCAAAATAATTTAAATGTCAATATTGTTTCGTCAATGTTGTCGCCTTACATTAAAAAAACGCCTTTTTGAGAAAAAAGAACCATTTCATATTTTGTAAAATACAAATATGGCGAACTTCAGATTATTTATATGTTTGGTGATTTTGCCTTGTGTTGTTTCAAATTCCCAGCCGAGAAGAAGGGAGGGAACAAATTCAAACAGGACTCCTGTTGATTTAAATTCGTCTATGAGAAGAAGGGACCCGGGTCCAAACAGGTCTATAGTTGCTTGGCGGTCTAGAAGAAGAGGAGAATCGGGTCTAAACAGTACCACTGTAGATTCGGGGTCGAGGAGAAGAGAGGACTCTAGCCCAGGCAGCAGACCCCCGTTTGACTTACGATCAAGGAGAATTTGGGAATCTGGACTAAACAGGCCGCCAAATGATTCGCAACAAAAAAGAAGAAGACGACCGGGTCCACCCAGACACACGTGTAACCGAGAAGATCCGATTCCCATAAGGGATATAAAACTTCTTTCTGTAAGTAATGAGCCAATTTATTTTTCATTTTATTTAAAATTTTTATTATTTTAATTTTACACAATTATATACAATTTGTCAAAATTTTGTATGTTTATCCAAATGTTTTACTACCGCCTCGTTGGCTCATTAGTGCAGCAGCGTCCGCCTCAAAAGCGGGAAGTCAAGGTTTTGGACCCTGGAGAGGTCATATATATGATTCTTGAAAAATTTAGATACTAAAATAAATATCGACTGATTCACCTGGTGCAAGAATAATGGACTGAGGGAGTGGTATGCTTGTCCGTGGCATACTGACTTGGTGAGCTAGCACCATACTAAAATCGCCCTGAATGTTCACTAGCACAAGACACTTGAACATTACATTTATAGAAACTCGTTCTTAGATTAATCTTAATTAAATTTAATTCTATTTTTAAATATGCAGTATATTTATACTTTTTATTAATGGCAAGGTTGGATGAAGTTCATTGCGTCGCACCCTGAGCAATTTTAAAAAAAAAACTAAGATCTGATGCCCAATACAAGTTCATGCGGTACACGACTTTTATGCAAGTATTTCTGATTTGCGTTTTACTAGTGCACACTTTTGGTAGTCTTAGAGAGCACTAGTACATCGTGCAGTGACGCCAGTGTAGCAAGTTAACATGCAGGATTCTGTCGGAGTCGGACAATTTGGGACACACGCCGACCAGTTAAGACCAACAATATGGAAAAAACTTGCTAATAATAATAATAATAATAACTAGAGATTGTAACTGGGATACCAGTTACGTATAATTCCCCACCATCCATAATCTATATATTGTCTAAAATATACACCTGCTGATGGACTGATCTCGAGATGGATTGATAGTATCCATTACTAGTAATCGAAAGCTGACTAAGAGAAAGGGCGGAAGACAAGTAAATTTAAAGTTAACATCGAATTGTACAATTATAATTCGAGTAGTATTCATTTTAATATATATTTTCATTCCCTCATACCCCATTGTTGCAACAATGTTTTTTTGTTAAAAGAAACCAATTGATCACGGGAGTCCGAATCTGCATGTATAAATTTATAATTCGAAATGTATGTAAATTATACAAGTTTAATAGATCAGAATCATGCGTTCTGTCTTCTGACATAGGTCCTATCCATTAATTTGGCAATTCTATTAGTTGGTGTATTTTAATTGGACAGGTATTCAACTTTGATTGATAGCAAATTTATTTCACGAACTGTGAGGTGTTTAACCAACAAATTCGATTGACGTGTGTCATGACTGTGAAGTAGCCATAACCTACATATTAATGGATAATTGACAAAGAGATTAAAGCAATTATCCATATCAAAACATGTTATAATGCTATTGAATTTATTTACAATTCTTTGAATAGGAATTTAATCCTGTAAACTTGCCTTAAGAAATGAAATCAAGTATGCCATAAGATAGTGTTTCTTGACTGAGGGTGGGTGTTAAGAATTCTGGCTTCCCACCCCTACCCTGTCTTGAAAATGATTTCCTGGAGGTTTTTATCACTCTTTTCAAAAGTCCATAATGAACAAGAAAATATACAGGTGAGTGGAAAGGATTTTAACTATTTAAAAGCTATACATGTACATAGCACCACCCAAAGTGGGAATGACCTTAGGTGCCCTTTATTAATATCACTCTATTCAACTTTTCATAAGGAACCAGAAAATACATAAATTAGGGGTGGGGATTTCAATAGTTTAAAATTAACTTAGCACCACCCAGCCCTACCCTTCATTGGGAAAGGACCTTAGATGTCTTTGATTAGTGTCATTCTTTTCATTTTATCATTAGGAACCAGAAAATATATACTTTAGGGATGGGGATCTCATTAGTTTATGAGTTATGACAAAGCCCTATATATGGTTTTATAGCACACCGCAAAGTGTTTCAAGAAAAATTGGTGATTTTTGTTTTTAAGACCCCATCTTCCTGTCCCTCACCCAATAAATACCCATGGATGTAAAACTTTAATGGTGCAGGAACCTATCCTAAAATTTTGAACGAGATTGAATGATGCGTTTAACTTGTTTGGCAGTGCTGATAAAAAATTGATATATTTTTAACAATTTAATACATAGTAACTGAGAATTTATTAAGAACAAATTATGTATGTGAGAAAGAGGTTAGTCACTTAATTAACATGTAGTTCATTAACATTCATTCATTTTTGTTTAGTGCTTAACTTTATACATTAATTCAGATTACCCATTTTTATCGGCCGCTCATATATCTGAGAAACTGAATAAGAAAGAAGAAGATTCTGTAAGAGTTATCTATCTTTGTACGTATTGGACAGAAAGATGTTTGGTATTAAATTACGCAATTTACACGCACCGACCGCTGAGCCGTCGAGATAGAAAAAAGTTTGATCATTTATCAATTTCTACCAAGATAGCAGACTGTTGGTACCAAATTTCATCGAAACCCATCATACCGTTTCCGAGTTCTGCACCGGACAATTTTAAAGGAAAAATAAAAAATTATAATAATAATAAGAAGAAGATGAAGAAGAAACAGAACGAAAACAATATGATTCCCCACCTTTGGGTGGGGAATCATAATAATAATAAGAAGAAGAAGAAGAAGAAACAGAACGAAAACAATATGATTCCCCACCTTTGGGTGGGGAATCATAATAATAATAACGGTATTTGCCTCATTTGAAACTTAAGCATCCAATTTTCAATAATATCCTTATGCGGTCAAATGTTTTATGACTTACTTACGATGTATTTTACTTTTTAGATACAAGGAAGATGGTTTGCTCCAAATATTATATTTAGTAAAACATTTCCTGAATACAGAACTTTAGAAAGAGTTTCAGATTTCTCATTGGATTTTAACACCTCCGGAGCCGTGATCATTGATGCCAGGTAATACTGATAAAATTATATTAAGGTTTTGGACATATAACCACCATTGTAGGGCGGGAGAAATTCTGTTAAAAAATTAATCTCAATAGAAGAATACTCGGTAAAATGGAACAAACATTTTAGAATGCATTGTACTTATGCCAACTTTAACAATATATTTATGTAGATATTTATCGGGTTTTTGTAAAAGCTATACAGTTTCAAAATAGAGAGACAATAAACGCTCCCTCCCCCCCCCCGCCCTTTTTTTTGGGGGGGGGGAGGAATCAGACCTGTCAAAAAACCGCCATTGTAAAACAAATGAAAATAATGCCAATCGTTGCTAAACGATCTTTTAACTTTTACTTACGCCTCAGACAAGATTCCTTTACTTTAAAAAATGTATAACGAGACGGTCATGATTATTTTTGGTATGATATCTTACTTTTATTTTTATTATTAAAAACTTTTTTATTTCAGCGTATCTCCTTCTCGAGCGAATAAACGCAGACTGTGTATATACGAAAAAGTGTTTTTCCGTCCCATTGACGCAAAGAAAAAACGCATTTATTATGCACTCTAGTAAGTATAAAAATATTTAATCGACACACTAAGTTTTGGTTTGATTATAGAGGACCTTATTTCTCAATGTAATCATTTTTCAGGATTACCCAAAATAACATTGCTTGAAATGTGAACGCCTTCATGAATACTAGAACGTTTTAGTCAACACCGGAAGAAGATGACCGGAAAGTATTTTGGCTTTACTATTGGTATTTTGTTTAGGGTCCGGTTGAAACAAGCTTAATCTTAGTTAATTACAAAAACTAACGAATACTTAATTAGTGAAACATTGAATAAAACGCAAATAGTGAATTTATTATTAACTAACCTTAAATAGATTTTCCAAATGAACAACTTCTGATAAATCATAAAGCCTATTTTGAGAATATTTTTAATATCAAATGTTCACAGTCGTGTTACAAAAGTCAATTTATTTCAAGATCGCGACTAGAACTCATGCCACCTGATACATGCAAAATGAAGGAAAGGCCTTTATATACTTCATCTATTCAGCTTCCAGATGAATGTTGAAACAATTTTTTGCTGCTTTTTTAAATGTTTTTGTTTGTTTGAGTTTTTTTTTTTTTTAATTTTTTTTTATTATTATTTGTTCACATTAAAAATCGTTTATGTTTGGAGAGAAAACACTTTTTCATATGTAAATAGGTTCGCTAGGAGTTATTTTTACTATTTTACAGAATTTTTCAACAGAACAATGGAATGGAGATTATTGAAGACAGATTGGGGTAGATCCTACTTACTGACTTGGACTTGCGTGTTAAAAATAAACGGAATGTGTGCCGACTTCATGTCACACATACACTCAAGAACACCTCATTATCTGACACAGGAACAACTACAGAAAATAAACAGATATACAAAGAGAACACTATGTTTAGATTACCGTGACTACACTGTAGATCCACTGAAAAACAGTAAGTACCGGTATATGGTTGTTTTGAAGTTGTTTTACATCGCATCAGTGATTATTTTTTCGGCTACAACGAGACTTTTTTTGTTAATCTTAGGTTCTATCTAAATAAAGTTCATCAATCAATCAATCAATCATTCATGATTCAAAAAAACCCTTCTAAACAAATTTTTTAAATGCGTGATTTGTATGAGGTTGAAGTTATGCAGGTTAAGTGGAGTGGAGTTATGGTCTTTTATACATTGTCAAAATTATTTCACTTTTCTTAAGAAAGTCAATTCTGAAGAAAACAGGAGTTTCCGAGAAAAAAAAAACATCGACCCTCGGCAAATGAACTTAAAACCTTTCTTACCGGAATTAGACCTAGGCGATGAAAAACGCTGTACATAGGCACGGGCTTTAGATTTATCGGTCACCGAAGTGCCTGTTATGCTGTAGAAGATGTCTGTTAATGTCTATTTGGTCACATTTAAAGAGACTAATATCTTGTTAGTAGCAAAAGCACATCACTTGCCATCATTTTATCATGAATCCAGTATCCATCCGAATCAGAGAGTTTTATTGAACAACGGTTCAAATATATTTTAATTTTTTCTCTCCTCTTTTGTGTTCGTTTTGTTATTTTGTCGTTTTGTGCTATCGGCTGTTATCAAGTATGCGTATATGTATATATTTGTTCGAGCTGATAAACTCAATGGTGGTCTTTATTTGGAGGCTCTTTTAGAAAGAAATATGAATTAATGCGACCTTAAAAAGGGCGGACTTTTTACGGAGATGGCCTTTAGCAGGTTTTACTTTGCATTTTTAAGTTCAATATTTGATCAAGCAACAGAAAACCGACTTGAATTTTTTAGCAAACCAAGACCCTTCCAGCAAAAATGAGTGTCTTAAAATGCCATACCTCGACCCCACTCTATGAAAAATGATCTAAATAAACTGAGTAATAATTTATTTCTAAAAATTCTAGTTTCCATGGCTACACTTTATAAACAATAAATAGAGATATTTTTTGTTCTGTTTCAGGATGTAGACGTTTCAAAGATCTCGTTAAGTTTAGAAAAATAGTAAAGTCTAAAAGCCCATGAGTTTACAATAAAACTTTCACAGATCGACATTTGCATAATGACAAGGAAATATGACAATATCATGTCAGTTTTGTTTTGTTTATTGTTTCAATGGGACTTTCATAATTCATAAAAATAAAGAACACCCACACTGCCAAAGAAATATTGACTTAATAGAAAGGGCTTTTTATAGAGAATCGTTTTGGTTGAAATTGTAAGCAAATGGATTTTAAAACATTACCTCGCAAGCTCGTGCGAATGTCGAGTCAATTCGGGATAATATTTCACAATATCAGTTTAATAACTCTTTTATTTTATCGCAACATATGTTTTATTTGCTCCCCACTTGTATTTCATCTAAAAATACAATTTTTCTTTTAAAATACACAAAAATTGAACAAGTTCCTATTAATTGATACAGGAACTAGTTCAATAACATTTTTGAAAAAATGTCAGTGTCCCGTGATAAAGTGTGCAAAATGACCTCTAACCGGTACAATATTTTACTAACCAACTGGTTACCAACCCGAGCTTTGACCAATTGTATCCTGGTTGTTAAATTAGTAGTAACAAAAGTACTTTAACCTCATCCCTGGATAGTTTTTTTTTTCAATTTACGTCCAAACTCTAAAAAAAGGTTCATGTATGGTGTTGGGATTTTTCTTTACCATATTTTCTTTTTGTTTATTATGTTTGTATGTATACAAAGCGAGAACTTCGCAAATATAACAGAAATTTAAAAAAAAAAAAAAACTAAATTATATGCAAAATGTAGTTGGTTTCAACAAACTATACGTAGCTTTTATTAAAAATTTCATGGTTACAGCATCATACTTGCTAAAATTAATTTTGGCGCAATACTTCAAATTTTAAGACAAAAAATAATACACAGAAAACTGTGGAGGAATGTACAGTTTAAAGGAATGAACTGTTTTAGTACATTAAGGTGAATATTATTTACATGTTTTATGAACTATAAACAATAAAATAACCCAATAAATAACCCATAATATATAAGTTGTTTAATAATAACATCGAAATTTATATGGGCAAGCGCAAATTCTTTTCTGGTTTAGATTTTCCCGTAAAACTACAAAACACTACTACATCTTTCTGTCTGAAACTTAACTTGCTGAAATAGAACTACCAGTGCATACATTCCAAGGAAACAACTGTAAAAAATTTATTACTTAAGGGTGAAAACCACTGACGAGAAGAATTCACTGTTATTACATAATCTATTCCTGCTTTGGTGGGCGTAGACAGTGAAGTTATAATCCAAGAGGTAAAAGACTTTCTTTTTTGTCAGACAATTGTTAATCAGAAAACGTAATAAGGAGAGTTAAGATTCTTTCTATACATTGTAAAACGGATTAATTCTTCAAATTAAACTGATCTTTTTATTTTCAAAAGGCACTTATATAAGTATGTCATCTACTCTTTTTGTCTAGTGATTTAATCTTACGTAGAGAAGATTTATTTTCTGTCATAGATTGGTGCAAAAAAAGTCATATGCCATGAATGTGAAAAGAAAAATAGTGGCAAAATAACTCACTGCTCGTTATATATTTAAAAAACCAATTTTCAGAAAGCAGACCTATTCGAACTCGAGAAACTAAATGAAATGTCATCACAGGTTTTAGTACGTGACTCACAAAAAGTATCATATTATGTTTTTTTTAAATTCTAATTGAGTTAGATATCTATCACAAAGAAGAAAATCCGGCAGGATATCCGTATCCATCACTTGGTCCATTTCCGTACACAAAAACTCCGAACGTTTTACCACTGTCGTGTTTCATGGAATGATATCCTGCAGTAACTGAAACACTGGATACCGAATACACAACGCCCTCTACATTTATATCCGAGTTTGTTCTATTTTTAGACGTGAATAACAAATCATCCAATAACAGACCAGATAAGTCTATTTTAGGAATTATGACTGTAATATGACTATTAAATCCGTCATCAGGCGTGATGAAGTTGTATTCAGAAAGAAATTGTTTATAACCTGGTACAAACATTGAGAACGGATCACCTGTAAAATCACTTCTTCCTTCAACATACAAGGTGACCAGAACTTTATCAGTACAGGAAAAATGTACTGGCATTGCAGCATCAACTAGAAAATCTAAGTATCCCGATGATGGTATTACTTTTTGAAGCTTTTGTCCTGAAAAACGTAGCATTTATTTGTACTGTTTCATTAGTTGTTGATACTACACGCAAAATACTAGCTGATCTACCCTCTAGTGTTGGTATAATATATTTATCAACTAACATCTTGTTGGCGGATACATGGTTTCCATGTGACTACAAGAACCGTCCCCTACAATAGCACAGTCACTTCCTGTTGTAAACGCTATATTTTTAGATGCCGTAACTCTTGTGCCTGTTAACCCATATTTACTTTTTAGTTCTATTGTTTCATACTGAGCCAATGAAATGACAAGTACATCACCATTTCTATATTGTTTATTTCTAAATGTAACGTAGTCAGATTGATATGTTAATCTGATTTCAAATCTCACAGTTGTATCTTCCATTGCCATTACTGACAGAAAAACGGAA